>JANPWX010000013.1:2823417-2835942 GCA_024734555.1 Trochalopteron elliotii | reverse complement strand
TTGGTCAATCCTAGGTGAGAAGTGTTATAAACAATGAAAAGTGTGTCCTCAGTAGAACAGTTCTTTTTTCCCCCCACAATATACACGTTTTGGATTTTTTTCTAGAAGAATAATTTTTAAATATTAAAAATACTGTATTAAAAGTACTGTATTTTTAATTCAGCAATATAACTGAAGTAATAAATCCCCTCCTCTTCTCTTTTCTTTCCTTCCTTTATGTAGACAAAACAACAGTTGCAGTTACAATTCATTCACTTGCCATTCTCCGGTCAGACTGAACAGAGCCTCTGAGTGCAACTTCCTCAATATCAGCAAAGGCACTTGGACTGGCAGACAAAGGACCTAATTAATTGGATATTTCCTTTCTCCCCCCATGATGGTGACTGAGCTTCAAACAAGCTGGTGAACTTCAGGTGAACTATAAACTTTAGGTGCATTATAGAAACTGGGAAATAGATCCAAACCAGCCCTGGAGTAGACACTTACACACATGCCAGGTTTTATAGTGTTTGGGGTGTTGCCATGTGTGGAAGAATGTTTTACCCACTACCACACTGACTAAGGAAAGGTAATTTTCAGGTTCTAGCTTCTCTTGGAGTACCTGGAATAATGCGGGGTATATCAAGATATGCTGTTCTTGTTGTCATAGCTGGGCACGCAACAGGTAGCAACACAGGATGCTATAAATACTTTTTGCTACAAAAATCCACACACATCCCCTAGAATCAAGGTTGGTTTAGAGCAAAACATGCCCTGGACAAGCTGAATGTTTACATGCTTCTCTTCTGGTAGAGCAAGATGACACCACAGTTCCATGAGCACTTGGTGCCAACTCTTCTATTTCTGAAGACAGAAATTATTTAAGATGAGACCATGACCTGCTCTGCAAGAATTATCATCACTACCTCTGAGTTGAGGTAAGCAAAAACATTTCTTGCTGAATTAAGGTACAACCCTTATACTATTTTTTTTGTGCATATATACTAAGAAAATAAAGGAGTAATTTCTACTTTTAATATCTTTCAAATGATATTTTATTTTGGACTGGGACCAACTAGGAGTCACTTTTATTTTTGTATTTCTCATATAAAATCAGAGATAGGCTTCCACCTTTAACGAACAAAAGGGAAGATTTATTATATAGAGAGGAAAGTCTATGACCTAAAACCAGAGGTGCTGTTCATGGATGTATGATTTTTCATGTATGTGTATGAGCTTCACTCTGTAAAGTGCAGAAAAGCAGCTGCAAGAGGAGCTCCTACTTTATACACATAATGTCCTGCCACCCTCATGTCTGTGGTGCAAACAGACCATGGATACAAAGTAGTGTCACCAGGTGGGAGAATGCATCCACACCTGTAAAAAACCCAGGTAAAGCAGAGGAGTGTCCAAATGTAAGTGATGTGCAGCCTTGTCTGAAAGTAGCAGTAGAGTGGGAAGGCCAAATAGCTCACTTTGAAAATCTCAGATGAGGGGTTGCTCCTTATTTGTTGTTTGGGTTTGGTTTTTGGTTTTATTTTGATTTTGGTTGGGTTGGTTGGTTTGGTTTTTTTTCTTTTTTCCTTCAGGGATGCACATGATAATTGTTGTCTATTCAGATAATCAGCTTCACAGACAAGATTGGGAATATAACCTGGATTTTCATCCTGGCTAGCACATCTTTGAGAGAATCACTAAAGTGATTGTAAGAAAGTACTGGAAATACAATTCCTGGAAGTAATTCCCAGCTGTCATGTTGAATTATAGAGAGACTTAGAGCTGCTAAATTTTCTATGCCTCTGTTTAATCCTCTGTAAAGTGAGCAAAGTAAAACATATCTCAGAAGGATGTAGTAAGTTACCAAAATGATATTGTGAAAGATTTCCTGTCTCTTTGGAAGAGGTGAGTTGTCTAGTGCGAGGTATTAGTGTTCATCTGTGATGAAGCAATTGCTCACAGATAAAACAAGGCAAAATCCTGTAATTTCGTGCTTCACTACTGATGACTGACAGCTCACTTTGAATTCATAATTATAGTCAAAACACACATCCATTTTTTTCATAATAAGTGTTTGGATTTCTGTAATTGTGATGTAAGAAAAAAATGTTTAGACCACTTCTTTAATTTCTGTAAAGAGGAATAAGGGAATAGCATGACATAATACACCAGTTTCAAAGAAAAACCATCAAAAACATATTTGCATTTTGCTTTCCTATATGTTACACATTTTCCATGTTATGTTAGAAATACATATTCACTTCATATGTAACGTATTTGCTATTTTCTGGTCTTCTTCCAAGACATTTTGCCATTATCCTGCCAGGACTGTATGTTGTCTGACCACTTCCCCATTGCAATTAAGGATTGAAACCACTTGCTTACGCACAATGGAGACCATCATACCTAACCCCAAAGGAGGCCAGAAACTCCTAGCACACTGCATTTCCCAGACCAACCAGGAGGCCCAGGGCACAGAAGGACAGCATGCTATTTGCAACAAGGGCTGGCACACTGACAGTCCACATGAGTGCAGCTATTCAAAATAAATTTAAAAAACCCCAAAACTTGTGTGTGTGGGGATTTAATTTAACACATCTCATAAAGAGATACTGCCTGAACTTCCATAACAAAATGAGGTAAACTGCAGCAAAATCAGTTGTAAAGAAGATGTTGCCAAAGAGCCAGCCTCAAGGAATGATGTTTAACCAGAGGTTTTTCCTCAAATCATGCAGTATATGTTTAGTAGATAATGTGCAGAATTGCAGGATTGATTTGAACAGGCATCAGAACACGAAGCTTGCACAAGAAACACAGCCCTTCTTAGGAATTTTACTTTGTCCCTCCTACCCCTTCCCTGCTTTTCCTCCTTTCTTTCTCCAGTGCCAAAGAGGAGGAGAGATTATGCTTTGGGATGCTGGAGGTGGGGTGTAAAAGAGAAGGAAGCAGTCTCTGACGCTAAATGGAAATATTTCTTTGACTTCAGTGTGAAGATGAAAGTGATTGCTAAGTCCAGACTGCAGCTTTCATATTGTGTGTGTGTGTGTGTATGTGTTTGGGCCAGGGATAGTACTAATAAATCACATTTATAAATCTTTAGTTTTTCATAAGGCAAAACTTGTCATATTACACAGAAACAGTGAAGTGTGTGTGAACCTGGTCATCTGTGCTGAAAATAAACTTTGCAGCCATCTCTGCTTCAAGCCTAATATTTGAGGACTTTAAAGTGAAAATTGGTTTGGATCATCAGAGAATACATGAAAAACTGAGACGGAACAAATTGTATTTGATATCTACATCCACGTGGCAACATTTTTGAAATGCTCTTGCACAGTTACAACGTGAGGACATGGTGTTTTCTTAGGATTAGGAAACACTGGGAAAGGAAGAACCCTCTCAAATGACATACTGGCACAGACATGCATACATACAGACAGAGACCTTAGGTGGGGGAAGTGTTCTGTCTGTGTGCATATTTAGTTTGAAAATGGTTCTGTAAGAAAGTTTCAATTCAATAGTTTAGAGGAAAGATCTTCTTTACCTTCAGAATTTTCATATTAGTCTGAAGTGACTATGGATAGAAAATAAGAAGCTGTTTGGATTTATTGTGTTCTGGAGCCATTAATTATAGTGAGTCCTGTTTCTGTTTATTTGTCTTAGTTCTTCTTGGTGTTGAAACACTGACCCTCATGGACATAAAAAAGATTATCTAGCTTCATCTGTCTCACCATCTTCTGCGGCTCAAGTCCTTGTGGTAGAGCACTTCCCCAGACTACATGACAGAGCCAGATGTAGCAACCAGATACCAGGCTATGAAACAGTACTAATTTCAAATGTCAGCCTTCACACTCCATAAAACAGGGACCATATTACACTGTACATAAAATTCCAGAGCAAATAATACTTAACATCTATGTGGATGCATTGTAGATTTGAATAATCTAGCAGACTGTATTTGGAAATATTCTCTAAATTTCCTCTGTCCCTGCCCTGAGACTGTGGTAAGTAGCACAGAGACCAGCTGTTCAGCCTTGTTTTTCTAAGGCATTGACTAAACAGTGAGTTCATGTTCAAGATAACTGTGGGGAACCAGTTCATGAACTTCTTGAACTCTGCTGTCCAAAAGTGTGGGGATGGGATAGAAAAGCTATCATTTAATTAATGATGAGTTTTGTAGCTAGAAATGAACCTTGGGGCAAGTGTTTTTTTGGTTTTTTGTCTGTTTTTTTTTTTTTTTTAAATTTTAAATTACAAGATGTCTGGAGAGCAAAAATAAATAAAATCCATTGATTTGTTGCCTGGGAAAGGCTCCATAAAACAGGAAGATAAAACCATCACCTCACAAACAGTTCAAGGACTTGAAGTGCACCTTGGCTGCAATGCCAGAGCATTAATATGGTGCAGAATATGTGCTCCTTTCCAGATTCACTTCCCAATTTGTAAAATTGCTAGCATGGAGGTCTTTCCTGCAGTGGCATCTATTTTATTGCAAGAGTTTGAAACTTTCCCTTTTCTTTGTGGGCTTCAGTTTTTTGCTAATTACAGGCACAATAGGTACAGGTCTCCGAGAGAAGAAAGCTGCACAGAACTTAAAACTGAAATCTTGTATTGCAGTTTCATTCTCTAAACCTCTCTATTCATGCTGACAACAATACCTAGATACTGAGCCTTTCTCCCATAAAACTATTCATTATTGTAATTCTAAAGCTGCATGAGAAACAGCCTCATTTTATAGATCTAAGGTAGAAACAACTTAATTCCTCTGTGCTTCAAGGTTCAATTCAAGGTTCAATTCCTGCTTCACACGCACCTTGCACAAGCATAGGATTATCTTCTCCTTTGCATTCAAAAGTTCTTGATATCCAGAAGCAGAAGTCACCACAGGAGGAGGACTGGAAAAGACCTCTCAAGACAGATACCTGCTATTGCAAGACTTATAAAACACTTAAATAACTCCTTTCACAGATAAAGTAAAGTCTATCTAGTGAGGTTTCTGGAGAAACTCCTTGCTCCATTTACTCTAACTGATAGGTTATTCCAGAACATTACTCCTTACATGGGTGTAAAATGGAACTACGAAGCTGATGAAGGGTCTGGAGCACAAGTCTTATGAGGAGCATCTGAGGGAGCTGGGGTTTACCCTGGAGAAAAGGGGCCTCAGGGTGACCTTATCACTCTCTACAACTGCCTGAAAGGAGAGTGTAGTGAGGTGGGGGACGACCTCTTCTCTCAAGCAACTAGTAATAGGACAAGAGGAAATGGCCTCAAATTGCAAGAGGAGAGGTTTAGGTTAGATATTAGGAAAAATTTCTTCAACAAAACATTGTCAAATGTTGGAACAGGCTGCCCAGGAAAGTGCTTCAATCACCATTCCTGTAGAGATTAAAAGACAAGTACATGTAGTGCTTAGGGACAAGGCTTAGTGGTGGAAGTGTTATGTTAATGGTTGGACTTGACGATCTTAATGGTCTTTTCAAACCTGAAGTATTCTACGATTCTGTGAAAGCCTTCTTCTGATTTCCTGTTTAATAATAATTGATAATTCATATTGATTTGTTTGTCTGTAGATCTTTGCTTTAAATAAGATCCTTTTCCACTTTCATATATCTAATATATTTGTGACAAGTAATTATACCCCTTTAGCTTTGACTGAAAGCTTTTCACTCCTCTGATATTCTGATAGCACTTCTTTGTCCTGCTTCCTGTTTGAAATTTTTCTTCAGTGTGGGTACCAGACTGGGACAGATTGTGAGCTTTCACCAGGGCTTTAGCCCTAACCCTGTGTGTAAACAGATCTGGAACAAGAGCACTGTATTTGAAGTCTCACCCAACTTCACCAGCTTGCTGATAATTGCCTTTGAGGAAATAAAGCAAATGCAAACATTTCAAATGATAATTAGTAGGAAGTTCTCAACAAGCAAAGTATTATTTTAACACTTTGCTTTTATATGAGGCATCAAAGTATTTTATGCTATGTAATTAGGACTGAGATCTTCAAAAATGTGGCAGAATAAACAGTATTGTTCCTAGTTTCTGTTCATTCTTTTCTTGTGCTTTTGTATGATGAAGCAGAATATGGTGTAATTGTCTGTAAGAAGTTATTCATGAAAAAACTATCCTATTTCTTCAGGCTCCAAGCGATGCTGAGGGTGTTGCTGCTTCCTACTTCCTGAAGCCACTGCTGATTTTGTGTGGTTCTGATGCATTTGTTGAAGGGTTTATACAAGTTTTATTACTACAGCCCTACTGATAACTGATCAATACAAAAAAAAGATAACAAGTACAAGTGCATTTCTTTGCAATTGACTATGCTACAGTGGCTATGCTATGTTAGGTGGCCTCATACTTAAACCTGTCTCTGCTTTATAATGCTCCTAGGCAGCTTCTACCACAGTCTTTATTTGAGCTGTTAAGTGGTACTGGCCGCAGGATCAAATGAGGTGATTAAGGAGGAAACAATTAATGAATGTGTGTTGCAGCAGGTTACTTCAGCTACTGTGCAGGCTTTGATCATCTGCAGCGTTCTGGGGCTGCCATGTTGGGCACTGTGACACCAGACTTCATGCTGTCCTTACCAATGCATTGGGACACTGTCCTGAGCTGGGTCTGCAGTCAGTTCTCCATAGCAGGTACTTGGAACGAAACTCGCAAGGCCCAGTGCTGAGTGAGAAACTACTCAGACCTGCATCCCTGCTTTCAGGATATACATTCAACAGATCATAATTTACATGAAATCTTTCCCCTATTCATGCCATCTCCTTTCTGCATTGCGCATCCTACTAAGCTGGAAAATCCCTATTTGTTTTCCTTCTAATCATTCCAAGCAGTGTGGAGCAGTTCTGGCAGGTGGGCTTACGCAAATGCATTTGCTATGGCATCAGAAGAACGGATGATTGTACTTCTTTTTGGGGACGTGGGACATGCTTCTGTGCCTTCATGGAGGCAGAATTGAAACCAGATGCTCTTGCCCCATGCTTTTACCACTGAAATACGTGGAGAAAAGAGGAAGTGCGAGATGAAGACAGATGTTCCAGACAGATAGATACTATCTCTAAGGCAAACACTGCTTTCCATGGGAACACACCTATATGCCACCTCCCTCCCCCATATTATTCTTTTTCCCATTTCCTTCCTCTTCAAAATCCCTATAACTGTGCAAATCGGGAGAGCTAATTCTTCAGCCATCACACAGATATGTGGTTAGGATTTCTTCCTAGGGATCCTGGAATATTTGTGGGCTTGACTCCCACTGGAAAAAAAGAAATGTGAAGGCAAGTCTCCCACATCCTGTGGAGTGACTGTGGGAGCGCCCAGCATCTCCTCCTCAATGGCTGCTCTGTGCCAAGCCCAGAGAGCACCTACAGACATGACCACTGCCAATAAGATCAGTGGGAATAAAGTAGTTTGTGAAATTTGATGAGATTTGATGAGAGCACTGTCAAAACTTTAATGGGAAGGGTAGAGGCATTGCCTTACCTCTTCCAAAAGGAGATCCTCTTTTGTCCTCCCATATACCCTGAAATGGCATATCCCTTTTGTAAGACAAAGATTTGTCTATATCAAGTGGACACTTAACTTATCTCAATCAACTTCCTTTCCAATATCACTTTGTACTTAGTACTAGATAATCTTAAAGGGCCTTTCCAACCCAAGCCTTTCTATGATTAAGTTAAATTTTAAGAAGGAGGGTTTTTTTTTGTGTTGACCTCCAAGTGTTTCATCTTGCTCTTTTCCTGTGGGTCTTCATCCAGTACTTCATGTTTCCAGGCTTCCTTTATTCAATATCCACTCTAAAGGATATTTGCTACATCATCTGGTACTCTCTGTCCTGTCTTGTGAGCCACAAGCACTGCTGGGCATATCTGACAGCTTCTGACTCATATTCCTTGTTGTGATCACTGCTGTGTTATGACTTTTCCTTTTGTGTCACATCTTCTTGAGCCTGCCCCATTCAAGACTCAGCTCCCACCAAGGCTCCATCACATGTTCACACACCATCAGAATCTTCAGGCACAAACTTAAACACAAAAAAATACCACCACTGACATAAGGCAGCTCTGAGCCACAAGCTGCTGGAGTGTACTGAGAAGTCTAATTACATGCTTGCCCTGTTCTTTAATTTCTTTCCTGGGCATAAACTGTTGGCCATTCCTACTTCTGAAATCGGAACATTATTCTCTTGTCTTAGCTGGGTTTATTCACTACTGATTTTGAGTTTCTTGGGCAGTGAGAGTCTGGGTATAGAATGAGCATGAAACTGTTCTACTCCCTGTCACTGTGGATGCAGAACTGCTGCTGCTAGTGCATAATCCTGGGTTGGGAGGGTTGTTTGTTTGTTTGTTTGTTTGTTTGTTTGTTTTGCCTGAACCAGCCAGTTCAGGAGTCTCAGATCCAGAAATTCCAGCATGGTGGCTGGAGCTCCAGACTCCACTTGATTAACAAAACCGTCCCTGTGGAGGACAGGCTCCAGGAAACTGCAGTCTGGTTTCCAAAGAGCAGGGCTTGGGCTAGCCACACTGCTTTCCACAGCTGGACATGGCTACTCCTACTCTACAGCAGCTGCCATCCACACAGGCCAGAGTGAGTAGATGGATCTCCATCTGACTCAGTCCTGCTCTTATCCTCCCATGTGAGAAAACCGTCCTACAGCACAGCTGCTGCCAAAAAAAGGTTTGTTTGCAACTGCATATACCTTAACTCAATCTGATCAGTACTAGCAGCAACAGGAATCTGAGCAATTCCACCATTTCTAGGTAGTGCTGAAAACAGCAGATGTGTAGTAGCAGCCTGGAAGACAGCCATAAGAAGGTAAAGTTATACAGTTATAAAGTTATACAGTTCCTAGCTGCAATGTAAACTGAAATATTTAAATTTAGGCAGCTGGTCTTAATAAAAACTTAGGACTGTGTGTATTTCAACATAAAATCATGGAGAAGGAAAGGCTGCTCAGTGAAATAAAATAGAAAGTGTTCATCCAAATCTGACAGCATCATTTAATAAAAGATACTATTTCTGAAATACATTAATACATTCAGCTTATTGTATTGTATGATGTTTTGATTTGTTTTATTTGGAAAATAAAATTGAAGCACTTTTAATGTACAGTTTGACCAGAGTGACCTTGTCCAATATCAAACTCTTCTGACCAAAGTGCTTCACTGCCTATGCTCCTAGTATGGATTACAACCACTAGGATGTACTCTCACCTGACTTTTGACTCCATCTCAGGAGATTCACAGCTCTGCGTGTCACCTGTAACTTGGACATAGACTGGGATACTTGAAACTGAGACACCACAAAGATATGTGCCATGACAGTCAAGTGACACTAAAGAAATCTTTTATATTAAAAAATGTTTCAGCATATCTGGCTTTAAAAATATCCAGAAAGTCTCTCTTCTGCAAAAGAGGTCTTGAGGTGCTGCAATCCTAACATGTCTGTACAATAAAAAAATAATTTGTGCAAATCCATGTAAGGTGACCCCAAGCCTTCTTACTGGAGAAAACTGATCCAAAACATATTGAAGTCCTGAAAAATATATTCACCAATTTCTCTGAGGTTTTTAACAGACTCTGAGGACTTTAACTACTGACAAGAGTGTGGGGTTTTTTTGGTTTTACCAAACCTAGAGAGACATGAACTCTTCTCCCAGTATTTTCCCCTACGCTCTGTTGCTGTCTCCAGCTCTAAAATAACATAAGAATGTTCCTACAATTTCCTTTCAGTTAATTTTTCCTGAGAAGGGATGAAGTTACTTCTATTATATTAATTTAAGTGTTTTTACATAAATATAAGAGACTAATATACTAATTATTTCTGTTGATATTTCAAAACCAGTTTCATTGTTTTGACCTTTGTCATACCCACTAGACTAGAAAGTAGCAGAATGGCAGTTTGCTGGAAAAATTAAATGACATTTTAATGCATTTTTCCATTCTTTTAAATATAGTAATTATTTCCAGTGTATCAACTGCTGTTTCCCAGAGTTTTCTAGAATAGTATTTTAAATAAAAGCCTAAGTTTTCACTAAGGCATTCTCTGTTATGGGTCATATTTTGCCATCCTTCTCTTTACACTTACATATTTACAAATATTAACCACTGTATAGCATGTTGAGAAGTGAAAAAAAAAACCACAAAAAAACCCAAAAACAAAGGTAAAGTTCCTTTCATGACAATTTTGGAAGTTGTAGAATTTCATTCCGTCCCAACATACATGGAATTTCTGTCTAGTCTCACTACTTTCATCAAAACATCCCAATGTACACTGAGTAGATCAGACTTTCAGTACAGGATTCTCTTTACATCCCCTAAAGAGTCTGTGCTGTTCCTTGGAACCCTTACTGTCCAAAACATGCTCAAAATTGACAAAACTCAATTAAACATTTGTGTCAGGTCAAAAACAACCTTTGTCTAATGAAATAATTTCACTGACACTGACTGACAATATTCCAACCAATAGTAATACCAAGAAGCTTTAGTTACAAACATATGTCCACAGGTAAAAAAATCTTTCTAGTGTAAGAATATAATACTTGTTTAACTGCTTTACCAAAAAGGAATATTTCAGTTGCATAATCTCTTGAGGTAGAAAACATTGTATTATTTGAAGTGTAGGCCAGGAACAAAAACTTATTGGGATTCTCTGTGTTTTGAAAGAGAGCAAACTAAAATTAAAATGCCTAAATTTTCCCCCCATAATGTTTTATTTTGACCTGCAGCCTTGTTGCTCTTCGACATTTTCAGATTTTTCAAAACTTTCAACTTTGCAACGAGAATCTCAATGATTTCAACTCGCAATGAGAACTACTTTCAACACAGCCTTTTTAAGTAAACACAATTTCCTGTTTTGCTTCAAAGCAAAATGATGAAAATATGCAGTCTTATCACAACAGGTACTAGATTTGTGATCATCTCTTGCAACACAAGTATTTTGTAGACAATAGGAAAGAGCTGTGTTCTGCTCAGGGGCCAAGAGTTCATATTACAGAGCCAGGACTTTGTTTATGGGAACTTTTGTGTATGTCATTAGTCCTCACATAACCCAAAGAATGACATGTTTTAAGAAGAAAGTACTTTTATTAGGTCCACAGAGACAATTGTGTAAATGAGATACTAGATAAAGCAGATTAATTTTCATTTTCAGAGATGAACTACTCTTTGAGTCCAAAGTACAGAGAAAATATGAATGTAATTGTAGCTTGTTGCTTTGAATTCAGTTTGATTATCTTAATCAGTTGGACATTGAGAGAAAAGTGTTTTCTATTTTGGAAGCAGAGGGTGATCCTGACCCAAATAAGAGTATAAACGGGGACAGAAGCAGAATGATCAGAGCAAACAGTAATTAAAGATCAGCAAGACTTCAGAAATAGGGAAACTCAGAAGTCTTTGTCAAATTCATCTAATATGAAATCTGGTATCTGATAGAGTTGCACGTTTTGGTTGTCTGGTCCATCTTTGGTCTTGCAATGTCAGGACTGCAAGGTTAGAGAGAGTTGTTGTTCTGGGAATGTAATTTTTCCAAATGATAAGTGGGTGTTGCTGTTGTTCTCAATTAGGTATCCTGTGGTGGATGTTTGGTTTCACAGATCTCCCTAAGAGCAGTGAATGAATTTTGTGCTGCTTATGGTGCTTCAGAGCGCTCATGTGTAGGATCTGTATACTTCAGTGGTTCTGCTGGAGCAGGTGTTCATCACGAGGGCTGTGGCAATATTTAGGTATGATTTTCCTGGGCTCTCTGGCTCTAGCCAGCATATACTGGTCTGTCAAAATCTGCTTTCAGTGATGGAGCTAATGATAATGAGTGTGGTTTGAAGGGAAGGATGGGTGTTTCTAGGAAAAATAATTCCAAGGTATGATTTTCTTCCAATATAAGCTACAACTCGTTAACATTTTCCAGTATACATTTCTTGCATTTTGTTGGTATATCATACCCAGTAGGGGATTTCCTCTCTATATTGTAGTAAGTTTGGAAAAGGCTTAGGTGGCTTCTTCAAATATGTGATCCTAGTGGAGTGTCAGTGTTGGACAAGCATCATCTGTAGCTTTGCGAGGGTGTGTCATGAGTGCTTTCCTCAGAGCAAATGAGGTGATGTCTGTGGGCTATATCAGTTTTTCTAGTGTGTTTTGGATAGCTGATGGTTTGTGGAAGGAGGTGTGTTGGTCTGTGGATTTTCTGCATATGGTATTTTGACGGTTACTATTTTTTATGTTGATCTTGGTGTCTAGAAAGTTGATGCTGATGTAAGTTTTCCAAAGAGTTTGATGGGTAACTCTGGTTGCTGAATTTGTGGTAGAAATCAATGAGGGAAGTTTTCAGTACAGATGTCATTTATGTACCCCTAGCATAACCTAGGAGCCAATGTTGGTTTGGTGGGAAGGTTCGTGTTTTACATGGGGTGACTCCTGACAAGCCTGACGTCCTGGTGCTTGGATACAAACACCTGGATGCTTGTAGTTGCATCTGAAATTTTGTGAGGGTGAAATGGTTGTGGATGAACATGAAACAGATGGGCTTGATTATTCAATGTCAAGAGACTGGCACATATAA
>JANPWX010000013.1:2388774-2823023 GCA_024734555.1 Trochalopteron elliotii | reverse complement strand
GGCATCGGGTGCTTTTGGGATACAGATCTTCGCGATGGGGTTGGACGGGAGGGGTTCCCTAACTCAGGAAACAGGTTAGTCATGATCCTTCACCTGGAGTCTTGCAGGGCTTTGGTTTTTAATGATCGGCTTTCAGCTTTCCACTGGGGAGAGCTGTGACATTGGCTATTAGAAAAAGGTTCTTCACCCAGAGGGTGGTTGGAAGCAAGTTTTCCAGGGAAGTGGTCACAGCACCAAGCCTGACAGAGTTCTAGAAGTATTTGGACAATACTCTCAGGCACATGGCATGATTTTTGGAGATGGTGCTGTGCGGGGTCAAGAGTTGGACTCGATGATTCTTGAGGGTCCCTTCCAAGTCTGTATGATCTGTGATTCTGTGACATGGCTGAAGTCTTTGGGTGCCATGAATGTTTCACGAGCAGGAGAAAATGGCTTTAAGGACAGAAAAGGTCATCATGAAACACCACTGGTGATGGTTTGTCACTCAGGCTGCGCAGGGGCACTGCAGAGGAGTGGGGTCTGTGTGCTCGTGGGCATCGGCCAGAGGTGCCTGCCGCAGCTCAGGAGGTATTTTGGGATTCTGAAGATTTCTGGGAGAAAGCCTCCCCTCACCTGGCAGGCCTCAAGTGTGCGGGCTGGCTCAGGAGAGGCAGCGGTGCGTGCCGAGCGGAGCGCAGGGAGGTGTCGCTGCGGGGGCAGATAAGGCAACGAGCGGTTGGGTTTTCAGAGAGAAGAGGAGCCTGCTTCTTGGAAATGGCTCGGCTGCCTGGATTCCCTCGCTGCTGCATCTCTTACCCTGAAAGGCTGAGCCCTCTCGGAGGAAGTGGGGAGCTGCCAGCTGCTTGGTTCTCAGGGCTAGGTGTTAGATTTCAGCTTGGCTTTATTGTCGGATGCTAGTTAGTTCTGTTAATGTGGGTCTGACTGCCGTCATGGAAGTGGTACTTCTGTTGTGTGTACTTTTCGTTTGAAGTCGGCAGAGACTGGAAACTTGTTTCTTTTGGTTTACTTTCTAGGTAGAGGCACTTGATCTTGAGGTAGCAGGCTGGATTTCTTAACAAAGTGCACTCTGAAAAACAGGTGTTGCACCAGTGTATACCCACTTAATCAAATGAATTAGCATTTGAACAGGAGCACTGCTGGTAATATATTATGCAGACTGTTTCATATTTTCTTACTGACAATGGCTTTGTGTTTTCCATTTTTCCCAAAATAAAATGTAACAGCAATACAGCACTTAGTTAATCATAACTTGTATATTTCAGAAGAGTGACATCTAATTTCTGGGACTTACTGTAAAGTAGCTTAAAGCTACTTGTTTGCTTGACAGTGAAATAAATGAATGCCTGTTTCAACTTGTGACGGGAATGTTTTTCACTCCAGATGTTCATGAACCTGAAAAGACATTCTTGTCAAAACATAGCTCAGAGATGCACAGCTATACATTCATTAGGGGGCCTGAGAGCTGTTGCAATCAAAGCAACTAATCAAAGTATACACTGTTATTAAAGACTCTTTCTGATAGGTACATGTCAGGGTTTCACGTGTGCCTAAAAAAGGGTAAAAAGAACCATAATGGCTACTTTTCTTCTGCTCCCTTGATTTAAAAAGGTGGCATGGTTCAGGTGTATCTCTGGATTTGACAGCTTAATTCTCTTGCTAGTTTCTTGTTCCTATAGATTTGGAGTAGTGCTACTGAGGGGAGTCTTTTGTGAATTTGAATTTCAAAAACATCTAGAAGAGTTGATATAACTCAGTGTAGGCTTGACTGAAGTCATTGCCTGAAAGAATTTTAATAGCGACAATGTAATCAATGGAAAATAGAATAATAAGTATACTCTTGAATTAGGTACATAATTCACTATAAGAAGATATTATAATTCATATTTGTTCACCACTTCTAATTGTGAAATAAGATAGATGGAAAAACTTAGTAGGTCCTGCAGCAGTTAATTCTTATTTCACGCTCTTAGGGATTTATTTGATTTAAATGGGTCGTGATCAGACCTCTTTCTTTTGAAAAGATTTCTGTGAAATTTGATTTTATTAAGTTACTTCAATTCGGCCTTTTCAGTGTAAATTTCAGCTAAGTTTGTACTTTAATGACAGAAATTAATTATTTTTTAATTAATTTTGTTAAACTAATGAAGCGTTAGTAGTAGAAATTGTGCATGAAAAGATTTGAATTGTTTGCTTGGTAAATTAAGCGAATGTGAATTAGAAAGATTTGACTGTATAGGCTGATATAATTTCTTAATATCTTAGAAGCTCTTTAAAACCTTTTCTGAGAGTCTGAGTAAACTCTGACTCAGTTTTACCACTCACATTTTGTCTGTATTCGCATAAAATCATTTGGGCTGGATCATGACACACTATAAGCTGAGACAATAGTTGAGGTTTTGGTTTTTCCTTAATTTTGTTTATTTTGTGGGTTGAGCATTTGGAATTTCACAAGACACATAACTAAGACTGACACTAGGTTTTCACGGGTAAACACATGTTTGTGGCCAAGAAATAATGCAGTGCCATGCAACTGAGACAATGAGATAGTATGTCAAAAAAGAAAGAAAAGAAAAGCAACAAGTTTGAATTCTACCAGTATTCTCATAATAGAGTACTGATGTAAAAACACTAGTATGTTTCATCTTTGCTTTTTGGTTCATCCTGTGCAGTGTACTGAATCCAAGAAATTAAACAATAAAAAATGTATTAGTCTTAAACATTTATTTTGCCTATACTTTGAGGAATATTTCCTCATAATCTATAAAAATGCCATGAAAATTTAGTCAAGGTACTCAGAACAGCTGGTGGTCATCACTTGATAGAGACTCATGCACAGCACAAGGTGAGAGAAGTATTTTCTTTAACTTTGACTGATAAATGCTGAGGTATAGTCTCCAAAACCTTAGCTTTTAAGCTTTTCTTTCTGGCCCATTTCCTTAGTGCTCAAAAGAATAGGAATCTGGTCTAATACTGACTGAGCTGGAGGACAGTGAAGCAAATTGAAAGTGCTCAAATTGAAATGTGGTGACTGGGTGTCTTATGCCCACATTTTAAGCTAGACCTCCAAGAGTGTGCACTTTTCCCATTAAAAAAAAAAAAAAAGTCTGTACAAATCTTAAGTATTCTGCCAGATTGAAGAGTTCACACTTGGGTAAATGATGACCTGGAAGCCAGTTTTTGTCATTTCATGCTTATGTGAAATTCTGACTTTCATTGTGGTATGTTTTCAAATTATTACCTTTCAGACTTCAGTTTTGTGAGCATTGTGGCTAACAGAAAAAACAGCTTGCTGGGGGTCATTAGCATCTTTCAGAAGTCTGGAATAACCCCTCCTGGGTGCTTAAGAAAGGTCATGAAATGCAAAGTGATATTTGATAGTCTGGAAAGTGATTTGATTTTGACAATAGGTACAAGTATAGATGTTAAGCATGTATTGTAAAGAGTGAGTATTTAATGCAGTATTGTATCAGTGCACAATTGATGCAAAATTTAATAGTAAAGGTGGGTGGAATGTATTGTGTCTTTTAAAACCAAACTAAGTCTTTTTTACATCAGAAAATTGGTTCTTAATTCTGTAAGTTCATTTAGTCTCACCCATGCTGCTGGAGTTAATTTTGACTGCCCTGAAATGGATGAACAGAAACACAACTTGAACGATGAGAGATGCTAAAAACCAGGAGACACTGAACAGTCTGATCTGATTGCAAGGCCAGGCAAAATGGATGTTAAAAATAATTTAGACACTCCTCTCTAGTTTAGTTCCTCTGGAATATTTCTGTTACTTCACACTTTATAAAGCTTTCTCCTTTATTTTTGTTTGCATCTTGATGTTTCTTCCAGATACTAAATCTTTAGGACTTTTTGCTGAAAGTGTCCCGCCCTGTGAGTTAGCAAGCTGCTTCTGATATTTCATGATAATTTTCTTGTTCTTTAGAAGTTCTTCTCAAAACATGTCCTTGGAAGTTTTTCTGTGCATCACTACTTCCCCACAGTTTTGATCTCAGTGCTTGGTAGTGCTTGTTTACACCCATGGCAGTTGAGTGCTTGTTCTTTGTGAAGATGTGAGGTGCAGGATTTCTGAGAATGCCTTTTCAGGCAAGTGAGCTGATTTTTGTACTTAAATGTGGTAAAGACTATTCTTAAAGGTGTTCTTTGAAAAAGGTGAGGGCAACAAGTGGGTTAGCTAGTCCCCAAATCAGTTTCCCCTTATCAAGCAGTAGTTCTGGAGACTTGCAGGTTTTGTCAGGGTGGGCTGCACAGCTCCAAGTTGCTGAAACCATCAGCTGCAGTGTTTCCATTAAGCCTCCAGTTTTTCACCTGTAGGTGCAGAGATGCTGGTTTGCTGTCTTAAGCCTTGAGCAGATAAATTGTAATCTGAGCAAGTGATTCTGTGCAAGCTGCTGTTACTGCTGTGATACAGTATTGTGTGACACATTTGAATGATTGCTGATAGCAGTGAGTCTATTGCTGGCATGATTTGTCATGCTGGACGCTCAGGCCATTACAGATTTCATGATCTTTATGTTGTAAAACTTAGTTTTCATGCCTATTATTCAGAAGATGTGTTTTAATAAATCCAAAACTGGGATAGTAGTCCCTGTCTAGTAGAATTACGGATAAAAATTAGTATTTATTGGCACTTATTTCCTGTAGCTTTCTGTGTTCTGTCCTGTGATTTGTGTCGAGGGGAGAAGACTCAGATATCCCGATCCTGTTAGAGGCATCAGTTCTGTCAGGTCTCTAACAATCCCAGCATGAGAGGTTACATTTGAAATAATGGGTCCTATTTTGGGTCCCTTAGTACCAGAAGTGTATCAACAAACTGGAAGGTGTCCAGCAGAAGACCACTGTGACAGGTAGGAATCAGAATTTATAAAAGAATGGAGAACTGGATTCTTTGACAAAGAACAGACTAAGGTGAGGGAAACTAATCTCTGTTTTTTGCTACCTAAAGACAATCAGGCTCTTCAGTAGCGTGCAGCAAAAACAAGAGGCACAGTCATAAATTGCAGCAAGGGAAGCTGTAGCTGGATATAAAAACCAAGGGTTTTTTACACACTAGAAGTAGTGAAGTTTTAGGACAGTTTGCCCAGAGAAGGTGAAAGTCTTCATTGATGGACATTCCCTGAAGTTTGTCTTGAAAAGACCTTAACCCATCTGACCTAAATTACAAGTTGACCCTGCTTCAGGCAGGGGGCTGGGCTAGAGATGTCCAAAGGTACCTTCCAACGCAAGTCATTCTGCATTAATGGCCTTTTAGCAGCTGTTGGTAAACATTTTGTGCTTCTTTTTTTTTTATTATTTTAATTTACAGTTACTGTTCTAAGTTCTGAATAGAAGTGGAACACAGTGTGAGAGATGCCTTAGGAGTGCAGTTTTACAGTCAGTTAAAGCTAGTGCTGCCTTCCTGATACT
Source organism: Trochalopteron elliotii (assembly GCA_024734555.1). NCBI lineage: Eukaryota > Metazoa > Chordata > Aves > Passeriformes > Leiothrichidae > Trochalopteron > Trochalopteron elliotii. The sequence continues at coordinate 2,817,608 of JANPWX010000013.1, read as the reverse complement.
TCATTTCTATGCCTATCCCTATACTAACTCCAGTGCTGATATCTGGAGTGACTTGGTTTTAGGGAACTAATCTTAAAGGAAATTAGGGCAGCAAAAATTCCTCCCTTGTTGCTGATTTAGGAGACTGAAATCCAGGAATTGAATTCTGTGGTGAAGGATGTGAGAGCAGAGAGGTGCTAGTGTAGATCTCCTTATGCAGTTAATGAGGCTGAGATGCACTAGCTGACTTCAGAAGGCATTAGTGTAGGTTTTTAGCACTTTATTTGTAGAGCTGCAATGGCTATACACAGATTTTCTTTGGCATTCAGCTGTGTCAGGTCATTACAGGAAGATGTTACTGCCTCCAAGCCGTTCTGTAACTCATCACTACCCTTCTGCTCAGAGCTGTGGCATCTTATGATTTTCGGGTGAGCCTTCTGTGACTTGTTTCATTCCCAGTCTGCAGGGATGACTGAGACAGCTAAACCAGGCCACAGGATTGACACTGGTCTGAATGAATCAGGCAAAGAGCTTTCCATCTGGAGACTTGAGCAGAAGGATGGTGATGGAGGAGAGGCAGCATTTGGTGCTGCTGTCTGTGCAACAAATGTCTCTGCTGTGTGTTAGTATTGGGTAGTATTGCTGCTTGGGTGGTGTAGACTTAATTTAGCTCTGTAATCCTAACCTTACACTTCTAATTAACTGATTTCTTTTTTGGGGAGTTAGGGAGTTGAATTTGTGTTCCTGTGAACAAACGATGTATTTGATTCAGTCTGGCTGTTTTGTATTGTGAAAAACATCCTTTTGATATGCTGTTTTGTTCAGCTCTGTGTTAAAGGAACCTGAATACTAGGCACTGTCCATAATGTCTTGGTATTCCTGCATTGCAATTACAGATAACTTTGTAATTCTCAGGTGAAAGTGTTTCTTCCAACTAAAGAAAGATAGAAGTAAATGTTCTTTAATAGACCAGCTGCTACAGTTAGAGAATTTAGACAAGAGTTTGGGTGCATAAGCCCTTCTTTAAGTCTGAAGTAAAGCAGAATAAATGCAAGTTGAGAAGAATTTCTGAGAGTCTTAGGCCGTCTCCAAAAGATAGTTGTTAATGTCTTCAGTGTAACGGATTTGGAGTATGTAAAAAGAGTGAAATGGTTTAAATAGGTTTTGTGCAATAAGATTCTGTTGAGGTGCAATCCTAATCCTTGGATTATCTTCCAGTTTATCTAAGTGATAGGATGCAGGATTTAGAAATATACTTGATTCAGTCCCAAAGACTGATTGCTAAAAATGTCTTGCAGATACTCTAAACTTACCATTCCATGTCCAATAATGCAGAGGTGTCTTGTGGTGCAGTTTAATCATCTTTTGGTCTTTGGCTTTTGCTGTCTTGGTGACTATTTCGCACAGCAGTATCTCTTGTCACTGTCATGGCTTAATCCCAGCTGGCAACCAAGTCTCAAACAGCTGCTCACTCCCTGGTGGGATTATGGACAGATTTGGAAGAGTAAACGTGAGAACTTGTGGGTTGAGATAAAGAAAAAGCTGCACACACGAAGCAGAATATGAAGGCAGGTGTTCAGCTGTCTGTAGGACAGCAGGGCTCCACCACACATAAGGTGACTTGGGAGGACAAATGCTATCATTCTAATTGTCTCCCCTTTCCTTCTTCCCCCAGCTTTATATGCAGAGCATGATGCCATATGGTCTGGAGTATCCCTTTGGCCAGTTCTGGTCAGCTGTCCAGGCTCTGTCCCCTCCCAGCTCCTTGTGCATCCCCAGCCTTCTCTGGTGAAGTGGGGTGAGAGGCAGAAAGGGCCCTGACTCAGTGTCAGCCCTGCTCAGCTGTAACAAACACATCCTTGTGTTGCCAATACTGTTTTGGTCACAAATCCAAAACACAGCCCCATATCAGCCGCTGTAAAGAAAACTGTCCACAATGAGCACATCCATACATATCACAGTTTCAGTGATAGCTGACTGACAGCTTCAGTGATATAATTTCAGTGATAAACTGGTTTCAGAGAATTTCTGTTTCTCCTCTTGAAAATGATGTGCTATACACACACATACTTTCCCCAAGTTTCTGTACTTGACATTCATGTGTCATCTTACAAGCAATAGCTTTTGAGGTAGGATAACTGTGTATGTTTCCTGCTAAAATAACTGTGATATTGCCCTGAGTGGCTGAAATACAGAATTCAAAATTATTGACTTTACAATAAGAATGGGATTTATCTTTAACTTTGAAAGTCACATATCTAGTCTGAGCTAATGAAATAGGCAGTACCAGAAGATAATTCATTCTCCTATTTCACATGTTTGTTTGATGAAATAAAGCTGATATTGGGAACTTTTTCTCTCGACACTGTTTATAATGAGAATTTCAGTAACAAATTTAACTTTTAGATGGTTGAAAAGTGTCTCTAACACTTAGAGCTCTGGTTGTGCTTATGTTTTTGTTTCAGATGGACCCTACTAGAATTTCAAAAGAGCATGCACACTGTGTCAGAACGCTTTTTGGACACCAAGAAAGTACAGATTTGCATGATGCCTCCTTTGAAAGTCAAGAAGCAAAGTTAATGCCAGAATCCTGTAGAACTGTAAAACAGGCTCTCCAAAGGGCTGTGCAGAGGGTAAGTGGCACAGACAATATTTGTTTATTTTATGGTCCTGTTGAAATTAAAACAATTTTTCCTAAATCTATATTCAAAGGTAAGTTCTATAAATTATTTCCTGGTGTTTGAATAACACCTGAAGTTTTATCCAGAATTATATTGTATTTGCTGATGAATCTGGTAGCGGCTAACCAATTCTATATTCAAGCACATTTTATTTATTTTTTTTTTTCAGAAAGAAAATTTTGAAGTCATACTAAGAAAACTGATTGAAGTTAGGTGATTAGCCATTCTGACATTTAGGTGGTTCTGAACAGTAGTCATTTATGCTAATATTTGTATAGGTTTTCCAACACTTTGGATGCTCATAACAAGTGTCAGTTCCACATTCTTTTCAAAGGAGTCTTCCAGACAAGATTCTCTTAAGTCAAGATCACTAGCAAGCAAAACAATGCTTGAAGGAAAAGGTGATAGCATTTGCTCTTGTTCTTCACTCTGTCGGAAGTCCAAAATGAGCATCAGTTCCTGCTTTGGTTTTGCTCACTTTGCCAGTTCTGTGTTCTGTGCAGCCCATTCTCACACTGGCAGAAGACCTGCTTTGCCATGGCATAACTGCGTGGTCTTTGCCCAGCAGTTGAGAATGACAGCTTGTTCCCAAACATGAATGACAAAAGAAGTCAGCCCTAATGAAGAAACCTAGGCAAGCTGGAAATACACCACCATCCCCTTTTACTGCAGTTACTGCCTTTGATCTTTCAGTGTTCATGATAGTGTTTAGTGCTAATTATGGGCTGTATAACGGATGTCTGCTATGGTATTTGGTTTTCCTGGCTTATCAGGCCCATTACAACTTCACTGCCTCACATCTGTGTAGGACTGGCAGTTTTTCATTAAGGGTACTACATTACATTTGAGCTGAACTCCTGTGTGCTTTAGCATGAACTGTACTTGAGTTAAACTTACAGCATTTGAATTGTGCTAATGTGATGTTGGCTTTTAATGGAGAACTCTCGAGTGACAGATCCTTTTGTAAGCAAAACACAGAGACATAGGAGTCCATGTCTTGTCCCTTTTGCTAGCTACCTCCTTCAAGAGCTTAAAGGGGAAACAAAGCATTATGTCTGTAGGATTAGTTATGTCTGTAGTTCTTTCCTCCTGCATTTTGTAGACCCTCTCATGATGTGCCTACATCTGTGCTGTGTGCTGGGCTGCTCATTCACTCGTGACAGAATAAGGAGCTTGTTACAGTAAGTCAATGGGGGGCCCTGTGTTCTGGTCTTTTGCTGCTGGTTACTCAACAAAGGCACTGGCTTTAGCTGAGGCTTTATATCCTGCCAGTCTGGATGGAGGTTAAATGCTGCAATGTCCGTGGCCAGGATAAGTAGTAAGTAGGGATAACTTTTGGCTGATGACCATTATTTTGAGAACAATAAAATTTCCCTTGCCAAAGTAATTAGACTCTGAATTTCCTCTGAATGCAGCAGAGTTTATTAAGCAGCTGCACCAGTGGTCTGGATGCTTTGTCATCTTGTATCAATGACAGAGAAAAAAATAGATAGGAAGGTGGTGACCTGAGGCTTTTTACATCTTTTTGGTACATCAGAGAAGTGAAAGTAACAGTGTCAAGGCAGAATTATACTTTATCATCATCTGTAAATTCTGCCTTTCAGTCACCCTGCAGAGTGGAGATGCAGCTGTAACTTACTTGCAGCTGTGCAACTCCCTTGTTTGTGTATCCAGCTAATGTGACTTAAAGGAGGTTTCCTGTTGAATGTGCTTTTTCTGCTTTCCTTAAGGAGAATCTAAAGAATCTAACTTATGTGTGTTTTAAGAGCCAGTATCCTTATTTGAACTGGCAGCATGCTAAGTGACTAAAATGGAACACTTCAAAATACCATTTATGTTTTTTGATTTTTCAATATATTGTCTTTTGCAATTCAAGCTGTTCAGGAAATGAAAAGAGACAAATTTCTTTTGCTCAGGTTTATGGTTACAGCTTCCTGTGCCACTTCTCATCGGTTTTCTTTGCACACCTGTAGGCAGAGTGCTTAAATGTAAAGCAGGGATTGATGTTGAAAATGAAAGTGCTCATATGAAATCCAGTGCAGTAGCGCTCCAAGGTCCAGTCTAGAAATACTTGTCTCCTGAAAAAATAATAAAGTTTGGGTTTTTTTTAAATCAGAATCTAATGATTGATTCCTTAACATATTCTGCGATAAAAATTCTGCTTAAGGAGCAGCTTACTAAGTAGAGAGCATATTTTCAATATTGCATACAAATTTTCAAGCAGACAAATAATATACTTTCTTAGCCAGTCTGTTTGCTTAATTTTTTTCCATGTAACCCTGAAAAGCTTTTGGCAGTCCAGATGCTGTAACCACAGTCCTTATGAAGTCTGTTATGAGCCTGAAGTAGAAAGAACTACAAACATATCTTGGGTCAATCCATAAGTAACTTTGTTTGGCAATGCTCCCAGCTTCTAGCTGCTTGTGGGGTTCAGGCCTGAGCTATTCTCCCACATGGCAACAGAGTGCTTTGCTAGACCCCTAGGGCAGCATTTATAAAGAGATCTATATACTTAGCAGACATTTAAAGAGCACATAGTTACAGACCAAGTAAAGGTTTCACAAGTGATTGCTGTAAGTTGTTGAAATTTCACCTACAATTTTGTAGCTTTTCATCCTACAATCTTACATGCCCTTTTTTTTCCCCTGCAAGCAGTAGACTACTCATTTGGGTAGAAGTTTTATTGCTGGTCTCTAAACCACAGTCTGATGCATATAGGTTCATGTACTTTCTGTTTCACTTCCTTCCTGATTAGTATTCTTCAAATTGCTGAATTTCCGGCAAGAGAATCAGATACTTCTTCCTGGTATCAGCTGTACTTAAAGCACTTGGTAGTAAAAGAATCAAGTGCATAAAGAAGCTTTAAGACCACATCTGAAGCAATAAGTGGCTGTCCAGGAGTTCTCATTGGTCTCAAAAGGCTATTAGAGCCGCTCAAAGTAGATACTGAGATATTTAGATAAAAGCTAAAGGAGACTAAAAACCTTTCACAGATGTCACGTCTTCAGGTGTAGCCTTGTCTCTGCATCCTCAGCATTGGGTATAACTTCAAAAGCAACACTTATTTTTACAGCCTGCTGTGGATGAGGTAGAGAGCAGTTCCCAACTTTCCAGGCACTTAAAACATGATTTTTAGCTTTAAAATGAGAAGGTTTTGGAGCTTCTTAGTGGCCTCTTAAATGTTTTTTTGGATGAAGGATAGACATGTTTTTCTTTTTTGTGACTAACTCCTTGTCTGTTGTTTAAACAGTGAGTGTAGGGAGGAGGTTGGAATGTGGGAAGCAGGCCAGCAGAGTTGACTTGGTAGGCAGTGAGCAAATGACAAAGGTGTACTAGTGCAGATTGTCATAAGATTAAGAGTGGGGTGATTTTTGTGTACAGTTCTGCTAAAAATAACTGAACAGCTTGGTATCACACGCGGTTCTGTGGATGGCAGTCTTAAAAGAAATTGCTGGTAACGTTTTCATGCCATTATAGCAGTGTCTTAGTCACGGGTTCTCTTGAGCTATTTCTGCCTCCTTAATGAGGCAGAAACTCTAACTCTTAACTCTACACTGTGAGTAAGTATGAGACACCTTAGAACATTCAGGAGCTAAAAAGCACAGTTGATACTTCAGTGATTTGAGAAATCACATCTCTTAATTCTTTGCAGCAAGAATACCACAGGATTTTATAATTCCATTAAGAGGCTACCTTCAAACATACACTGAAAAATGTCCTTCAGTGTCAGAAGCAAATACATAGTTAAATGCTTTTCTAAGGTAGGTTGTGTTATCAGCACCTTGGAACTGTATGAACACCAAGTAAAAAAAAAATTGAGAAGCGTTTAACTGCTTATTCTTTAGGAAGAAACCTACAACTCCGTATCTCTTTTCTAGGGACTAGTTAATGTGTTTCATCTTCGTTTTGAAAGCTGGGGCCACATAACAGAAAGAATAACAAACTTTCATGAGGCTGGTCAGAATCAAGTAAAGAACTTGACACTAGTCCAAAGCTTAGAGAACTACTGGAGGATTTTGTTTTCTGGCCACAGTCTAACCTCTTCTGATCTAGTGATAAGCTCACAGAAGAGTCAATGAAACATTGGATCAAACCCCCAGCCTTGGTGTTATTAGTGCTATGATCTAACCAGCTGAGCTAATCATGGACTCCAGACAAGGAGAGTTGTGGACCCAAGTCTTCCTGGGTAGCTGTCCTGCTTACTGAGTGGAGAAGCTGCAGATAACCAGCACCACCACCAGTTACAAGGAGAGCAGCTCAGACTGATTTCATGAGGACCAGAGTCATTCTGTGTGGAAGATGAGCTAAGTCAGGCTTCTGGGTCTCAGAAGGTGAGGTGTTCAGCTGCTTAAGCTAGAGCATCTTTGGAAATGTGCAGAAGCAGAACTGAATGCTCCTAAGAAAAATGTAAGTTAAAAGTAGAATAGCAGTCAGCCACTTCAGGGCTATCAAGGGCAGAGCAATTATCAACCATGGGATTAGGATTTTTTTTAGTACCAAATCTAGATAGTGGGAGATTGAAATGTACATGGTTCTTTTTGGATCTGCTCAGTAGGCTTTCCAGGCAAGGACATTATTGCATCCTCCCAGAGGAAAGGATATTAAAACAGACTCCACATCTGAGAACTTTCCCACTAAGAAAGCAAGAAAAAAAAGTCTTTCCCCCTCAAGGGAAAAAGGGTAGGGATAGGTGTGCTGCAGTAATCTCTGAGAGTGTGGTCCATCTCCCAGGCCCTTCTTGCCTTACATCCTGTTCTCTTCAGAGGCTTTTGCCATTTTTCACAGTACCTAGTACTGGCATTCTCTTGTCATCTTCGTATTTCCTACTTAAGTGTGGCTAGTGGCTGATTCTGACATGCAGCTCCTAGAATTGAACTTGATTTTTGTGTTCCTAGAACTGGCATTGAAGTAGGAAGATCAGAGAAGCAAAGTGAATGTCAATGCGGGAAGTGGATGCGAGTTTTGCTGCTTTTGAAGTTTTGATTCTTCTGCTTTTCTCATCTCTACAGCAAAAAGGATCTTCATGATTCTTATCTATGAAATCAGCATATCTCAGCTGAAGTATTGTGTTTTGATAGTCATACAACAACTTCCATTGTGCTGTGGCTTTTCATTTTGGTTTAACATTTAAACACCTACTGAAAGGGGAAAGTGAGAGTAATAAATGCACCAGCCAAGGCACTACATGTTTCACTGTGGTTGCAAAACTACATGAAGGCAGGACTTTAGGTGTTTTCAGAGCAGGATTTCAAATTCTGAAACTCCCCAGTGATTGAGAGCACAGTGGGACTTTGCTGATCTGGCCAAATCTGAGACGTATTTTGTATACGTGGATTGAATCAGGTGAACAGCAGAGTGCGTGGCATAAAGATGAAACAAAGGACCATTCTTAGGTTTTAAAGAGGACATGACTTGCTATCTTCAAAAAAACGTTTCCTTTTACTAAATGTCTTCTTGATAGCTCCAGGGTATGAGGTATTCAGAATAACAAACATATTACCCCTGTTTTTTAGAAAACAGATGGAGCGTCATGGGGAAAAGGGAGACAGAACTGAGGGTTGAGCTTAGTACTAAGACTCAGTCTAGGCTTGTAACAAGAACAGGCTGCTTAGATTTTTGAAGTCTGCTGTTTGCATCTTTTTCTCAAGAGGAGTACCAATGTGAATGATTAAAAGCAAGGCTTTTTGTGGTGCCTGATGCATGCGTTTTGTGCTGTTCTTGAGTTTGGGTAGCATAGTTTTCATTCATGTTAAATTTTATCTGCAGCTTTGAAGAGTTACATACTTTCCAGGTCTGGCACCCAGTCCCTTTGGTCCAGTCTGGATGATACTTAGTCCTTCAGCTCCTACATGCCTTGTTAGAAGTAAGCCTTGATTGTAAAGCCTTGTAGCCTTCCTTGTTGGTGGCCAAGTGTGAGATGTGGAGGTTTTCATTCACCTCATTGCTAACAAAATTCAGTTTAGCTGTCCTTAGTTGTTAGAGTGATTACACACTAGTTCCTGTATAGAAATGCCTCTTTCTTTGCCTTTAGACTCCAAGTAATTAAATCTGTTCATAAATTCCATTGTTTGTGATGCCTTCTTAGCAATCATTGTTCCATTATACTTAGAGAAATATTCCAAGTACAGTAAGTAGAAAAGGTTTTAAATGTGCCTTCACCCCTACTTCAATAAATAATGCAGTGATCATACATACTATCATTTCTATCTACCTTTATTAGAATCACCATATTACTAGAAGGGATTTGATTGTGTGTGCTTGTTTATATATATTATCATATTCACATGATTCATATCCCAGACATCTGAATGTGCTGCAGGTGGAACAGTGTCCCCAGATACATGCACAGAGTATTGTAAATATGCAAACTAAACATTGTTACAACGCCCAGAAAACATCAAAGCAATGTTTCCTTCTCATTTTAGGAAGTCCAACGTGCTATGGGAAGAACGCCACCAAGACCAGAAAAAGGTAGGTATTGGTTTAGGAATAAGAAATATTTTAGTTCCACTAAACTTGTCTTTTTGGGATAATGCAATTCTTTTATCTCTAGCTGCAATGGAGGCATTAGGACTTGAGCTGTACAGGAGGAACAAACCTGAGAAGCAGCCATTTGCCCATCTCATTATTGATGATAAGAATATTCCATCTGGTAAGTTCAGTTTTTAAGTGAATGGTTCCAATACTAGTATAAATGTATCCATGTGATATGTAGAGAAGTATCATATGAAGATAGTTAAGCAAAACGGCAACAGACTGGGACTTCAGAAATGGCTTTTGATAGTGAGAATAAATAGGATGCATTAAGGGATTTCAGAGGCAGCAGGGGTAGTGCTAAAATGAGGATGGCTCCCCTTTGTATCAGTCTCATGCTGAATGGCCTCCATTTCAGATTGCCACATTTCATGATCAACCTCTTGAGGGGCATGGCCTGCCCCTTTGTGCTGTCTTCAGGTGAGGAAGGAAGATCTATGTTGAGTGCTCTCCTCTGAAGTTTCCCATTTTCCTTTGGCCTGTAGGGCCCGTCAGGAGTTTTTGACTCCCACTGGACACCAGCCTTGAGGATGCATGCATACAAGCATGTACCAGCACAAATGTTGCCTGAGTAGGGCAAAAAATTGTTTTTGTGGCTTTTATCTTCCCCTGTGGTAAGAGAATGGCGTTCTTTTATCTTGCCAGAGCTCTTATTTTCTACACACAAGATTCAGATGGCATTGGGAGTATCCTTGCTAGTACAATATCAGGGAACAAGACATGAGTCTGCCTGGAACACTTTCCAGAGGAAAAGATTCATTCCTAAAATTTTAAGATAATGTTAGAACAGTTTTAGTTTTTGCCCTGGGGCACTGTCAGTTGAGATTTTTTGCTGTATTCTCAATGCTGTATTCTCAACAGTTGGTGTGGTAGAAGTAAACCAGAGTTTTTTTCTGAAGCTATTAGGTAGAAGATCTTAAGAAGGGGTATATTGATCACCACTGTCTTCTTTCTCTAAAGATTTATAGATTCTGCAGGGCTGAACTCATTGTTAATTGAGCTATGCACATTGCTTTTCTGTTTTATATAACCAAACCAAAGGGGAAATGGTGTGTTGAGACTTGAAATCTGAGATTTTAGCAGCTTGCATAGTAATACCTTGCTCTTGCTGTATTTAAAGACAAAGCACTTCTGTACAGCTTTTTGCCTGGAGGGATGGGATTCTTTCAAGTGCATTGGCATTCCCACAATCTAGAGCTTCATAGCAGAGAGCTTAAACAGCTTATCAGATGGCAGAACTTCCACAAGCTTTCTTGTTAGCTCAAATGCCTCCTGACAAGCTTCTATTTTAGTCAGATTTTGGCTTTGACCTACTTTTACAATAGGTCAATACTAGAGGATTCAGTATCAGTAAACTTGCCTTAGCATTTTTGGAATATCAGCATATATTTGAAAGGTTTCATTTAATCTGCTAGTCATAGAAACAGATTATTTACCTGCAGAAGTGGAGTATGTGTCAGTGTCACAGTCTGTGAAATCCACCTTTCGCCACGTGGAATTTATTTGCTGCTTATCTGGATGTTTTGCTGTAAACTGTAATTTTACAACTGTAATTTACAGTAGCTGATAATTTTTACAGTTGTGCATTGCTCCATTAACCTTCAAGGGTGTGGCACAGCACATGTATGGGTAATGGCCAGGGAGACATTGGGGAGTTTTTGCTGCAGATCAAATCCTTACCAATGTGATGAGCTGTGCATATACTCCCTCCTGATCTGGCTTTTGCCTCTTTTGAAGGAGCATTGCCAGAAGTTAATCCATGAGCACAGCTTCTGCAGCCCTTGGGGGCATTGCAGCAGTGAGGGGCTGCATCCTTAGGAGTAGTGGGAACCCTGAACCTGCTGGTTGTGAGGCACTTTAATATCGTGCTCAGTGGCATGAGGCAGTACCCACTTGGCTGGGTAACATAGAGATCAGTGACAGGCATAAAGAAAGAAAAATTTGCCTGAGGGGTCACCAGGAGCTTTTCTTCTCCCATCTTATTTTCTGACTGCAAATGGCAATTGCTGTTTTCTTCCCCTGATTCTTTGCCCTGCATGTCTGAAATCCATCCAAATCTTTTTCTGCCATCCCTGAGTGGACAGATCTGTTCTTAGTATTTTAAGGTTCTTTACTGTCATCACAGTCATCCAGAATAAACAGTGCCAGGGAAAAAAAGTCTTCATCACTGTCAAACAGGATTTTAAGCAGTTTTCTGCTGAACACCCTTCATGAACAGGCACTGAGCAGTGTCTGTCAGAGAACATTTTGCTTTGACCTGCTTCACAATAATGTCAGCCCTCAAGTAGACTTTTGCAACTTGGGGGGATAGTGCAAGGGAGGGATCTCTTCCCAGATCTTGGTGTCCCCACCCACCATTTGGCACACAAGCTCTAGTGGTTTGGCTTGCTGTGTGTATTTTTTAAATTTGCTGCCTTAGGTTAGAGCTGGATGCTTGCTGTTTGGTTTTTACCAGAGCTCACTATAAATGCTACCTAGGTTTTAAATAAAAGCAGTGACTTTTGGTTTGTAAATTGATTACAGAAATTAGTCACAGTTTAAAGGGGAAAATCGCAAACAGAAATAAATATAAATGTTAAATATATCATTTGGGATGTGAATTGATATCTTTAGCTGTCTAAGGAAATGCTGGAGTATTCTGAGCTATTTACAGTGCAGGTTCAACTTAGCTGCCCTTTGCCTCCAAAAGAGTTTTCAGAGCAAACAGTACTTTTGTCCTTTTTTCAGGCTTTATTTATACCTGAAAGCTACTGCGATGCAAACAAATTATCAAAACAGAGCTCCTTTCTCCTCTGTTCCCCTCACATCTTCCTTCTTGCTAATTAATTTTATTTAACTCATTTGTATTAATCTTGGTTCAAGCTCACAAAAAACCAAGACATTCTTTTTGTTTATCTTCAGTTTTGAGAAAAAGCATGCATGATCTTGAATTCTTAAATAATGCTTTTTGCCCTGTTTGGAAGGCAATTATTTTGCTCATTATCCCCCAGCCACTTCCTTCTCTGTCAACAGGACTTACGTTGTGCTGTTTTTTTGTAGTTCCAAAGTAAACTATTTCACAGGAGATAGTGTATTGCAGCACTTTTGACCATGCCATGGCTTGGGTTATGTGTCAGAGTTTCTGATACATGGCATTCATGGACAGCAGATCCAGCACTTACATGCTCCAGTTTCCTGCACTTCCTGTGTTTCAGGGTACTGATTGTTTTGATGTCTCCAAATCTGGGTGTGTTACCACCAGAAGTGCTGAGAACCTGCTCGCTCCTTCCATTACAGGTTGCATGGCATGGCTCCTACCAGAGCACCTTTGTGCTGTGCTGCTGCCTGTGGCACTCCTCTTCTGGAGCTCTGAATGGTGACAAAATGCCTGTCTGCCTCAGGACACATGATCACAGCATTGCAGTCTAGCTTGGAAGAACTTCCAGAAGTTACCTGTACAGACCCTTTGCTCAAAGCAGAGAGGGTCATTTCCCATTATCTCTTGACCTGTTGTCCTGAACATCAAATAGTGTAAACAAAATTCATCCAGCACCCCTCTAATGACAAATGACTGTGGCATCTATTTGCTCTCTTCCCATCTTCAGCAGAAAATTTTCCCACTAAGGATTTCTTCAAAATTGTGGCTTGACTGGCAACTAAAAAGTTGACTTGTCAGTTAAATAAAATCTGCCTAGCAACTACACAGTGTGTCAGTGGGCAGTCACGGCCTGCCTGTCTGTTCCATCATAGGTGTGCATTTGTGTCTTGTATCTAATGTTCCTCTCTGCAATCCAGGCAGTGAATTCTTGCCTGTCCTCCTAATCTTGAAGTTGGCTCAGCCTCCATGGGGCAGTATTTCTCCCAGACTTAATGCTGTGCACACAAAGTTCTACAACTTCTTCAACTATTCCCGGTGCTTCAGAGGTGCACTCTGGTACCTCTAACTCAGTGTATTTTGCAGGTGAATAATTGCAAGCTAGGAGACTTAAGATCTTGGTGTCTGTTCCAGTTAATTGATGGGGTTTTTTGAGGCACTGCAGGGAAGATGGCTTCTCTCTCTGGTTTTGCTTTCATAATTTCTGCCTGGCTGCACTAGACCCATAGGGGAGCAGCTACTTGTGATCTGCATTTGACAGTGCTTTTGCTTCAGTCTTTGTGGAAGAACACCAGAAGGTTTTTGTTGTGGGCTGCTATTAATGTATTCCTCTCACATGGAAGAGTTGCTTGTCCTTGGCAGTTAGGGAAGACTCATCTCTCTCAAATTCCCTTGTTCCTGCTTCCCCTCCCTTTCTGCACTTGGCAGGGTCCTGGGGCATGCCTCTGTACATGCTTGGAGAAGAGGGCACTGTGCCCTGCTGTGTGCCATGGAAAGTTTGCTCAGGATGGGCTGTTTTGGTTCGATGTTGGTAGAATAAGGTACTGAGTATTTCAAGCAGGCGTTGCTGATGCACTGGGAAGCTGAGGTGTGAAGTCCTGTGGTACCTATGTGAACCCACTGCTGCGGGAGGGAGCAAGTGTAGTCAGTCTTGTGTGCTGAAAATTATTAGCGGTTAGAAGGATGAGTTGGCCACCTCCCATCTGTTGTATTATGCCCTGGGTATTACCCTGAATAATAGAATGTTAGTGGCTTGTGCCTATCAGGAAGTTTGTCATAAATACTTGAAGTGCTGTGTAAAGTCTTAGTGTGAGCTTAGTGTGTAGTACTAAAGATTTAGCACAATTGTACTGATTTTTCCTCATTTTTGGTGTTGTCAAATGAAAATGTTTACCTTTCTACCACTACAGTCACACAAACATAAAATATGGAAAATTTCTCTTTTGGGAATTGTCAGTTCAGCTTTCTTTTCCTAGCATTTTAGTTATTCCTTGTCAACGTATACATGTTTTAACCTATAACAAGTTTTTCAAGTTACTCTCAGCTGTTTGTAACTTGAATTAGGTTTTAGGTGGAATGCAATGTCTATGCAGAGCTTGTTGCATGGTTGCTTAGCGTAATCAAACTACAGGCCAAGCAGCTGTTTGGTACCACAGTCCAGCAGGTGTTGTGTTAGGAGGGCATAATTATATATACTAAGCAAAGTATGGGAGTGTGTGGTGAAAAGAGGAAATTTCTTAGGAATTTTTATCATAACTGTTTCATATTCACTTTAACTTCTAGAACTCTAGCTGCTATTGATTCTAAAAACATAGAGGTTGCTTTCTAAATGTTGGGATTTGTCAAATGTTTATAAATAATCCCTTTTTTTTTTATCTCCAGGAACTCGCAAAGTGAACCTCACATCCTGGCATCATGACAAAGGCCAGGCAAACTTATCAAATATGACATTCCATGATGGAAAACTAATTGCTAATCAAGATGGATTTTACTACCTTTATGCCAATATTTGTTTTAGACATCATGAAACTTCAGGAAACTTGACTAAAAGAGGGCTTCAGTTGATGGTGTATGTGGTTAAGACAAACCTTAAAATAAGGCGCTTTGATGTGTTGATGAAGGGAGGAAGCACCAAATACTGGTCAGGGAATTCAGAATTTCATTTTTATTCTGTAAATGTAGGGGGGTTTTTTAAATTAAAATCTGGTGAAATGATAAGTATACAGGTATCAAACCCATTGCTACTGGATTCTTCACAAGAAGCAACTTATTTTGGAGCATTTAAAGTTAGGGATTTAGATTGAACCTTTCTTTAATGTGCTGAAAATTGTTTGAGTTTTTAGTTTCCCAAAAACAACTTGAAGAACTGAAAATCTTCTGCAGCCCAATTACATCTGTATAGGCCATATATCTCTAAAGACACGGTTTTGTCCCATGCAGACTCCAGCAGGAGACCTGCAAATACATGGAAGGGCAAAATGAGGGCAAGTGTTCTCCTGAGTTAGTGTTAAAGCAGTTTTACTTCATTTGTCTCCACTGGCCTCACTAGAGTCATTGTGCCTTTTACATTGGTGTAGTTGAAATGAAAACAATTAATACTGTTGAGCTTCTGTTTCCAAGTTCTGCCCTGATTACCCTTACTAGTTTTGGTGCAAACATAGGGCAGGACAGAACTTGGCTCCCAGCTTGCATTTAGGACTCCATTTTGCTTGGGGTTGAGCGTTCTGACCCTGTGACAGCAAAGATTATGAAAGTGTGACTAATCCCATTGCATTTGATGTGGCTTTTCACATGTTGAATTGGGGCTGATTCTGCTTTGCTGGATTAGGGTTAGAGAGCTCAGAGTGTAGCAGAAATGGGTTGGAGAACAACTAAACAGTTCAACTTAACTTTTACCTAATTAAAAGGGCCATTCCAGGAGGAAGGGAGATCATCTTGCCTTGCAGTTCTAAAAAGTTGATTACAGGTCATGTTATTCTTGTTGCACAGTTAATTGCAAATACAGATTGCCAAACTATGGTGTGCCTTTAAGTATTACATTGTGCCAGAACCTGCAAAGACATTTTTTAAACAAAAAGTATGTATTTTTATATTCTGTAATATCTAAAGTTATATTTCAGGTGTAATGTTTTGTGTAAAAAAAAATGTAAATTATATTGTCCTATAGTATTTGATACAAAATATTTAAAATTTCTTGCTGTTTGTATATTTAATGTTTTTAACTGTTTTTATGTACAGACGTGTTAAACTGGTGCACTTTTTAATCCCAATGGGAAAAAATGCAGCTAAAAGAGGTTGTTTGCAATTAGCAAATGTAATATATATCTTTGTTCTTCTTAACTTAATAGATTTCTTTTAAACTTGTCAGTATTATGGGAGGCAAAATCACACCAATGCCATGAGTAATTACATGAGTAACCAGAATGCTGGTTACTGGGTGTCTTTCAAACCTGGAGGATAATTAAACTGGTATTATATAAAAAAATGAAATTAAAAAAATTTAATACACAGTAAGCCCCAGATATGTTTTAGGGATATTTATAGTTACTGAGCAGGCATATTTTCCTACAACAAAATCTGCCAGTGTTAAATTCTGCAACTGAACAGTAACTTTTTTTAGCTTAGTTTCCTGAAAAAGTGAAGCTTATTGCATTGCCTGTTCTTGTCTCCCACTGTAGCTTTTAAAACTCTGAACCTTTCTGCCAGCTTTTGGCAAATGAACGGCAGAGTTAAGAGATATTCTTGCAGGTTTTATGAGGACAGACAGCTGAGAACAACTCAGCCATTTATACATTATTTGTCAGTGGCTGGCCACTGTTCACTTTAGCCAAGAGATTAACTGGGGAGACTCCTGCAGCGTGAGTTGTCGCTTGTATAGTGCTTGGCCAAGAGAGGTGGGATGGAATCCAAGGGTGGGCATGGGGGCCGGGGGGGAGGGCTGCAAGTCCTGAGGTGATATTTAGAGCACATCTGGACAGGGGGGCAACAGCTTGTTGGGTAAGGGGATGAGGGAGGTTTGAAGTGTTTTTGTGCTCTATGGATGATGTGGGGAAAGCCCACTATTTATTGCAGTAGGAATCAAATCTGTAGGAATTGGGGCTTCATACAAATCCTCAGGCTTTTCAATTTTTTTTTTTTTTTGTTAAAGGAACTGAGTTGAATCCAAGCAATTATTTTATACTGTATAATAAACATTTCTTTTTAATGTTAATATTGTTTTCTTACAAAATACATTTCTAAGAAAAAACCAACTTTGTGATTTCTTTATTTTCATGTGTACCCATATATCTTGTGCAGCTTTGATAATTTTATTCAGATAACAGAATGTGCAGGCTGGGTATGATATAACTCATAAAACTGAGGCATAAATCAACTACTTTGAGAAAATTACAATGAATTTTATGGAGTTTTGATTTGGCTTCAGATCTACATACATGACTTTCAAGTCAGGTTAGATCTTCAGGTGTTGGAAATTCAGCTGAAAATGAAGACTTCACATTTATGTTTCACCTCAAACAGTTGTCAGTTCAAACCCAGAAATGATTGAGGAATGTGGGGCTCTTGGTTTTCTTATTTTTAGGAGCTACAGGTCACAGTCGTTTTGTCTGCTGTAAAGATGTGCAGTGGCAGGCTGGGAGAAAAATGTCCATTCTGTGCCAGTCCTGGGGGTTTCAGCCACTCTCTGGGGAGGTAGAGATGGGGGTTCAAGTGATTTGAAAGTAAAGTTAGTAGCTGACCTTAGCAGATGCCCACAGATGGTGTGTGATATGAAGGAGGGGAGCCACCAGCACTGCAGGTCACCTGAATGACAGTGGCTGTGGGTTGTGGGTGTGTTCTAGAGAAGGTCACAGGAGCTGTAGCATGAGTTGAACCCCTGAGCACAGATTTGTTGGTTGTGCATCCTAAGCCACCAAAGCTGAGAAGAGGGCTCCTGAGGCTCAGCTTAGCATGCATATTCTCAATAGGAGGGCTGTAAACATCTGCATTTCACAATAGAAGGCTTTAAATTTCCCTTGTGCGACAACTTTGAAGCCTAAATGGTTTGAGGGTTGTGGTGATTTTTGTGTTTTTTTCTTCCTTAGCCTCTTCTGGCTGTAAGTTGTCCAGTTGTGTGATGAGCTGGGTGGGAGGTGTCCTCATGGGGCTTTATAGGCTACTGTGAGAGTAACAAGTAGAAGCCAAGCCCTTACTCTGCTCTCTACAAAATAGAAATCAAGTACGAGGTCTCTTTATTCTGCCTGTCATGCCTTGGTCCCTTCTTAGCTTTTATGCATTTGAAAGGAAGCAGGAAACTCCATATAGAGCTCCAGGTACAGTTTGACTTTGCTTTTTATATCAGAGCAGCCACAGATTGAAAAGCTTCAGTGGTGTCGTTTGAGACAACCTGGGCACATATTCCAAGATGATGAAACCTGCCTGCACTACCACTGACCTTCCTAAAACCAAGTCTTCTCCCAGAAGTGTCTGTTCCTTTGTGTCTGCTTCATTTATTTGATTGCTTCATCAGAACACAATTAATGAAAAGAGCAGACTAATCAATTAATGGAGAGAATTACCTTGAGAAGAAGAGGGGTGTGCTGTAGGCAAAGAAAAGTACCTGTGACTCTTATTTTATAATCTTCAAAAGATAATTTTGGTCTGCGGATAGAGGGTGATTATTTGCTGAAAATTGAAGTTAAAAAAATCTTACTTGGAAATAGTTCATTTGCAATTCAGGGTATTTGTGTGCATGTAAACATCTGTATATTCTTACCATGTTCTTGCTGAGTTAATTTTTATACATGGGGTTACGATTGCATATTTTGGCACCTGGGTACTCTTACCCCCGCCTTCCCAAGCTCACTCCAGCCAGTGGCTGTTTCTTTTTCTGTCTATCCCACTTCCGTTTCTCTGGCTCCTTCCAGCTGCCAGTGTGTTCTGCTCACCCCACTCTTACAGCTCCTTTTTCTGGTGGTAGCAATAGCCTTGGTTCAGATCTAGGTATACTCTCCCTTTTTTGCTCCACTTTCAAGTAGCTTTGCTGTGCCTTTGCATGGAAAAGAACAAAAATTTTGTTATTCAAAAAGATTTTTGAACCATTGGTGCAAGGACTGAGCTGGAAAGTAACAAAGAAAAGTAGCTGGGGAATAAGGAACGAGCAGGTTGGACACTAAGCAGTCTGTGCTGCCCTTTGATTTGATACCAGCTTTAGAGGGCTCCAGACAAACCACATGTTTGTATTCTGCTGTTAAAAAATTAGTCTGCAGCAGAACTTAATATAGATGGGTGTGTGTAGCATTTTGCTGTGGTGGTCGGAGAAAAATCACACCTAAACCAGAAAATGCTCTTGCACATATACCCAGGCAACTTGTTTTTTTCTCCGTCTCTGTATTGGTGTCTTGTCC
Organism: Trochalopteron elliotii; assembly: GCA_024734555.1. NCBI lineage: Eukaryota > Metazoa > Chordata > Aves > Passeriformes > Leiothrichidae > Trochalopteron > Trochalopteron elliotii. The sequence goes on along the minus strand of JANPWX010000013.1, from coordinate 2,798,676 downwards.
AGTATTTCATGGCTGCTGTATTTGGGTTCAAAACCTGCAGACTTTGCCAACTGTTTATTTTGGTTTTAGCTCACTGGGATCTGGTCCATGTAGATCCCATACCTTTGCCTAACGTCTCCATTTGTGACCAGCTCCAAAGCAAAGCTCAGTCATGGAAAGCTGAGAAACCTGTGTCAGCTTGAGGTTGTTTGAATCAGATTTCAAAAACTTCTTGGCAACTTCAGATGTTTTTTTTCTGCTTTTTTTTAGCCTTAAGTCTAGATATGCTGGGGTTTCTAGCTGTGTTTCCAAGGAAATACTTGTGCTGGGGTGGAGGTGAGGGCATGGGTATCTTTGATTTAGTGCTGTCTGTTCACAATCCATTTTATGTAGTTTAGGTTGGGCATATTTTCCTTCCATTTGTTCAGTACTTGAGCGACGTGCTGTTACCGCCTGCTCTCTTGTGCCACACTGCTTTTCCCCAGACTGCACGTCACCGAATGCCAATCAATTTATGCTGGGCTGTGACAGAAGACAAGCAGGAACTCCAATTGCTTTCAGCTCCCTCCATGCTGCAAGTCACAAAATGATAGATTCATTTTCCCAGCCCTCTGGATCTTGATTCATTCACTGCATGAGAACTCCCTGGTTGTTCTTTTAGCAGAGGGTGCCAGAATCCTCCTTTGACTTCCGTGGTACTGCTGTATCTTCATAAAATAGCTGCTTTCTCATCCTGTAGGTTCCAAACTCCCTCAGTCCCTGTCTGTATTATCAGGTGTGAATAAGGATGGTTGATAGGTGGCTTTGTGGACCCCAGCTCCTTAAAAGGGGAAGATTTGCAAATAGAATCTCCTCCCCCTATCCCGTCCACCACAGGTGATGGATTTTGGAGGTACTGAAACATGGTCACATGGCAGAAAACATTTTGGGAACTTCAGATAATGTCTTATACATAATTCTCTTACTTCATATCCCACCAGTTTGAAGAATTTTAACCTACTTTTCACTACTAATTGGGATGGGTGTAGCATTGGGAATTTTTTTCTTCACTGTGTCACGAAAGAACACCAGATGGCACAATCACAACCTTCCATGAACATCGTAGATAAAATCAGTTCACCAGAATGCAGAGTGGAGGAGACCTTCCTTGCTTGTCCAGAGTTTACTGCTGTGCGTGCTCTGACCCCAGCATGGGCTCTCTAACCTGCTGGTGTCCCAGGGAACTGATGTACAGCAAATGTTGTAACCTCTACATACTTACTCTGCCCTCTGGGAACTAATAACTAATGACACTGCTTTAGTTAGCAACCATGTGCACATTGACTACTCTTTCTGTGTAAACATCTCCCAGATGCAGTTTTTTGTGTTACATGGAAGTTTGACCCGCTCCCTTCTTGACCTGTAACTTTTTGCAATGTTAGTGTCACTAAATGGTTTTTTTTTCTGCAGTGCAGTATCACATGCAGTGACACATCTAAAACAAAACAAGGTCCATCTGATGTAATGTTTTATCACTCATCATGGCTCCAGATCTTTGCTCTGGGAAAACATCTGCAGTTCTGGAAATGGATAGTTAGGTTATTTCTGTCCTGCTAACTGGAAGAGGGCTGGAGTTACGAGGCACTGAGTGGCAGACAGCCTTGCAGCTTAAGCCAGCTTCCCTCGTAAGCAGAAGATTCTACCAAGTTGCAACCCACTAAGTTATGTTTTTATCACATGAAACTGAGCATATGTGCTGCATGGCCCAGGGCTCGACAGAGAGTGCTTCTCCAAGCAGGTCAAACATGAGACCCATGGCAATAAACCCATGTGGGCAGCAAAGGTCCAGGACTGAGCCTCTGCCTTTTTTTTTTTTTTAACCTATCACTGTCAATAGATAATAATAAATTAGAGAATACTCTGGTAGCACAAAGTTTTTTTAATAGTAAATAAAGTTCCAGGAAACAGTAAACATGTCCTGAAAGCAGCTGTTGAATTTACTGCCTATTACCTACGGCTGAATTTACCTGTCACCTGTAAATGTGTAAATGAATTACTATTTATGTGGATCTGCATTTTCTCTCAAATCTAACAGACCTATCATGCCACTATGTAAAAAGAGATAATTTTATTTAAACCTCATTAGTCTTATTGTATATATAAAAAGTAGTGTTGTGATTACTATTTTTCACTCACAAATGTGTTGGACTGCAGTCCAGCATTCTGCTTCCTGTAGCACTTTTTTCTATTCTTGCTTTGTTATCTGGATATTTTTTTTTTTTCCAGTTTGGCTTAAAATTACATTTAAAAAAACATTTTTTTTCAAAATATGAGCCAAGTAGAAATGCTCCATAATTTATTTGAAAATATCTGCACCAATTTCCTCAATTTTACTCTTGTCCTCTGGTACATGCCATCTGCACACTTGCAGAATTTTGCTGATGTGTGAGACTGTAAAACAAAGCAGCTTGCATAAAAAAGATAATTGAGAACTCTGTTGGCCCAGCTGTGCTGTGAGACTTGCTGAATGTGAAAAATTCCTCCAAAATACATAAATTGCTTGTTACAATTCATTCAGTTTTTTAAATCCTGATTAATATTGCACTGGAGTGAAAGGGCTGAGCTTTAAGTCAGTGAATGTTCTCATGCTTACATCAATAACTATTTATTATGATAAATAGTTTTATATGAAACAGTTTCTTTTTAAGCCTTTTTTAGATGGTCACTATTTTAATATATGCTATATATATAGTTAATATTTGTCACTGTGCAGTAAAAACTTTTAATACAAAACAACAATGCAAATAATATTTCTTCTGTTACATCTATTTCAAATATAGCATCTAAAGCCCACGGGTAACTGAGGACAACACAGCCCTGAGAATAAATAATTGCTCATTGGTGACATACCTTATTTTTGTACCTATTGTGAGGTCTGTCATGAATAAAGATTATTAACTTGTTTGGGCATTTTTGTGCCTGTGTTAAAAGGATGATACCAAATGTCTCTGACAACGTCTACAACAAATGAGTAGGTGGTGGAAATGCCTTTGCTCACCAAATGTCCAGAATGACCCATCTTTTGTCAGAATCCCAGCCAGTAACAGGCCAGGAATAGGCACAAGGGTTTCTAGTTGCTCCATGCCAAGTTTTGAGGCTATAATCTACTGAAGGAGAAGTAATATGTCACACCTGACTTGCCAGAGATTTTCACACTTCCGTATCTAGGGCACTTGCCTTGTGTAAAATAAGACCCAGGCAGAAATTCTGCCTTAGTTGTAAGGAGGCTTTTTTTTTTTTTTTTTTTTTTTTTTTTTGTTCTACTTGTGTTGTTTTTGCCAGGTATTGATGATGCTTATAAAACTGAGAGGTGGCCAGCAGAGGAGGCTCCAGTCAGCATCCGCTGCTCCTCTGGTGAGCCAAATGCCCGGGAGCACAGATGGCCTGTATGACCATTATGGGCTGGAGACACATTCAATGAAAAGTAATTTAAGTTCTTACAGAAAAAGAAAAAGTATACGAATGTGGGTTTGTTCCCAACACGAGACAGTCTGAATCAACAATGGGAATGGGCCGGTTACCAAAGAGTCTGCTGGAGCAAGTTCCTGCTGCCAGGGCAGGATCTCCTCTCCCTCTTGGCCATTAGAGGGAGGAAAAAATAACAGACTATAAGAGCCACTAAAATAAGGACCAACACCAAGAATGTACCATGGGTTTAATACCAGCTCCTCCTCTCAAACTAATTATAGTTGATGTTGCCCAATGGTTACCAATGGACTATCTTTCATCGTGGGCTTTTGTTTGGAGTCAGTAGTTTGGGTTGAACATCAAGACCAGCACACGCTGGTCGGGTTCTCACAGAGAATAAAATAGGACTGAAGGTGACAAGGGAGTGTCATGCTCCTTCAGCCATGGAAACAGGCAGCCGAGTTTGGGCTAAACCAAAGCCCTTCCTACATGTTCGTTTCACATTATATAGCCTTTATCCAAAAGTTCACCACAGTACTGATGTTGAAGTGAGAAAAGACCAGCCTAAACGAAATACTGGTATTTCTCATATTATCAACACCCGCATACTCAGAAACGTGGTACTTGCTAAAAATGAATTGGTAAACTCAAGTTTTCTTTGAATTTCATGATGTGACCTAGATTTAGGTGATGCAAGTAACCCTTGCAATACCATTTTTACCTAGCTCATTCCTACTTATGTGCAAAGGAGATGACATGTAACCATCCCTATGGGTCCCCCATACTCGTGTTTGTAGGACATTAATTTTTCTTAACAGGAAAATTAACTCCATATGTGCCTCTGAAGGCTCAAATTCTCCATCACTCCTAAATCTCAGTGCTGCATGTTTTGGTGTTTCTTTTGCTGTGGAAGTGAGATGTTTGTTGAAAGTCTGGCTCATTACTCCAAAGCCACTGGTGTGATGGATGTGATCATGTGTAGCTTTCAACACAGAGGAACCTCCATTTTAATTAGAGTAGTGGTCCCTTGGTTAAAAAATATAGAATTTTCTCTCTGGCATTATTCCCCTTGTTCCTCTGTTTGGATGTGACAATGAGCACTGCTCTCAGGTATTTAGAGTGTTTAAGGCAGAACCTTATTTAATGCAGCGAAAAATTTGGAAAAGTAGTGGAAACCGTGTGGAGGCCTCTGCAAGTGGTCATCAACAGTTATGACAGTCTCAGGAAGGTTCTGATGCCTTTGCTAGAGTTGTGATGTGCTCTGCTAGAATCACAGCATTTAAGAGAAAAACTGCTTCCAGAAAAGCTGCCAGACCATTTCCATGTAGAAGACCCACTCTCACCATCTGTCTTTGCTTTCGAGAGTGCCTATTTTTCTATTTTGGACATGGTTAGAACTGCCCCCATCTGAGCAACTCCTAATCCAGGTAGAGATTAAAGAGAAAGCATGCCAGTGTTCTCTGCCCCAGAGGTAATAGGCCAACTGCTATGCTAACATCAAGCCACAAGTAAGTCCAGCCTCTGTATAAAACAGTGTATTTGTTCAATGTTTAGAGGTGCTGAATATTCAGCCATGAAGTAGAGACCAGAAAAGCAAGGAAACATTTTCCTCCCTCATTGCATATTGTTAGTGTGAGAGAGAAAAAATTGTCATCTGTGCCCTTCCCACACCACATCATGCTTCTCCCAGGTTGTTCCCATGTCAGCAGTGCCAGTCACTCTTTGCGCTCAAGCTTCTCAACCACAGGGCTACCCAGCTGTGTCTTCAGTGGTGAACTGGTCTTTAACTGGCCTTCAGATACTCATCCTTTGAAGGGATCTACAGAAGATCCCTCAGGCCTTTTTTTATCTTTGGGGCTAAATCTAGGACATCAAGTACCTCTAAATTTTTCTTTTGTCCTGAGCTTTCTAAATTAGGTGATACTGTTAAGTTATCAGGGGACAGATTAAAAGGAGCAATGATTCAAAGCAACAATCCAACTCACTTTTCATGAAGAAAAGATTCCCAGATTTTACGATGCTGAGTTCAGTGGGTGCAGGCTACCTGTGAAACTAGGTCACATCTTCAAGCTGTAACTTAAACTAGGTCGTACTTTCTGACTAGTGAAGAGGGGGAGTATGAGTTTCAAAAGTAAATTACCATTTCCTGGAAAAGACCCAGCGATGAAGTGCTATCCAAAAATCAACCAAGCCAGCTTAACATCACTTTATCTTCCTCTGCTTCATGGAAATGTATTTCCTTTCAAAATAATTGGTGGTGCAAACATTGATGCTGCTTGTGGTTTTAGCTGAGTAATTTAAAGTTTTCTGAGCAGGAACATTCAACACAGACCTTTCTAGTTCCATTCCTATAAATTGCATAAGGGGAAGGTTTGCTCTGGCAAGTTTGAAAGTCACCTGGGTTTGCAGGGATCAGAGGAGAAATTTAGAGCTTTCTAAATAGACCAATGAAATATTTTAACGTTAATAATCCTCACAATACCATGCAAAGTCGGTAGCTCTTGGAAATTATGCATGAAAACTAGAATACTCAGTGGGTTCTTTAGACTCATTAATGGGAGAAGCAGCCTCAGATGCTCCCCATGTCTGTGGAATCAATTGACCAAAACTAACTCTTCTGACAATTTGACATACCTGTGCTGATTCTTGCAAGCATTGATTTCTGTGCGAGAAAGGGTTGATATCTGCAGGTTCTTCTTAACATTCCCAGTGAGTCCTAACTCAGTGTCATAGCAAACAGTAACTGGGACATTATTTAGAATCATAAATAATGCACTTGGCCAAAAGTATCTGAATACAGAATAACAACTGCAGTGACTGATCTGGCTGAGATTTTTGAAGCTGAACTCAAGAGTTTAGCTACTTATTTTCCAGAGAGCTGAGCACTGAAATTCTTTCACTGTCCCAGAAAAACCCAGAGCTCTGAATTTTCCTGTTTGTTGTGTGGAATGAGAAGTGTCCATACTTCAAGGACTATAGGGAAGAATGAGCAATGCTGGGATGGCTATTGAGAAGAGATAAAACAGAGCCAATATTTTCCCCAAATAGGACCTTAGTCCGGCACCAGTCTGGTGAGGAAAGACCCCACTTGAGTCTAATCCTTGCTCTCTTGCATGACAACAGGTCTCTCCTCTGCTCAGGGGAAACCCTGCAGCCAGCAGGCTTGAAAATGCACGCCAGGGACTTTTGCTGCCTTCATTTTTGCTCGCTGTGTTGACTGCTTGTTCACATCCTGCTCCATGTGGTATCTCTGCCACCCACCTCTGCTCAGCTCAAGGCCCTCCTCTCCTCCACACCCTTTCCCTCTCCCTCTTTCCTGGCTTGCTGTCCCACAGCAAAACCTTTGCCACCATTCAGAAACCCTGCATCCATTTGGCACTGAGAGTCTTTGCTGCAATGACTTGCTTTTTGGTTTGTGTCTGCTGTAGTCCTACCTGCCTCCACCAATGTCCAGAGACTACTTTCTGATGCCTGTGTAACCCCTAGTCTGGTGAGCTTCTTGATTAATCCTTTGCTGTAGTAATTGCGATCAAATCTAACTAGGTTTTACATGGAGCTGAAATAACTTGTTCCCGTGGGTCAGTCAATGAGACAAGTGAGGTTTTTTTGACCCTTATTTGTACACACTGGGAAGCTTTCCCTCTTTGCAGCACAGGGAGGACAGCACACATCCCTCCAAGGGAGGTGGGGGTTGTTCATCTTCCTGTCTTCTTCCCCAGCATTAGTGCACTGATTAAGACAACTGAGAACTTGTATCCTCTCACTGTCCTTCTATCTTCTGTGTTTAAGGATGTGTTAGCCCCACTTCTCCAGTGACTGTCCCTGACTCTAAGATCAAAGCAGACTTCTATTTCCTATCAGTCTTCTCCTCACCTCAAAACACCCAAGTTCCCCAAATGATATGCACCATAAAGAGACCAGATTTAGGGACTTTTTAGGGACACATTGCATTAGCAGCTGCTTCTTAGCAAGCAAGGGGTAGATACTGAGATGTTTGCAGTTTCTGATTTGGCCTCAGTTGCAGAGCCAAAGGAAGTATCTGCATTAACGACAATCTATGCTGCTTATCACACTCTGAGCCTGCATTCACAGCGCTAAAACAGCACCAGAAATCAGCCACTGGCTGACTGGAGTGGTATAACACAGCAAGGCAGCTGCACTACCTAGAATTTCCTCTTCATTTGAAACACATCATAAAAAATCTGAAGCAGGAAATGGGTTATCTGGTAAAATTTCAAATTATGCTGTTATCTGGTATAACCTCAGCACATGCTAGAATTCGTCACCTGCCCTCTAGTCCTGGAAATCAGTTCAATTGTGTCAAGCTGTTACTCATTTAATTTCTCCTAGTAAAGGTGCAGAAATCCACACTCTGCTCTACTTCGTTATCTGTGGGTAATTTCTCCAAAATGCCACTTTCACCCAAGAGTTGAAATTCTCAAAATATCAATGCAAATTAGGCAGTAGGGTTATGAAATACATAGATACATACATACATATATATATATATATATATATGTTCTTAAATGTTTTCTAGATACACATTCACAAATGAAAATTCTCACTTCTGAACTAGCTGTTCATTTTGTTTCCGTGGAACATCAGCAGCATGAATGGCTCTGAGAAATTTCCTGTGCTGTCTGGTAAAACACATCCCTAATAAATGTTTAAGCATTATGATGTCAGAGAAACACTACCATTAATTGCCTTGGTAAAATGGACTGCCACTAGTAGGGTACAATGGTCCTTAGCCTTTGAAGTGCCAGTCATGTGAGGATTAGGTTTCTGAGACATTTTAAAATCCCATTTTAAATCTTGAAGCTGAACCACACAGTGGTCCAGGTAGACTGTTCCTGGTGGGTACAGCTTTCAGTATCAGAGGAAAATCCCAGCTTTCTGGGGTCACCCCACAGATGCCTTCCAGGAGCAGCTGCACACATTGTCAAGAATAGGGGAAAACAGGCTACTGTTGTGCTCCCAGTAGATGAGAACCCAGAGGGAGACATCACCTCTTCCAGTGGCAAAAGGAATAAGGAGGGCTCAGAAGATGCTGTGAGTTCCCCCTGGTCAATAGACATGTCTTGGAGTGGTCTGAAGCAAGGTCCTGGTCTGTGCCAAAGGGTATGGCTGTGCTACTAAATAAAAGAGGGGCAGGACCAAAGTTTGAGCACAGGCTCCTGTGCTTTGTGGGCTGTCTGGCTGTGGCTCTGTTGTTTGCTGCACAGGTCAGAGCTGTCTGCAGGATGGCCTGGAGCTCACCTGTGGGCTTGGCCTCACACTCAGCCCTGGAACTCTTCTCTGTACCAATGGGCCTGAAGGACTCAGCAGAAGCAACTTGTGGTCATTCCAGCTTGGAAACTGATAGTTCCTCAGAAGGAAAGCCTTTGGATAAAAAAAATTCCAAAAACATAAACCAACAAAACATATTAAGCAGAGGTGGAAATTACAAAAGAGATGTCAAGAACGAATCCAAGCAACGTCATGGGGAAGGTTTCCGGCTGCTCATCTGAAGGTTCCTATTAGTGGGTGTCAGGTGAAATCAGCTGGCAGTTTCCATGTTGTTTGAAGGGAGGAGGAGCAAAGACATGTCCCCATAGATCTGGCAGCTGTAGCAGGGGCTGCCTCCCCTTCCTTTCTGCCCTGTGGCTGGAGATGTGCTGAGCAGGATCCAGCACGGCAGAAGGATGAAGAACAGCTTTCCTTGCTGGGCACGAAAATCAGGAAGAAGAGCCGATTGGAAACCAAAGGAGATGAAGTGGCCTTTAGCTTCTGCCTCGGCAGGCTTTGGTTGATTTGACTTTTTGCCACCATGAAACACAGCTGAAAGAGCTTTTCAAGTCAACAGCTGGGCTACTGTCTGCTGAATTTGCTTGACAGAAAATCAAAACATTTTTGAACAAAATTGAAAATTTTCTATGCAAAACTGCCCTTTTTTGTGTGTGTGAAGACAATCTTATTTTCCCACTGAAATAATTCCATCCCTCTCTGTGTTATTGGTGCAAGGCTGACATAATAAACTGTGAAGCAAGAACTCTGTGTGAGGTGAATCTCTCAAGTATGTGTAAGTCCGGAGAGTCATGACTATTCAAGCTCTTTTGCTCCTTTTTGCCTTTCCTGCTGTTTTCAACCATAGTTCCCTCTGTCATGTCCTCACAGTGTGTTTATCTTCTTTCCTGACAGCCTTTCTCTGCTCCCCCCTTTCCTGTATCCCGTTTTGACATTTGAGCTTGGCATTTCCCTGTTCAATCAGTCTGAGTCCTCCTGCTGTATCAATGCCATGTCATGTATCAATGCTCTATCCTGCCCATTGGGGTGGGCTATTATTGTGTTCTGAAGTGGTTTTTCACAGCCAACTCTCCTGGGAACTCTGAACAACCTCCCACAAGATCCTGCCTACTACTGCCATGAAAACAGAAGTTGTCCACTCTCCTTACATTCATAATAAATTTTTGCTTCATTTGTTTTCTTCACTTCCCTAAGGGTCATAGGCCCTACCAGCTCATGGTCCCAACAGCCAAGGGTGCTCTCAGTTATCACATCCTTGGTTAGTCACTCATTATCCATAAGCAGCTGAACTGGCTGAACACCTCCCTAGATGTTGTGCCTCTTAAAATTGCTCTCAACACATCCCAGAAATCTCCTGGCTCACCTGAACCCTACAGCAGATGCTGGAGTGGGTAAACCCCACCTTGAGAACCAGAACTTGAGACAAGAGAATTCATCCAGTTGTTTAAAAAAGACACCGCCTCTTCTTTGATTCTTGACATTTCTTTTGCAATTTCCAATCTGTAGCAGATGCCTAAGGTAGCATCCCCCTGGCTGACCCTGGGCCTTCAACATTACAGTAATGCAGAAAAGAACAACTTGAAAATGTGTCCATGCCAAACAGTGTCAAACAATGTATTCTTGTCACCAGAAGGCAACTAGATACAATATTTATTATTGAGAACCAATTCATATAAAAGATTTTGCACACAGAAACAATACATGCAAGCCACTGAAGAGTTTGCAGATGAGAAAGATAATGATTTATTCTTGAGCGTACACCAGTTCTAATGAAATTTTGATTCCATTGACTACAAACTCAAGTCAGGTTGGCAAACACACAAGCCCTGAATTTAATCAGGCCTTTTACTGTTTGCAAAGCAGTAAATGATATGCTTGGTAAGCAGAGTAGGCAGATCTGTATGCTGATCTCTCTGCAATGTGCGATGTGTGCCACGCACAACTGGGCTGTGGCCACTGCTGCCAAACTCCTCTGAGTAAGAGAACAGAGCATATCAATTTACAGAAATAAAGAGAGCACATCTGTCCTGGGTTGCAAGTATAAGATATGCACAAAGTATTCTATCACCATCTTCATGAACTTTTGAAACCAATTGCTGAAGCAGTGTTCTTCCAGATTTCCCCCTCCCTCTTCTGTTAAGGTGTCTTCTGTTAAGGTGTCTTCTGCTAATGGGTCTTCTGTTAATGGCCTGCTGCATGACTCATAGGTAACTCCCTCTGGGAGTTATCTCTCTTTAATGGGCCATTAAAGACCCCCTGTATGACTCATTATCCCATTGTGATATGCTCCGCCCAGGGGGAGGAGCCAAGCATTCTCACCTGGATATAATCTGGAATTTGGGACAATACGGGGGACCTTACCCACTGGATTCCCAGAGTATCAGAGCTACCAGACCTTTCTGTGGGATCACTGCTTCTGTCATCCCACTCAGGTTGTATTCTGACTCTGTCAGTGGTCTTTTGTATTATTGCATCTATCTTTTTTTATTTTATTCTTTTTTTTCTCTTCTTCCTATTAAATTGTATTTCTGACTTGAAGCCTCTCACTCATTTTGCTTTCAAACCACTACAACATCAGACCTCAAACTTTCTGTATCCTTGGGAAAATATTAAGAAATTCAGCATCTGATGATGGTAAGAAGAAAAGTATAGAGCAGAACAATGTTAGCTGGAGAAAGCTAATCTGAAATGAGAATCATCACCCAGAACATAGCTAAGGTAAAGAATTGTAGTGGGGATCTGGAGATCTTCAAATTAAATGGGCTTGTTTTGAACCCTTGTCCAATTCATGGTGCTTTATAGTTTAATTCTCCTTTTACTGAAATATCAGTTTCTGTGTAGGTCTTCCCTAGAGAGACATTAAGGAGTAGTACCTTTATCTGAAAATGTCACAGAGTAAACTGCCTTCCCACCACAGAGCTGTGCAAGAAAAAGAAAGGAGGGAGCACAAAGACAGGAGATGCACAGGAATGTGTCTGTCAAAAAAACCTGGATGTTGTACAACTGAACCTGAGAGACAACAACCCCCTGCTAATTTCTGAAGCTTTAGGAACCTAAAGATCTGTGCAAAAAAAAGAAATTATTTTCTTTCCCGTTTCAGCCTGAGCTCAGACATTGTCTGCCTGTCTGCATTCTTCAGTTCCTGATTGCAACAGTAATGGCTTCAAATGTCAGGACTTCTTCTATCTCTGAATATTCTGCCTTATTGTCCTGGTTTACTCTGGTGGATCCAGGGGCAAGACAGCATTGTTTGCACAACACTGTAGGATTCAGTGCCATGTCTCCAAGGAGGTCAGGGAAGAAGCTGCCAGGGCTTGACCTTCTGATCTCATAGTGTACTGAAGTCATGCACAATTACTGAATAATAACCATTGAGAGGTTATGTACATCATGACTAAACACAGCTGTGATCAATGATCACACTGACCAATTTGGGCACAAATTATTATTTGACATTTACCTGGAAGCAGATTGATTGGTGTCCTATCTCCTTATACAGTACCTTCTTTGCCAGAATGCTCCTGCATGTTTCAAGAACTGCCTAATCCCTTGTTATGATCCAGGGAATTGATTGCTTGCTTATGACCAGCCATGATGCAGCCATAATGGTGACAGCTGTAATGTACAAACATCACTGGTAAGGGCAGCAGTTTCTGTCATCCTGTAATTAGCCCTTAACCTTGTATAACTCTTTCTGTGGGTATCTTTTTAGAAAGTGTGACTGAACACCCAATCTTCTTTCAAGGTTGGTTTAGGGTTATCCAAATGCGCATATAATTACTCCTGATAACCTATGAAATTTGTTGTGGCATTCAGAAAATGTTAAGGCAGTGCCTGAGACACAGAGGTGGTAGTGTTTATGGTTGGGAAGGCTTGCTCTGATAGGGTTGAACCTTGTTTTAGGCCCTCCCTCTGCTCACAGCAATGTGTTGTAATAATTAATCCCAGCAGTGGTGAAAGTGTGGATCACAGTGGGAAAGCCTGTATCCATTGGGGGAAGGTTATTTATACAGATTCCATTAGAAAATCCATCCCAGAAGTTTGCAGTCTGATATTGCATGTAATCCATTTGGATGTCATGTTAGTAAACTATGAAGCTCTTCTCCCTTACAGAAATGAAAACACTGCATTTCTACCTTACTCTCACTTTTCTTGTGTTTCAAAACACAAAATTTCAGAACAAATATTCAGCCATCCACCTGTCTTGATAGGATTTACATCCAGCAGGGAGATGGCACAGGCAGCCTCAGAAACGGGCATTGTTCTACACCTCATGCTGCTGGAGCCTGGAATGCCACAGCAGAGAAGGGATCAGCTGCAGGAAACTGGATGGAGAATTTCAGGCTGTGAGTCCCTATCACTTTCTCTCAAGAGACAGTAAAGCTGATACCCTAAAGTCAGGGTAAAACCTGCCACATGGATACGTGTGCACACACATTCCTGTATAACATTTGTACCTTACTTTTATCTGGAATTTAACATATGTGGAGTTTAAGCAGTGCCCAAAAGATGGCACTGTTTATTTGTGCTTTTTTCATTCTTAATTGCATACCTTCTTCTAGGCTGGCATATCATCTGACAAAATTAAGACAGGATTTGTATACTCTATAGAGAAAAGCAGCACAAATCAAATTATTGCTGCAACATGGCCTTTCCTAGAACCTTTAATGGACAATATTTTAATGGAAATGGGCATATTGATGCTGTGTAAAAGTATAACTACAAAGCACTTTCCCTTTTATTTCCATCTAATATTTTCACTGTAGATATTTCAAATTCATGTTTCATTTAATGCCTGGTGAGTGAAGAATGTGCTTCAGCTATTTCAAAAGAGAAAGAATTATTAACAAGAGATGGATCAGAATCAGAGTGGTGCCTTGAAGGTCCCTGAAAGCTAGCCTAAACATCTCTGCCTGTGTAGTAATCATTATCTGTATGCACTGAAAAAACCCAACAAATACCAAAGAGCATGACAGCCAAATTACAGTGAATCAGTTGCCCACATTTCTGTTGAAACAGCTAAATCCCAAGTCCTACCTTAACAGCTTACTGCAGCCATAGAACAAGAGCAAATGTGGAAGTACAGTTTACCTTGCAGCAATGAATTTAATGAAAGGTAATCATAGCAAATGACAACATTAATCCCCATATTAGCTGTCAGGTTTCTCCAGGCCTTTAAAAGTAGAAGGTGTGCCAAACAAGCTGTAAAAACAATACTAGTATTACCAATATTTATTATAATGCCTTATTTTATTAAATCAAAGCTCCTTTCAATCTCAGCATGGGAGTAACTTCACCTAGGACTGACATCCAGTCATTTTCAAGGTAACAAGCTTCAAGTATCAGAATACCTGACAGATGGCTTTTGACACCACATTTCTCCAACCCAGCTAAATCCAATCCAGCTAAATCCAATCCAATCCAGTTCAATCCAGTCCAATCCAATCCAATCCAATCCAATCCAATCCAATCCAATCCAATCCAATCCAATCCAATCCAATCCAATCCAATCCATGTTACTTTGTGGCTGCTGTATAAAACCAGAGGGTACCAACCAGTGATGGCCCAACAGGAAGACAAACTCCATTGCCTCCATCCCTTGGCAGAGCCTCCCTTAGACCTGGTACCTCCTGCAGTGGATACAGCTGGTCAGTGGAGATAAAGACAGTGAAAATCTGCCTTGCTGCTGCTCTCCAGGAGTCAGCTGAACAAATACCCCTCAGACATAAATCTTGAGGCTTGACAGGTCTAAGTGGGTCATAGCTACAGATGCACAGACATTTTCAGGTCACTCGGTCCTCCATGGAGTTTCAATGGGGAGCAACCTTCCTGTCCAAAATACATTTCTCCATCATCTGTGTCCTCTTCTGCACTCTCCTGTCCATGGTATTTCCTGCTTGCCCTTGCTTCTGACTCCTCACTTGCTCAATGCTATATGTATGTGGATTTGAAAGAAGGGTGGTGGACTCAGATGTGCAGAACTAAGCAGATGTGCGGCACAACTTGACTGCTTAAAACCACCTTCCTCTAAAACAGTGTGTGAACTGAGAGGTGGCTTGTGCTCTGGTGATTGCCTCATTGGATGAGCCTTGCTTTCCAAGATCAGGAGCCCATAAAGCTGTGTGGGAAGGAGAAGATGAAAGGCCTGCGACAGAGGTAGGTTATCTTAAACTCCACCTCTCTTTTGACGGGGGGCTTGTGAGCAGCTCTGAGACCAGAAGACTGCCTGAGTAAAGCTTCCTTCTGAGTCCCTCCTCAGCATGAAGAAGTCTGAGGCTGTGTTTCCTCAGGAAGAGTCCTATCCATCAAGAAAGGTATTGGACACAACTACCCTGCTGAAATGCCTTTAAAAAAGAAGAGACATTCAAGGCTCAGGGTTTTTGCTCTCACCTGCAGGGAGCTGTGAGCTCACTCTGGCAGCATAAGCTCAGTGAGCCCCAAAACACCAAACTCTGAGTCCTAAAAGCCATGTCAGCAAACAGAAGATACAAGTCTGGTTATTCAGGGTTTAGTTCCAAGGGTCCTTGTATTGCATATGTTTGGTTTTAGGCATCTATTTTGTTTTGCTTGTTTGTTTTAACCAGGTTTTTCTAACCAGATATTCCTGGTCTGTCCCACAATGCTTAAAAACATTGAGGAGGTGCCTGCCTTTGCAAAGAGCGATCTATGCTTTGTTATTTGCTATTTCAACTAAATACATAGATGATACCAAAAGAGTTGAAGTTTGGATTACATCAGGATGCTCAGTTACTAAATGCCTACAATCATGGGTGGCAAAATTTGTGCTCATAATAATGACCATTTATTTTGACAATTTACTTCCACATAGAGTTATTAAAAAATGATATATTGGTTCTTCCTTGGCTAATTTATTCTTCTCTTGAGAAGCTCATTTGCCATTCAGGAAAAATATGTTCCTTTTTTGGGGGTAGTGGGGATGGGTATTTTTTGTTTCAGTGACAGTTTTAAGAATCATATGGGTACTGGAAATAAAACCTAAAGACTTTCTTTTTTTCTTTTCTTTTTTGCTCCATATATCTTCACTGCAATAATAAAGCATCGGAACTCATAATTTAGCTAGCAATTCTGATGATGCTGCAAGAGGTAGATACAGCTTGTTGTTCAGCTGTCCGGGCTCTGCAGAACTAAAAACAGTAACATTTGATTGTGTCAGTAAATTGAGCTGATGAATCTTGGAAGGTACATAGGGGCAAATTTTCAAAGTAGTGCATGGAGCTGGAGCCACAGAATTCAGTGCTAACGGGAAGTGAATGTCAGTACTGCAAATTTCAGCCACAGATAGCAAATCCGTGCAGCAGCGTGGTGGCATTTCAAATTGACCCAAATCACCATTATTTAAGGAGGTGTTTTTCTTGGAATAATTGTTTCAAGGGTTGATGTAGCTAGGCAGCTATGAGCTGACTGCATATGGAGCAGGATGAGTGAAGGTGGCTCTGCCATTGCTCCCATCCCCGTGTCTGCAAGGGGGTGAATTTCCCTACCAAGAGGCAGCTTCCCCAAGGCAGACCTGGGAGCTCAGTATGGGGAAAACTTGTGGACGTGGCTGATTTTGGTGCTAGATACATGCACTGGCAGACTGGCTCACTGGCAGTGGGTAGAAACAGAGGAAAAACAAGAAGAGATATTTGCCTCGGGAATTGCCCCGGGAGCTGGCATCTGCCTGCTCCCACCCCTGCAGCATGGCTTCCTCAGCTCTCCCAACTTCTGCCTTATCCTCTTGGAGCCTCCTCTCTTGTCATCCCAGAGCCTGGAGCTGGAAGCAGGGCTACGACAGTGGTGGTGTGTCTTTGACCTTGCTGTTTCATGACAAGGACCTTGACTCCTGTTTCAACACCCCCCACTGAGGAGCATTGTTGCTTGACAGGCTAAATTATATTTAAACACAAATTCTCAGCTGGCCTCTTTTCTTCACTCAAGTGACAAAGGCACACAGTGCAAATAGCTTGATATATTAGCTGAATCTTGGCTAAAATCTTGTCACAGGCATTGCCAAGCCTGAAAGGAGGGCTGTCTCCCTCTGAGTCAGGTTTGATACATAGGCTGGACACAGGAATATGGCCAGCACAGATGAATTTGAGGCAGGGCTGGTGTGTGGTTTGCCACATGTAGTCAGTTTTTACTGGGCACTGCCTTCTTTTAGAGTATGTGCTTCAGTGACTCACCTTGTAAATCAGTTGTGGTCATAAACTGCTTTCTGATGAAATCCATCTTTTTTTGGGTTACTGCACCATAGGGGTGTATAAGGTGCCCTCTGTCCAATCCATGCTTCATTTTCAGGCAAGTCTTCTCTGTTTCTTTCTTTTGAGAGTGTCTTTCTCTTTTGATACTGGTATACTAAAGGGATTGTTTTATGTCATGTCTACCTGCTCCCAATAAACAGTGGTACTCACAGGACTGCCCAGCTCCCTCCGGATAGCACAACCATTCCCTCCTGCAAGCACTGCCTCCCAGAGAAGGGGATAGCAAGGTGTAAGACCTGTGCTGAGACCTCCACCAATGTCCTAGTGGCTGTGTGACAGTAAGAAGTTACAAAACTCCCTCACCTGACCCCATCCCTGCTGAGGAAATTAATCTCATGAAACTGCATCCAATTTCCACACACCAGGGCATCAGGCATCCAAAAATTGCTGCTAAATCTGGATTACAAAGATAAAGTAAAAGAAGAAAAAAAGAGAGGCATTAGACTGTCTTTCTCTCTCTTTGCTATTTAACTACTATTTAACACTTTAATCCTCCTGAGGCTTTTTCTTTTTACTATAATTCCTTAATATGGTCTGCACTGTTTATAATCATTCTCCTTTCTCACAGTTTTAGGTTACCATTTAAGCTACTTTTTTACCTTAATTACCTGGTTTACTGTAATCTGTCAGGAACCATAGACACGTGACAGAGCAAGCCCTTATGATGAGGCTGTCTTCTTTCCCAGGAAAAGCTACCCACAGTAGTCTGTTTCTTAAAGCTTTATTCAGCAGGTGAGACTTAATTGCCTAAGTCAAGAAACTTCTACCATTTCCCTTCAGATATTAGACTGCAATAGAATGGAAGTCAGAGTCAGGAAAAATTTCTCTGAAAATTTGCAAGATCAGTGTTTTGTATCTTCAGTGCATTTACAATCAGCAAGTAGTGCCAGCTGCATGGCCTGTATGTTTCTACTCCTAGACCTGGAAGGGATCCTCATCTCCAGTAAGCATTTATGTGATTTTGTATCATCTTTTAGCTGAACAGCTGAGATAAATTTATCCAGGAAGCAACAGACCAGACCATTGTCCTGGAAGCCTGGAGACTGAGAGGAGAACTGAGAGCAGTCAGCAGAATGGTGGTGAGGCTGCTAAGTGGATCCTCCAGCTCAGGTTGTGATAATTGGATCTGCTCCTCTTAGGTGATAAAGTCTCTGATTTGTGATACCTTTGGTGAATATTCACTGCAGTGATGTAAGGAGGAAGAATCCTAGCATGTGCCAGCATAAGACACTATCTTCAGCATCTGCTGAGTGAACTATTATTTGTTGTTTTGTTTATTGGCTTTCTTTAAATGATGCTTTGCATAGTCTTCATGGGATGCAGCTGTGCCTATCATTGCAGAGTCGCGGCCAGGAGTAGGCAGTGCTTTTCTGCAAAAATAACAGAAATGAGCCTAATAACCACAAAATACCTCTTAGAGCAATAACTCTCAGAAATTTCCATTCCAGAATAATATTTTGAAGTAACTGGAGATCATTTCCTATAATGTTCATCACCTTTTCTGGTGCTCAGAATGACTCAGAGCCACCTGCAAGGCTTCTGTGGTACTGCAAACACTTGAAAATGTACCCTTTGCACGAGCAGCCACTACACAGTCACAGAATGACTTGTGCACTCTCAGCATCTCTTTCTGTGATCCCCTCTTCACTGCTCAGAAGCTATTTGTTGCTAAGGACTCAGTGTTTGACAGTCCAGGGTGTGTAGGGCTTCTGATGATGTGTTGTTATCTCTAGCACCCCTGCCCACATCCAGAAAGATACTCAGGTACTTCAAATGCCACACAGGTCTAACTGAGGCATGAGCAATGTGCCTAACCCCTTTTCAGGAGTGAAGACTCAAGTGCTTGCACTTTTGCCTGGCTTTGGCAGACCTGTTTATCCATTTTCAGAGCTGCTGCATTTTCAGTTGAGCGTGGGATTAGTCTGAAGTTCCTGTGAGATCCACAAAAGTTTTTTAGGCTTAAACTCCTGAGCAGTCAGGTTTGGTATATTTGTTATTAGCACACTTAACTCACACTGGGGAGACTGGTTTCCATTTAAAGCAGAGAAATCACTCCTATGTTTTCATTTATTGAGCTCACAGGATGGTGAGCCATCAAAGAAGCTTTTTTCAGAAGAAAGGGAAAATTACATCCACCTTCTGTAACTGAGTGAGATGGTAAAGTCATGTTTCTGGTGTCTTCAGCTGAAAAGAGGTTGTACATTCTTCTCCCACAGTCCAGGGTACTATGAGAAGTTTTGTGTTTGGAGCAAAACAGGAGAAAGGTGAAAACTGGATCATTTTAGAACTGAAACTAAAAGAATTGTGAGACTGGAGGGATCCCTTGCAAAATCACCTTATAGTAAGGGTATTCACTGGCAAGTGCTTCTTCCCTCATTCCCAAAATAGTTAATGTATTTTTATTGTAAGAGTATGTAGCATAAAATTAATGCACAGGAACATGGCTATTCCCTCAGCAGGTGAACTCTGTGGACATTAGGCTTTAAAGTTTTTCTATTCTATGTATCTCACATTCCTTTCTGGATGATGGTCAAGTTTCCACAGAGGAAAGAGTAAAGTTGTCAGTGTGGTGGTCATGGGCTCTCCTTGCAGCTGGTGTGGGCTGCTGTTGGATGCAATTCCCTGATCTGTGGTCCCCTTGATGAGCTCTGTGATGTTTCACATGCAATGAAGTGTGGCACAGAGGCTGATGGAGCAATAGCTGGTCCCAGCACAGTGCTGTGCCTGTCTGGGAGGGAGGATTTCTCTGCTTAGGACCAGCAGCTATGAATACATTATGTTAATGCACCAGGTCTGCACTGCACCATTCATGTCTGGTTTAGGATTTTATCTTCCATGAGTCTAACTAGTAGCCAGCTATTGCTTGGTATCCCCTCTTCTGTTATCTTTGGTTAACTACATTTTTGGCCCGTTCATTTAGAGATTCCTTAATTCATGTGAACTCCAGGGAGTCCAAAAAAAAAAAAAAGAAGTCCCTTCATTAGTCAACGTTTGTACAATGCCTTGAAAATATAAAATGCTGCACAAATGATGAGTGCTATTTACTTCAGAGCTAATTTGCCAACATTTCCTTTATTTTGGGAGCCTTTGTGTTTAGCTGTGCATTTGCTTAATTGCATCTCAAGCTTCCAGTTACAAATGCTACACTTACAGAAGTTATACCATACCCCGGGAAGAAGACATTAGAGATGATGTTACTGACTCACCAGTCACAATGCCTTTTTTACTCATGTTCTGTATCCCTCCCTCCATTTAGCCCCCTGTCCTCAGTTCTTCACACCATCTCCCACAGGTATAGCTGATATAATCATTGGTATCACAGATTTACATAATAATAATAGCAATACTTTCTTCTCTCACGTGACTTATTCCTCTACCTACTCATTACGTGTCTCCTTGGTGCTTTTTGTAATTATCTCTGCCACATCCTTGAATAAGCTTTTGCCTCATTTAGAGTGTGCTGTAAATGATACAGTTTTGATAAATTAAGCAATAATCAGAAAAAAATTTCAATATTCTGTAGATTTCCCTTAAGTTACAGTTTTAGTGACACAATTTGCTGTGCTACAGTTCACACTGAGTTAGCCTTGTTTTCATTAAAAACCTCATTATTTAGAGATTTATAACTCATCTATAGAAATTTGCCCTAGGGTGAAACTTGACTCTGTTTTCAGCTCAAAAAAAAAACTTTTAAAAAAAGTAATTCAGTTTGTATTTTGCGACTTTTTAAAGAAAATAATTCCACCTATTTCAAACTTTTTGTGTTGTGTAGCTAAAAATAGCCTCAATTTCAGAAATGTGCTATTAGTTATGGTAATAACAATAGTTGATGCTACTACAACTTCTACTTATGTAGAGAAGATAGGACTAAAGGGTGCAGACAAGAATGAAATTGGGGTATTTACTCACAAGACTGTATAATCCCTCTACATTTGGTAGGTGAATAAGATTAATTGTTCCTACTGCACTATGCTTCATTCCGGAATATTGCAGGAAACACAGAAGGAATCAAGCCGTGGTGGTTCACACGTTACTTGCCATGATGGTTTCTCATAGCTTTTCCTGGAGATTTGGATCACTGTCTGCACTAATTAGTGCTTTTTCCACTCTTCATTCCTTTAGTCTTATTTGGATAATTGAACAGGAACAGAAGTCTTGAAACAGGAACAGCCAATTGCTAAGGAATGATCAGGCTAAGAGTGTCTGGGCTGTTCTGGTAGGCAGTTTATAAACACAGAAACAGGCACAGTATGAAAATCAAGGCTATAAATGTCCAGGCAGAGCAAGCGTGATGCAAGTATATTTCTGGGATTGTGAATGAATTTATCACTAGTCTGCTCTGTCTGGTATAGAGTAGCTGGTTCACAGGGATTTATAGACCTCCTACATGCAGAGCCTCAAGGCACTCCCGGAATGAAGTTCTAGATCCTGATACACTGAAGCAGTGATGAGATTGTGATATCAAATATTAATATTCTTATTTAGGGCAGTTCATTGACACTGCAAATTCTTCTGAGTGCTCCAGCTCTCTTGGGAGAATTTGCTTATATTTGGAGATTTGAACTGGAGCCAATTTAGAAAAGTCTAAGTTTTCATTCTGGATTTTTCCTAGTCTCACCTATGTTGCACCAAAAATAGTTCTGCAATGTTTCATATTCAGTTGTTGACTGTTGTTTCAGAGCCTGCCATACTTAATATTATGTATGCAGCAGAGTCAGAGTCCGCCTGTTTGAGGACACACATTCAGCCAATTTGAGCTCGCAAATAAGAGTTTTGTGTTCCCACTTGGGTGGGTAAGGTCATTTGTGCACAACAAAATTAGACCACTAATTATAGAGACTATCTTAAAATTTGGTAAAAGGCACATTTTCTCCAGGCAAAGGGTTCACTGGGCTCTGTGAGTTTTGAACATTCAACCTACAGGAGAAAGCTGATCCTACACAACGTAAGACCTTACTGCTTTTTTATATCAAGTATAAAATATAGGAGCTGCAGTTTTACCATCACCATATTCCCAGACCTATAAGAACAAAAATAAAAAGACTTAACGTTTTGTATATATGCAGTGAATAATCCTGAGGGCTGTGTCTTTGAGTTTCTGATACACTCTGGTCAGCTTTTTGGGTCAGAATAGCTCAAAACCAACCTTGTCAGCAGAAATTGAGGAGGAACTAGTTATCTTAGCAAATAATGGGAATGTCTTGCCTCCGTGTGTGTAACAGATTAATGCTATCCAAGTGGAATGGATTAGGAGATTGTGAGGAGAAGTAATGCTTGAGACTGAAATTTCAGTAATGAAATTTTTAGAAATAGTAGTTCACCAGGAAGTTTGTTCTACGTACATGTGTGATATAAAAGAAACACTGATAGCATTGGGATATAAACTTGATTTCAGTGCTATATAAACAGTAGTAAAACAGCTTTTTCTGAAATTAGAACAAAGAGTAGTTTACTTTTAAGTAGTGTTTGGGATTGATGCTAGGGAAAAGAAATACTCAAATGAAGATTATTGACGTAATGAAAAGAATTTCAGATATTATTTTCTATCTCAGCCTATTTTTTAGGCAAAGTTAGAAAACAACATTCTCTGGACAAGTGAACACTAACTGTATATTTGGGGTTCAGTTTTCAAATGGGCATTTTCTGTCTCTACCCTTTCCCACTGAAGTTAATACCTTTGTTTTTTAATACCTTTGTTTTACTGAATGCCATTGACTTAAGGGTAACGCATCTGTGATATTAAATTCCCTCACAAATACTGTTTTTCAGGGATGGAAATCGAGTTTTCTGAAGGTGTGTAGGAACATAATTCACCTTAATCACCTGCATTTTTCTGAGGATCTGGACAAGACCTACCTATCTGCATGTGTATATTATTAACTACAAATATTGTGCCACCTGAAACAAGGAAGCAATGTCTACCTATTTTTAAGGTTTGTTTCAAGGAGAGAAAAAGGGCTGCAGTATCTAAGGTAGGCAGATACAAGGAAAATGTCTGAATATGGCTTCAATAGCCCAGTTCCTAAGGCCGTTCAAAGCTCACTGAACTCATAGGAAGAAAATGCTGGACATTAAAGCAACAAAAAGAAAGCAAAAATAGAAAATGGTTTGGCTTCTTTCACTAGCATTAAGATTTTCTAGTTAATTTAATTAGAATCATTCAACAATGAGCTATTTTTCAGATCTAGATCTGCACTGTTTCAGTGAACCTGTAGGGACATGGGAAACTGCATTAGTAACGTATCTGGCCTATGGGCTTTGTAATGGAGTGGCTCAGCTCTTGATCAGAAGAAAACAGTGAAGACTGTCACCTTTGTCATAGGAAGACAGCTTTGGAAAGGAAAACCACTGCAAGGCAAATGCTGTAATTAAGATGGATGCACAGCAGCCCTCTGTTTCTGCAGGCAGCGACAAGAAAGGACTAAAGAACTCCTCCCAACACCCACACTGCTCATGCAAAATAAATCAACAGAGCTTAGGAAGAGAGGTTCCTGATAAATCCTCTGGATAAGACTTCTGCCTCACATGAATTGCCAGTCAGCTTTGTGCACAGCATGGTGTTAACGCAGAGCTGCCCCTTTAGCAGGGTGGACAGTCACAGATGGGAAATAATTACAGTTCAGAAGCTGCTGTAAGTCTTCCTAATGTGTACAAATTCATCTGTGGATACACTGTAATCTCCATACATACCAACAAGTGCTCATGTGTGGGAATTTCCATAGTTATGTTCCCAACAGCCTGTTTTTAGGAAGAGAAAATGAGACTGTTGCAGAATCCCTGAATCCCCCTGCTAGTACAGCTGCTTCAAGCACACACCAGAAACCAGCTGGGGTTTTGGCATCTTCTTTCCCTATGATGGGACCCATATCAATCACACAGGTCTGGCCTATGTCCAGCTCTTAGGGTCACAGTGGGGAGCAATACATTGGGTGGGCTCCTTCCACTGAGGATGGGTGCCCTCACTGAGGTAGCAATGCTGCCCCCTCTGCACTCCCTGTGCTCTATGGGGCTGGCTCACCATCCAGGTTTGACAGCTCCACCTGGCAGCCAGAGCCTGCTGGAATTCTCTTTATTTTCTAAGCAGAGAAAATGCCTTCCCAGGCCACCCACTGCTCAGGGCAGCTCTTCTCAACAGAAGGAGTGTAACACAAGAAGGAGATGACAGTGGAAGAATTGATGCAGCTCAGACATGCATCTGCATCTTCAGACAGCACAGGACTGAAGATGGGATGTATTTTTTTCTGAGTAGGCAGGAAACTGATGACTTTTTAAAGAATTTTTTCAGTTGTTGGTCTGGATGAGGAAACAGGGAGAGATAGATTACCCGGCAGATGTTGCATGTTTTGCTGTCAAAAAAGGAATGTTTTTTGATAGAGCCCTAATTAAAAATTTGGCAGCAAATTACTTATTAAATGAGAAATGAGATGCTTCGGATGGAAGGCAAAACACCTTGTCATATTTCTCTGAAATGTCAAAATACAGATCAGTGACTGAGTGTCTAAGATCTGTTGTGCAGCTGATCACAGTTGTTCCAAAGAGACAAGATTTTCCTTGTCATGGAAGAACTCTTTCAAAGACTGTGTGCCACAAAACTTTCTAACTGATAGGACACAGAGGAGCTCCTTGTAGCCCATGCCTTGCAATGACTCAGCTGTGAAGGGAATCTCCTGGTTAGGAACACAACATCATGTCCATTTGCCACGTGGGACTTGTGACAGCAACAGTGCTGTGTAATATTGTCACCTGGTTAAGTCTTAATGTCCCCTCACCTGATGTGGGAGGGCAGATTCCAGTAGAATTGACTAAAAATAAAAAAAGGAAAGGAAAGTGCATGAGGAAGGCTTTTAAGAGAATCGCAGAACAGTTAAGAATAACTAAGAAAGGTATTGTTCTGTTAAATTATTGTGAAAGCCTGAAAGTTAAAACAGCTGAGTTGGGATGATTATAACAGCCAAATATTGCAAAACAATTAGTATGATAGATAAAATTCAAATGTATATATGGGATAACAACACCAACCCTGCTTGGAGTTGCTGAGGCAAGGAGTCCTAGCCTGGGGGATGATATGGGGTCCTGGACCCTGGGACAAGGGTGCTCTCAAGGGGCAAGCAGGGACAGTCAGGTCATCAGTGTCCCCAGGGTCTAGGCAGGGATTTAAAGCTGTCTGTGAGCACAGGGAAATGTAGTTGTTCTCGTACCTCTCCCTGTCACCACCCACATATACGCTTTATGTGCATGTGTGTAAATATTTGCCTGAGAAGCAGCAATGTCATTTAGTTAAGGCTGTTTTGGAGACTGTTTAACCCATACAACTGGAAAAAACAGATGAAGCTGTTGATCACTCTCTCTTAGATGTCACCAAGCCAAACTGTACTTCTGCACTGGAGTGTTTGTCCTGCTGACTTGTCCTACGAATCTTTCTCTTCAGACCATTCATCATCCTGGTACTGTATGCTTACTGGTTGTTGACGTTTTCGGCAGTGATGGACATCTGTGTTTCAGGGATTTGCTGTTACTAGAGAAGTTCATTAAGTGTGAATGAGAGCTCCAGAAATGTCTTGAACCACTCTTCAGCTACAGCCTGGTGGATGTGTTTTGCCCTCTACTCCTACCTGATGAACTTGCTTCCCACTGAGTGGTGATCTAATGGAGAATTTCTGCTTGTAAAACATAAGACACTACAATACTGGCTACACATTCATGTATGTTTTCAAAAAGGGCATGGGAAATTGCTACCTGAAGGCTCTTCCATCCATCAGTTGAAGAAATGGTAAGATACGTGGCTGGAAATTAAAATTCAGCAAAGAAATTAACAAGCAACTTATTAAGACCTGTGGTGAGTTTATCACTGGTGGTTTTTTGGAGGTGAAGATTGTTATTTTTTTGTTTTGAAAATTATATTTTACTTCAAAGAGAAATTGAAGCTGGACATGCACAACAGAGGCAAGACAGATGCCTTCTGGAACAAACGCAAGGAAACAGAAATAGAGAAAGAGAAATGGAAAGTGTGTTGGTGGTACAAAAGTGAAAGTCAGTACTGTTAGCAAGAATACAGTACTATTAGCAAGAATTTTTGGTATAAATGATGCTCATCAGTTAGAAATTAAGAAAACCTGACTGGATAAAGCCCTGGACAGCCTGGACTGCTCTAATAGGTCACATAGTACAAAGTAGACTGTAACTCAAATTGAAGTCTGGACAAAAGGTCTCCCAAGTCCCTTCCAGCCTGAAATATTCTCTGATTTGCACAATTCTATGATTCTATGAAAGAAGAGACATTGATATTTGATCTGGTTATGTGGTGTAAAGTGGGGGTGTGGGTTCAGGCTCCTAAATCTCTGCATCTGCGATGTATGTGCCTCAATGTGAGGTGGATTGCGGAGGTCCTAAGGTGTGCAATGAAGATCAAGTTGTTACAGAAAATGGAGTCTGCAGAGGCTCATTTAAGGTTGAGATTAATACCTAGCTAGGTGCTACTGACTGTAATATAGACACACACACATACAGACACATAAATTTTGGAGTCCAGTTCTGGAACTGCATGCCATCAGTCAGGACTATAATATGGCCATGAAAAAGACAAATGCACCCTAGAGGATGTTGCACAAAATGTACTTTTTAGAGGTAAAGTCCCAAGGTTATTCCTGGGTCTTGCTACCATTTCTCTTTTAATTACAGTTTGCCATATTCAAGATTAATGATTGAAGAGATAGAGGCTACTGAAACGATCAGTGGAATTTCACAAAAATCTTACCATCCACAAAAGATTGAGTTGTTATTATACTTGTTTATTGTAACAAACTGAGGACTATGCTTTCTCTCTAAATACTTCAGGAGTTAAAACCACAAAGCATTGAGGGAACAGTGCTGACATGAAATGATTTAGTCATCATTTGTTTGGGGACTAGATAAAACTTAATTACCAATCAATATTTTTGTTAGTGTCAATCTAGCATAGGCATGCAAAAATCATTACAAAGTCTGGTTAGGTAAAAAGTGATTAAGAGTTAAAATTCTTTGGTTTTAATATAAAAAGACAAACAAAAATCTCGTTTGTAATTTGCTAATATTCTTACACTCACACCTTTCTTGCCCTGAAAAGCAAGAAAATCAACAGATTGCAAAGGCCTCATCCCAAGAAAAGCTCCACAGTGCCTTTATTTACATCACTTAATGCCCCAGCTGTTAGTAATTACATATTTATAACATAAATATCAGAATATGGGTATCCCAGTACCTATCAAATGTAATTTCCATATTTTTGGCATGGTCATCAGATAATGCCCCTACTAATACCTTTTAGAATTCCTTTGTGCTATTATTTTAACCTCATAAATATCTTTATACAAACTTATTTTCAACCATCTTCCTCAGTTTCT
The DNA here is from genome assembly GCA_024734555.1 of Trochalopteron elliotii. Classification (NCBI taxonomy): domain Eukaryota; kingdom Metazoa; phylum Chordata; class Aves; order Passeriformes; family Leiothrichidae; genus Trochalopteron; species Trochalopteron elliotii. Next base: position 2,771,324 of record JANPWX010000013.1, on the reverse strand, counting down.
AAACTCATTCCAGTACAACAAAATAATACATTGTAGGTATTATTTTTAACCCTTTATATGAATAACTAAAACCAAATGTCATCTTTTGTGACAAAAAAAAGAGAAAATGAAAGAAAAATAAAATGTAGTATCATTATTCTTTTTCCAATCTAGGCACTTTTTTTTTTTTTTTTTTTTTTTTTTTACAATTAATAACCATGACTCTGGCTTTGCTCTGCCCTGGAATGTTCTTTTTTGGCTGTAATTCTCATTCATCTTGGATAATTAACCAAAATTCTTCCCATTTGTTTCTCTGGTCATTGCCTTGCTCTTCACCATTGGTAAACACTGCTCCTCAGTTGTAAACTATGTCCATACCTACAAACATCTGAGGTCCAAGTTAAGCCTTGCAAGCCATGCACTGGACTGAAGACATTTATATCTTCATAACACGTCAGGGGTGGCACTGCACTTACACACATTTTATGTAGGTTCTGTTTTTAGCGAGACCACTAAATGGGCAGTTGGTAGTTACATAAAAATATCTGTATTTGGACCAAACATTGGTAAAGACACCGGGAATGACGCATATAGGGCTTTTTAGTTCAAACAACAACAAATACTGTTGGGACGGCATGTAGCAGCTCCCAAGACCCCAAATGTTCTTCAAGATGTTTTTCCTTATAGTGGTACATAATTAATTATTTAATCATGGATATATATGTGTGTATTTTCTTAATTGTTATATTAACTTATTAAACTGGTTTTCTGTTTCATTAAGCTGATGGACTATTTGACACATAATTAAACTATGAAACCTTAACTTGCCATCAACGCAAGTAGCACTCCTGATTTAGTGCATTCTTTCAGTTAGATGGTCTAAAACATTTACGTCCTACTGTTAAATTTTAATTGGAGGTTTACTTCTGTATGAAACTCACAAACCAATGCTACGTTGTTTTCATTGACCAAACATGTATTTTAAGGTTTCTTATACAAAGTTTTGGAATAATTTAATGAGGGAGATAGCTTTTCCCACTTTTAGCTATGGGAATATGGGAATATAGCAAAGTTAGTGAAATCAGACCTGTGAAAAATGCAATGTAAGTTTCTGTGGCTTGGCCCCAAGCTTTTGGGAGTCTGAACTACAAGTATAGCCTGACCTCTGAAAAAGATCTCACAATAAGCTCTCTTTTCTAGTTCAGAAAATTGCAGTCAGTCTCCAAATGTATGGAGACTGAAATAAAATGAATAAATTTGCGTTGGAATTTTTCTTCATTTTCTGAACGACAGAGCTGTAAGGCCCTGGAATAAATTTCCAGAAGAAATGGTGAGGAGAGACAAGGTTGTTTTCTTAGAAATAAAACTCAAGAAGTTTCAACTTAGGATATTTAGTTCAATTATCCACAAACCCAAGATATCAGCTTAACACATCTCTCCTGGTTCTGTGTTCTCTGTTCTGAATTCAGAAAAATCCCTTTGGTTCAGCTCTGTACAAGTCAGGCTCACACACTGTGGTCCCTCTGTACTAAGAGGTTATGAATTGTGCTAAATAGCAACATCTATCACTGTTATGTTCTAAACTACGTTGCTTTGCTTTCTAATATGGACAGTTGTCTCTGAAGTCAGTCCTTTACAAGCAGTGGAAGAATTCACAGTAAAAAAAGAGTAATTGCAGAAAGTCATCTAACAATCTTTACCTTGACATTATGTGAGTAAGCCAATGAAATAAGAAAAGGTTTTCCAGCAGCTAGATTTTATTAGATTGTGCAAGAGACTAAAGATGTCAATTATACCTAGGCTGAACACTAATGCTTGTGGCATCCCACTAATCACCTCCCCACAATTTGATGAATGTCTGGTTATCATTACCATTTGTTTATAGGCCTCCACACAAAGGAGGATGTTTCGAGAGAATAAATACTTTATTCCATTCCTGGCCCTAAGAGAAACTACACCAGTGACAGCTGCTCTCAAAGAAGGAAATTGTTTGTGCCAGTTATAGCCAGTCAGGAAGGAAGCCAGCTAAAACCTCTTATAAACACCAATGAGACTAAGTATAACTGGTTTATTCTGCTTACTATAGTGAGGTCAGCTTTTCTTGTCCCATTTTTGAAGAACTTCATGTCTATCGGGCAGAATGGCAAGATTTCACCTAGCTGTACTGCAAAATACCCTCTGAGATTTTTACATATATTTATAGTCTTCATCTGCTATAATTTTTCTTCTAGTCAGTGAAAGAAACTGACTCCAAACTGACTCCAACTGACACGGATTAGCAAACACTTAAAATCCTCCTTTGTTCTGTTATTGAGCACCCACGTGGCTCCTACTTCAAGTAGTTTTCCATCAGCATTGTGAAGTGTTTTCCATTCGAGTCTTTATCATGCAGTGGAAAGCTGCTTATTTATAAATAGCAAACAATGACAAAACATCTAAATAGATGCACAGGATGGTGGGAGAAAGTCTGCCTGTATTCCAGGATTCCTAGTGCAGATCTGTGTTCTACAAGGGTGGCACCTTGTACCATCTCCACTACAGAATGGAGGTTTGATTCAGTATGAATAAAGTCTGAGAGAATAGCTGGGGTTTGTTTCACAACTCAAATCATGGGAGGTAACAGATTTAGATAATGCTGAAAAAAAATTCAGTTTTTTTCATTAAACAGAATTATAAGCAAAAAAGAGAGAGGCAAAAAGAAAGCTTGGTTTGGTATGGAAAAAATGGTTTTATTTAGTTTTTAATAAGGGCAAACCAGTTCAAAGACTCGTCTACAAAAGCACCACCCTCCTAGGTCAATGGTGCAGGCACTCAATAAGGCTGCAGGGTGTCTAATAGAAATACTTTTGCTGCCTGATAGGTCTAAATCTGAGCATGCCATGCCTAAGAACAATCCCTATGCTATATGATGGACACACTGGGGAGGTACTATTTGAATAAACAAGAACATTTGCTTGGAAATCGGGTTTGAAACCCAAAATATTTCTTTGGCACTTTGCGCAGCAGGTTGTAAGTTCATTCACACACACAAAATGTATCTTTTCCCTTTTCTTTTCCCTACAGCCTGGTGAACAAAATACTTGAGCCAAGATTCAGCAATTTTCACAGGAGAAAGTAGGAAATAGCTCAACCTGGAGTACAAGAGAGCAGGGCAGTCACTTAGAAACATCCAAGGCCCGTTTGGGAAAGGGTACAAACCAAATCCAGCTTTGCATGCCAAATGACTTCTTTAACCCTAGAGTAAATGGGAGAGAAAAAGGCTTAAGTCCCAATGAACAGAAATGTTCTACTTATCCACGGTTTTCATACATCCCAAATGTACACGTAATTTTTCATGTTTTATACATTTTTGTATTTATGTTTCTAATAATGCCTGATACTTATTTATGGACCCTGGAAAAGTTGATTTTTTTTCCTTGTAAAGGTACTTTCATTAATTTGTTTGCTGATTGATCTGCACCACTCTGTTCCTACACTTACTTTTACAACTGCTTTTGTCCATTTTAAACACAGAAAGATGACACAGATGGGATTTTGCAATCAAAGGCCCAGAACATTACAATATAGTATGATCAACAGCATCAAACACAAGGCTTTTATCTAGAAGGTGAAACACAGGGAGTGTTGTCCTGAATAATGCCAGCTGAGATAATACAGGTGTCTTGGAGACGATGAGACTCGGAAAAAGACAGTTAAGCCTTGGTAAGAATGACTATGAAGCATTTGTTTCATTTATGATTTTACGATAATATAGCAAGATTTGGTTGTGTCTTTCTTCCTAAAGATGCTGATCTCTTCTTCTTACTTCAGGATTTGAACCATATCCCAAATCTTTTCTTCTCTGGAATGCAATTCCCACCCACTTTTAATGCAGAATGTTTAAAAGCCAACTGTTTCCTTGAATTAGAGCATTCACTCCATTTCCCAGCAGGGTCATAGCTCCTGGGGTCAGAAAATGATTTTGCGCTGTTATTATTACCAGTATCTTGCACCATCAGGCTCTCAACTTTGCTTTGTGTCTTTGTATGCTACTGTAATAAAAATAATTGTTTACAGCATATAATTTGCAGAAGTCACCTGGGAAATTTCTTGCAGGGTCAATGCTTGTAAGCATTTCAAGGGTAGTTCATTATATTCCTTCTTTTTCCTCTCTCTTCTCAGTTTTCTCACTCCACACTGAGATTTCCTTCACCTTTCAGAGGAAGGTTGGCACAGGAAAAGATTTAGATCCTTGGAAGGGACTGAGATAAGAGAGAAAAACTAAGAACAACTGTAAAAGAAACTTTCAGAAAACAAATTTTTTCAAGTTAAAAAACTGTGGTAGAGTAGGAAGCTATTTTTGAAAATACTTCAAACAATGCAGAAACCCAGATTGCAAATATTTAGCAATATAGAGGTTAGACTAAAAACTATGAAGCTATTTGCTGAATCACGGCAGAGGGTAAAACAGTAAAATTCCCTATTCCCATGTTTTAAGTTATTGTTCTCTTTTTGTTGTTGTGTTATTTGGTGGGGAGGGGGGAGGTGTGTTGATTTGTGTGTCTTTTAAAAGATGCCAGAAGGTCACCACCACATGANCTCTTGACTGACTAAGAAAGTAAAATAAAACAGTGGAGAAAAACAGAGCAACAGACACTCATGGGACTGAAAGACCATGTATGTCCTTCCCTATCCCTAATGTTCCTTTTTTCCCCATCCAATTTCTAATTTGTGTATTGTGAAAGAAGCTGTGTTGTGACCCCTTGCATCCTGGAAGACCAAAACTGAGGGATGATGCCCAAAACTTCAGGCTGAAGATGATCAGAGAACACCCTCATCAGATTCAACAAAGGACAAAGGCCACCCAAGAGATGTCCATGGAGGAGGTCGGCAAGTCATTTCCCGCTCATATAGAATTACGGGGATTTCTTCTGTTGAGTTTAAAGGGAGCAGAGGCAGGTCAAAAGACAGCCAAGATGCACTTTGGGTAAGAGTCCCAGCAGATGTTTGTACATGAGTTTGTCACTCAAAGGGAAGGACCATGAGTCTAGGGTAGGGTGGGACACTGCCCCAAAGAAGTAACAGCTCTCAGAAGTCTGTCATCAGAGTGGAAATGTCAAGCTACACAATCATTTAAATCTCAAGCATATGAGATAGGAAAGATTGATGGCAAGAAAATTAATTGGCTCCATCTACCAAATGCCCTGTTTTTGCACTTCTGCAGAGTTCTGTTACGGGTAGTTTATAATGCTTTTTCTGGATATCCAAATGTTATGACATCAGGAGGACTTGTTTTTCTGGAGAAAGGGCAGAAGGGACAAGCTGTTTAATGTTGAAATCATCTGCATGGATTTATTTCTTGTTCTGTTTATTATCTGGTTTCTTGCTTACTGGTTGTATTACTGTAAGGAAAATCCAAAAAACATTGGTTTGACATTGTTGACAGGACGAGGAAATGGCCTGCAGCATCAGGAGAGCTTCAGATTGGACATCGGGAAGAATTTCTTCACTGAAAGGAGAGTCAGACAATGGAATGGATTGTCCAGGGAGGTGGTGGAATCACCATCCCTGAAAGTGTTCAAGAAACAACTGGACATAGTGCTTAGTACTATGGTTTAATTAGCATAATGGTGTTTGGTCAAAGGTTGGACTCAGTGATCTTGGAAGTCTTTTCCAACCTTTATGATTCTATTATTTTATGACATTGTCTCCAACATTTATGTTTTTTCCATTTAAAAATAGCACTTGAAGATTTAATGCTTCTTTGTCATTCTTAAATTGTATGGGTGTGTATATCTTGTATTCTTTTATCAAACTATTGTTTTTAAGTAAAGGAAAAAACAGTTACTATATAGTTCCAAAACATAAATTCCAAAAGATCCAATATATTGAATAAATTTTTTTCATGTCACAATAAAGAGCTTAAAAAAAAAAAAGTTGTGCTGAGAAATCTGCCTGTCATGCAGAGAGCTTTTTCTGAGTATGTTGATCAAGGCCCCTGCTGTGTAGGATGGCATTCCTCTGCCCAAAGAGAGGCACCAAGGAATCCATTCCACCTTTAGGGTTGATATAGAGAAACACAAATACAAAGACAGACTTGTCAATTGTTACTCATTCTGTCCCAAATGGAGTCAGAGATGGGCCTCTGCTGTGTTTCATGACACATGAAAGAGTTTTCTTTGCTCCTGCTGTTCCTCAGCCAGTCATGCATCAGGATAGTGATGAGGCATGTAAAGGTAATTCAAAATTACATCTTTATGTAAAAAATCATAAGGCAACAGAGTTTAGAAAAGTAAGGTTGGCAGACAGCAACTTGACTTCTGGATCAACAGCACAATGAGGGAGCAGAGAGAGGCAAGATAGTCAGTCCCAGCTTGGGACCAGCTGGCCAGAATATCAACCCATAAGCTAGAGAGCAGGGGAAAATAATAATAAATTCAATCAAACAGCTGGAAAATCTGCAAGCCAGCCAACAATCAACTGCATAAAACTTAGCTAAAAGCCTGAAAAACTGCAGATAGTTTTTCAGTGACCTTGACCCCTTGTTTGGGGCTCTCTCCCACCAAATCCAGTGAGAGCTCTAGCAGAGAGGAAGAATGAAGGGAACACTTGTGCCCACACTTGTCAGGCACCCATGGGGAAGACCTCATCTTCACCAGAAAGGATGCAGGACACACTTCTTAACTTGGTCACTGATGCAGAGCTAACCTTCAGCTATGTAAAAATCCACTCTGGAAGCACAGATGGAGGATCAAGGTTCTGTATGTACCTAGACCTAGCATTTATCAGCTCAGTGACCATGATGGAACTGCAGAGAGGTTCTGTTTGATTTATAGATAAGTGCATAGAAGACTGAATGAGAAGGATTTTTTTCTTTCCCTGTACTTTTACTGTGTAAAAGTCCCCTCCCTTTTCGTTTTTCCCTCACATGCTCTCTCTGCTCCGTATAATGCTGGTTTTTAGAGACACAAATCCACAAAGCTGGCTAGAATTGTTGGTGGTCCTCTCATCCTTACTTTGCTCTGTGTTCCATTATCTCATCTGCACCAATTCCAAGGTTCGAACATCCACATTAAAAAAGATTCAAAAGGATAACATAATAACATAATAACAAGGATAGTTCATCTCAAAGGAAAGATACACATAGGGTGAGAGTCCTAAGGAAGCTGATGAATCTTCACAGCTTTTTTCCCTTATAATTTTTACTGGGAACAGGAAATGACTGTGTATGCCTGTGTTAGAGAGAGGAGTGAGACTGTCAGTGAAGACAACATTGGGCAGTGGGCTGAGGCTGGCCTGTGTCTCTGTGTGCACGTGCAGTATGTACTCAGTGCACAGCAGCAACCACACTGAGCCTCCACCAAATGGGCAACATCACATGGCTCTTCACAACACTGTTTTAAACTAAAAGGAGGTCGATTTAGATTGCAGTGAGGGTGCTGAGGCACTGGTACAGGTTGTCCAGAGAAGTGGTAGATGCCCCAAACCTGGACACATTCAAGATCAGATTGGATGGGGCTCTGATCAATCTGATATAGTGAAAGATACCCCTAATACCCCCTGTATTGTTGCAGGGTAGGTGGGCTAAGAGGCCTTGGAAGGGTGCCTTCCAATCTAAAGGAGTCTATGTTCCTATGATTCCGTGAACTGCCACTAGATGGAGAGCTTTAGATATACTCTGTGTACATACGTCCCTGTGCAGAGATTCAAAGACTCCAAGGCTGGAAGGCTCTATTATCCTTAAGTCTGAGCTCCAACAAAAAAAGGCAGAAAATTTTGCTTAAAGACTTCTACGTTGAGGTCATAATTTCTTGCTGTGCCAAAACATAGCTTCTCAGAAACTAGATATGCTTTATTTCAAGCCTTCATACAAGAATCTACTGTACCTGTACTGAAGGTGTTCAAATGGCTGTTCAGAATACTCACTTTATTTCTTATCTGATTCTTGTCTGCTTGGAATTCCAGTCACCACCTGCATATTATTACTTGGATTTTTGCAAGTTTTTTTTTAACAAACATTACATCTATAGCTTATAACTGAGCTTCTATCAGCAGTTTCTTGATTTCCGACCCATATTACCTTGAGCTGGTTTGTGTAGGAGTTGTCTGTCTTTAGTGGCGAAGCTAAGTGTTCTATATGAGTTTCAACTCTGAATTTTTAAATTGCATTTTTGTTTTAAAAACACTAATTTCTCACTTATCACAGTTTAGAAAGGGGGAAAAAGGCTTTGCTAAAGACTTCTGCCATTAATTTAACAGGTTCCAGTGAGAGCTCAGTACTGTCTGGTTTAATTTAAGCAGGGTTACCTTGAAAAGCAGCACTCATGACTACTAATTTCTACTTCAAAAAGAGCTGAAATTCAGCCATCAAATTATTCCATCAAAGTTTAAAGCAATGTTAATGGCTCTCCTTCTGTCTTGTTCCTTGTAATTCTGTGAATTATCTGCACTAGGAAGCTGCATCCATATAGTTGTGTCACCTCACCAAGCCTTTTCAGGGATTTCACTAGAGGCAGAGGAATATGAACAATACAGCACAGGAGGCTTCTTACAACAAAACAGCTTTCTGTGTTTGTTCTAAGTTCAGTCCTCTTGCAAGCAGCATTGGAAGGAAAAATCCCCAGCAGAGCAGAGGGGTAAGGCACACTGGATGCCCAGGCCTTCCTTACTCAGGCATATCCAGCCCAAGCAAGGGTGGGGACATGTTTGCCCCATGGTGTCACAGTCCTTGCCACAACTGCCCCACTGCCTCTTGCTGAGAGGCCACCTCTTGATCTGTGCCCTCCCTATCCAAGTCTTCCCCAAGTCACACAATGTCATAATTTGCCTTGTTCTGTGCTGCATCAAGCTGTCCATCTGTGGTGACAGCAAAACCAAATTTCCTAGTGAGGATATAACTGAGCCTGTGGGGCTAGCTTCCTTCCCTTGTCCATTTGCATATCCAAGTGAAGCACTGTCAGACACTGGTCCGCAACCCAGATGCCCTCTGTGAAGAATGGATGTTGTCAGAAATTCTCTGCTGGGCAGCCTTCCCATTCATGTCTGAGACCTTAACCCTCACACCCCGTCCTCTCTTTGCCTTTCATCATTACTTCTCCTTACGTATCTTCTTCCCTTAGCTTCCTCTTCTTCTGAACCCTCTGCTTTTACATCAAAAGAGAAAATGACAGAAAACCTGCCTGTGAGTCCCTTTAGAAAAACAGTGTTTTGGATGGCTCTGCCTCAGGGAATGTGTCACCAGCTTGTGCCCATCTCCTGCTCTCTGAGGCTGCCTCATGCCCAGTGGACATGAAATGGACTCAATGATCTGCACTTCATTGGGTTAAACCTGCCAGAGTTTTCTGGACTGTTGAGAAGAATAAAGGCCTTGTATTGTGTTGAGGAACTGAGTTTGCAGGAAAAATATTTGCAGAGTTATTCTGGTGCCATGAATGTTGAGATGATACCTTCCTCTTTCAAAGAGAAAAGTATTGCTTTCACTGATAGACACACAATTTAATGGGACAAGGTTACACAAAGTGTAACTCATGGTCCCATCCAGTTGGAAGGAAAGCAGGAGCTGGTGGGGAGCTCAGCAGAAGCCAGAGCAGGAACGTGCTGACTGTGAGAGGCAATTGCAGCAATAGCTCAATGACAGCTAGACCCACCCCTAGTTGCTCAAAAGAATGAAGATGGGGAGGCATCAGGAAGGCAGGAAAGAGAAAAACCTGGAGAAGAAGGCAGGTTTTACTAACTTCCTTCTGTGGGAGGTGTTTTTATACCCTTAATTTAGCCCAACCTCCAACCAAAAAGAACCTCAACACTGAAGCATTTGCTTTCGTTCATTCACTGCTCAAAGTCATAAAGGAAAGTTAGACAGGAACCTGATCTTTCTGAAGTCTGCATTTTCATAAATATTTCCCTTTAGGAGTTTGTGAAATTGAATTTTGGTTGATAACCTTGTTTTGTTCAACTAGCCTTATATCCTCAAGAGACGAGTGAGAAAAATGAAAAGACTTTAACAAAAAGTAATCATGGCAATTCAGTACAATGGTGGGGAGACAAAGATAAGATGAGAAATAAGGTACTGTTCTCTCTGCTTTCCTTGTTCCCTCATTAAAGTGATAATTTTCATACCTTACCTTTGAAAGATATAATTACAGTAATTGGAATCTGACTATTCTTGAGACATATGCTTCGCAGTACTTTTTCCCCTTGATATTTGTGTCTTTTTAACTAATATAAGATCTTTAATCTACTAAATAAACATGTAGACCCTTATTCTCTGCTATGTCCATGCACTTTGTGCTCTTCAGGCAAATAAAACTGCATTAATGTCAGCATAAGAGACCATGGAAGCTCATGCTCTGGAAAAAAGAAGGGCAATTCAAAACTATTTCAGGATTTCTGGGACCACAACGTGATACAAGCACTATTGTGGGATATGTCTTACTCGTCTCTCATCACATAAACATTAGCCTGGTCAGCTGTTCCTAAGAACAGAATGGGAGAAGAAGGTGAGTCCAGAGCAGTAGGTGTTCAAGGGAGAGGGGAAAAAAGTTTTCTGGCGTTTTCTTGCAGACTGGGGAAGTTTCTGCGTTTTCTTGCAGACTGGGGAAGAGGTAAAGGCAAGATGAAAATGTTGGAGAAACAAGACAGCGAGTCTGCTTGAGATGGTGTGTAAGTCCTCAGCATGGCTCTGGGAGGGTGAGTTGTTCCCAGACACTCTCCTCGAAGGGTGGGAGACTGCTGCCCACCAAGTCTTTAAGTCTCTGCAAACACTGAGAGTTAGTCACCTAAACCTGCCCATCTAGCTCTGGTTTAGACATTTTGTTAGAGTCAGGAGAGAGGTCTGGCTTTGTTGCTCCCCCAAGTTTGTCTATGGCCAGGAATTTTCTTCTGCTTTGTCTCTGAGCTGGGGTAAATGGAAGTATAAATACCCTGGAGACCACACCACTGCCCAGCCAGCCCTACAATTAGGGACGGGCAAAGGTCCAGGTTATGTTCCTTATTGTGCTCAGCTGCCTCTTGGCCACTTCTCAAAACATAACCAGTGTACCCACTGTCTTCCACTAGCACTGTCCTGGGCAACAAACAGGTTACATGACGTGTGGGCAGTACAAAGAGCCAGTGCTGTGAGCATCAGTGAGCTATAAATAGTCCCCTACAGAGTAATACATTTGCCACCAAAACCTTTCAATATGAAATCCTACATCTTCAGGCATGCTGAAGATATGAAAGCTGGGAGTTTTTGAACAGGGGCAGGAAGTTTTGGGATTTGGGCGTATTTTAGAATTTTCCACCCTGGAGTGAGATTTCTCAAACTTTGCTAGTTTGATACCATCAAAAACAGCAGCAGCAGCTACATCTGTGAATGCTGCTGCTGTTGAAGAGAGGGCAGAACCCACATCAGCACCCATACCTGAAGGTCTCTTCCAGTTGCAATTCTTCCTATGATTCAACATTGACTGTGGTGGGTCACTGCTCACAGCAGGGCTGAAGGGTTGTTGAGAAAGGGGAGCTAATAGGGAGCTACTAGGATGGCTGGGAACTGAGGCATGCCCTGTGCAAGGAGAGCCTGAGTGAGCTTGGCATGTGCAGCCTGAGAAGAGATGGTTTTGCAGGGACCTAACACCAACGTAGTAGGGACTGTAAAACCAGGAAGTGCTGGACCCTTTTCAGTGACACACAGAGAGAAGGAAAGTGCAGCAGACAACAGTTCTGGAAAAGGAAACTACAGCTAAACATAAAGAAAAAGGAGTTCACAAGGTTTTATCAGAGGTGAAAAAGATTGTCCAGAGAAGTTGTGCAATTTCCATTCTTGGAGATACTCAAAACTCATCTGGAAAGGCTCAACTTCAGTGCTAGACCTGCTTTCTTCAGAGAATGGGATGATTGGGGATAATACAAGATGACATCCAGAGGTTCTTATTCACTTGAATCAGGGTTTTTTGTGTGTATTTCCATCTTCATCAGCTGAACTCTTGAACTCTGCTTATACATAGGATGGGCTGTGTGTGACACAACACTGTGTTCAACTACCATGAGTAGTTCTAGTGGTGCATGTGGTCTACTGTATTTTGTCAGCCTTCATCCTTACAGAAATAAATTAGGATTTACTATTGTTCTTTTCCCTGAGTAATCTTTCTGATAGATAACCATAGACTACAATTATATCCATTGATTAAGGTTAAAACCAGTTTCCTTGAGACTGATCAACACTTTTTTATCAGTAAGTTAAAGAGTCTTTTGTTCAGCACTGCCTCAAGTCAAAGTTCCTTTTGACTTGGAAAGGAAAAAGGAGTTGGGATATGTCTGCATCTGTTCACACTCTTTGGCAACTGTTATACTGGGCAGGTTTGGCACCCTGGCATGATCAAGTGCCTTTGTTTGTAATACCTGGCTGGATCAGAAAGGTCATGCCAGAGCAGATATCCATAGCTTGGCTGTTTCTTAGCTCACTAAAAGTGTGGTTTGTGTCTGAGCTCCTCTTAAGCTAAAGCCAGTGCAAAAGGTCATGGTGCTGTCAGACTGCATTTAATTTTCTGTTATAGATATAGCTTTTGTGTCTGCCCCAGTTTCTTTGTGCATTATCTGGGAGATGAAGTAAAGGCTTTGGAGGAATACTGCTGGGATCGGAGGAAGGGAACAAGCTTGACACTTTCAATGTGCTTTCTGTTCATGCCATAATACTGTGTGAATAACATCACTTTACTGAACTTTTTTCACTTAAGTTTTACTGCGGTCTTCTTCCATTTTAGAAAGTACATTTCAGTAGTTTCTCATTCTGGTCTATTTTGTTTCAGACCTTTGAAAATGATGGTGAGGTAGAAAACAATCCTGTGAAAATGAGTAGCAATAAAATAATTGTGAGTGATTCCAATATAAAATAAAATTATAAAATTACTGATTCCAGATGTCTTTTTGGAAGATGGCATCTACACTTGTAGGTTAGTTTTGATTCCACTGGTAGTTTCTGTTGGCGTTTTCTTGTTTCCCTTAAAGGGAGATCCCTTTACAGTATCATGACCCTGAACTATCTTGGGTGATTATTGTTTTGGGAAGATGGTTCATATGCCAAGAAAGCTTCCAGAGACATCACATGTACAGTTACTCAACAAATGGGTTAGTCAGAGTGGGTGTTTTTTTAAGTGATTCCTGCTTTTTAAAGCTGTTTTGGACTACTATGACTGAAGCACGAGAAGGTGGAGTAACTTCCTAACAGTTGCCTTCTGAGTCAGTGGCTCAGTACTCCAGGCTTCCCATACTTTTATTCCAACCATTGAGAAGACCACATGGTTTCCTCTTGGCGTGCTTTGAGGTTTCACAGCTGAGAGGTGCATGCTGTAAAGGTTTTGCTGCTAACATGTGAGCAGCTGATTTTAGATCATAAATTCTTTATGTAGGAGGACAGGATCCATTCAGCAGCAATCAGTTGGTTTCTTGTCCATTCAATCCACCTCCTGTCTGTGGAGCTCCACTCAGACATTTTCCTACAACACTATCACTCACCACACAGTCTCTGCTTACCATGGTAGACAGGAAAATCACCGTGGTTTCTGTTCCCAGGACTCTATGTGGACCTTCTGTAGTTTTGGCTTGTGGGGTTCGTAGACTCTTACTTTTCTCATCACTTCAAGTTTTGAATGAAACTTCCTCCCTCTTTTCTCTCATCTGCACCAAAACCCAAAGCAAAAAATCAGCTGAAATGGCCAATTTTTGCTGTCTTTCAGATGGAAACCATGCAAAACCACAGAGTTTGGCCTGGTGTCTGCTGGAAACTATAAATAGGTCTGTTGGACTGAAACACATCGCTGTTTCACTCAAGCCACAACCCAAAGTTGTGAGACATTCTCTGAACTCGGGTGGATGTTTTGGAGTGTGTTGACCAAGTATGGTGGCTATAAGAAATTCAAAATTCTGCTGAGTTACCTGCTTGGTTTGGAGTTTCATTGCTGAAGTTCCATATTTCTGTATTTACGATCAAATGCTCTCAAACTTGTTTCTAGGTGACTCCTGGCCCTTCTATAGTTAGGTAGAGAGCCCTGGAATATTGATTACTGCTTCCCAGCATTGCTGATTCTCAGGCTGGTCAGTGAAGAGGTTCCAATTCTTTCTCAATTTTCCAAGACGCTTTGAAATCAAAGGGTGAATTTGTATTTGTGCATTTTTACTCTGAGCAAAACATGGTTTATCCAATTCCCAGTAATCTGAGGACCTAATCCAATAATCTCAGCATGGTAGAAGGGCTATTGAAGGAAAACTTGCTCTTGCCTTCTGTTTAAAACAATGCAAAAGGCCAAAACAAAAGTAAGTATTCAGAGTCTAAGTCTGCACCAGTTATCTCTTAGCCTAAGACTCTGCAATGAACTTCTAATACCTTCCAAAGAAGAAGTTAGGCTGTAACAGTGTTTGGATCAATATATTTCCCATAAAGCAAGTAAAACACTTTTTAACCCAACAATGAAATAACTTGGTACATTTAAATTTGTTCATCCTTACAGAGCCAATTATTTCATTGTATCCTGCTGTATGTTTCTGGTTTTGCTCCTCCAAATTTTACAGCTAGGGTAGGTTAGCGTTTCTGTTGGGTTATATCATGAGGCAGGATGCCTTTCCAAATTTTTTCCTCAGCCAATAGTTTAGATTTTCAGTTTATTCACCTGCGATAACAACGTATTCTTGTGTTAGCAGAGCTGTCACACTTAATTTGATAGTTTAGAATTTCTTCTTTGGTTTAGTGGATGAGGTGGTTTTGCAAGGCAATGTAATGTAATGAATTTATCTGCCTGAAAGGTGTCACCCAGAATCTCAGAGAGATCTATCTTTATATGTTAGTAGAACAGCCTTGACTCTGGAAGTACGTTTAGGTCGCAGTGCATTCGAACCACTCCAGCACCGGGCACATAAACAGGGAGCAGGAAGGCAGCTCCCAATCCAGCTGTCACACTGGCATGCCAGAGAAATTAATTAGAGGGCCAACTGTGCTTATTGCCTCCCAGCCCTGAAACACCACAACAAGGAGCCCTCGTGAGACCATAAATACTGCGTCTGCCATCAGCAACAAGGGTGACACCACCCAAACCAGAATGTCTGTCTCCAGCTCTCCCTGCAGAGGACGGGGCAGGGTTTCACCTCCTTGATGTCTCCAGGCAGAACACTGAAGTGATGCTTCATTGTGCCCTTCCTGTTTGCTAGGAGTCTGTCTTCAACCTCAGTTCTGATTTGTGAGAGAGCTGAGCATTCACAGCTGCAAGTGAATATCAGCAGCTGCACTTCGAAGGTAAAAAAGTGTCAGGCCACAGGATGTTACAAATGAGAAACCCCCAGGTTAATGGATATTTTTTCTTACTTAATTCCCTCTCTGCCTCCTTTCTTGGTTTTTAATAGAGAGAGAATATTATTTCCTCATCTTCTGGGTATTGTGAGGGATTTGAGAACAACAGCAGAGCTGTGGGAACACTAAGTATTCTGCAGGAATTGATTACAACACAGTGAAAGCTACATCTAATATAAGAGGATTCATGATTTGAAAAAAAAAAAGGACACATTAATTCTGAGTCTTGTTTAGATTCCAAAAAAAAGAAAAAAGAGGGACTTGTTTTTGTTTTGGTGGGGGGTTTTGGGGTTTTATTTTGTTTGGTTTTTTGTTTGTTTTGGATTTTTTTGTTTCTTGGGAAAGATGGGAATGGGCCTGTGGAAATATTTTCATTTTTGCTTTCCAGAAGCCTTTTTGTTTGCATCCACTCCTAATTTTCATTCTGTAACCTGGTTTTGGGTGAATTGATGTAACTCTCTCTTTGCCTTCCCCAGGTTTTTTCTTCCAAGTAGTGTTCCAGGCTCTTTTCCTTTGGCTAGACCCAGATTGTTGCTGGCATTCTCCCCTCTTGTACCAGGGCATCAAAGGTATGCAAGAGAACGCATCAAAGGTGTGCAAGGATGCAAGAGAGCACCTCCACCTAATTTCAGTTCAGTTTCTGGCTATGGCTGAAATAATGGAAAAAGTCTCTCTGAGCCCTGTATTGGGGCACAGCCAGGGCACACAAAGCACTGGTAAGCCTCTATTAAGCCTGCACACATGGTAATTTATCAAACCCTCACGACCTAGCCCCATGTAGACATTCTTTTTTGTAACAGCACTGGGCAAGTCCTTGAGCAAGATGAAGTCTTGCTGTCAAATCTGAATACCTATAGTCTAGTGACACAAAAGGTGTCTCGGGGAACCACACAGAGAAATTAGTGTTTTGCCTAGCCCCACTCTCAGAAACTGGTGATAATTTTTCAAATAAATAGAGTATGTGTATCTATCTATAGATAGACAGATAAAACAAACAAAAAATCTTGGCCTAAAACAGACTCACAAAAAGGGAAATTTTAGCCTAAATGAAAAAAATTGGAAAAGGGCAAATAAATCCTATGGCACATTGGGCTGAACTGTACTTTGTCTACACTGTGCTTCTGTTGTTTTTATTCAATTTAAGTGCCTACCTTTCTTCTGTACTGAACAACTCTCTTTAAAGGAATACTGAAATCTTCTGGACAGGTAGTACAAAAATGGAACATTAAAGAAAAGGGCATTTTAAGGTGACTGTTTAAATAGGGTGTCTCTGGATTGTCCAGTTACCTCTACTGCTACTACATCTTTTCTCTGTTTAATCACTATGATGTAGATTGAAAGGAATCTTATGGGTCACATGACCCCAGCCCAATCAATCAGCAGCTTTTAAAGATGACTCATTATTTTGTCTGTAACATAAAACAAAATTACACAGTGAAAGGCCTAAGACAACCTTTTAGAAAAACTCCAGAGATCCATTTTTCCATTTGTGGTTTCACTTTTTTTATCTTTCTCTGAAGCCCAAAGCACAGATCTTGATGAGCCGATGCAGTATGTGCATGCAGCAGACTTTTCCTCACGTTACTCCTCACCTCATCTGCAAGTACAATTTTAGGCCACACTTCTGATTCCCACTCTTTGTCCTGAAACAGCTGGGTTGGCCAGTACACTTCAACTTTTGAACAGACAGTGAAAACAAATCTATGTCAGTGAGAGGACTTTTTCAAGCAGCCATCATCCTTTGCATGAATCTGCAGAATCCCAAATGTTTATTTTTGTTATGTATTTTGGGACGTATTAATTCACGTCAAATCTGTATCTGACTTATGCTTTCAGATGCAAAGAATCTGCAGAAAAGCTGCACTGAAATAGGCTCTTCCCATTTCATGTTATGTTGATAACATCGCATTTTAATTCAGAAGACTTGAAAAGAGGCTTTCTTGATTGTCACTTTGTATTAGTTTAACTTCTAGTCTTGTAACCTAGCTTACATGATATTTTCAGCCCTGGAACCATGCTACAAAGTAATGTGAAAAAACCTCCCTCCAAAATGACCCAAAACAAAATGACAAAAAAACAAACAAAAATCTCCTCTCTCAATAAACCAAAGAATGGACTGGAATAAAAAGGATCAAGTTGGCTCTTTCTGGCGGCACCAGCTGCTTTCTGATAACTAAACACTGAAAAAAGTATTCCTTTCCCACACCTCCTCCCAGACTTCTATAATTCTAACTCACAAGCTTCCATTTTTTTTGTTTTTTTGTAGACACACTAAAATCCATTGAATACAATGGGTGGAATAGAGAAAGCTTTGTAAGTAGTGGTAGGCTTCAGGTGTGTTTTCCCACGTGAAGGGAAAAAGTAGCCCTTGAGAGCAGAAGAGCCTGTAGAGCTTTCTTGGTACAGAATAAAGGAGGCCTGCACGCTGAGCACTCTGCTTGCCAAAAGTATCTGGCCTGAAATCCACTCAGAATCATAGAATTATAGAATGGCCTGGGTTAGAAAGGACCTTAAAGATCATCTTGTTTCAACCCTCCTGCCACGGACAGGGAACATCTCCCGCTAGACTAGGTTGCTCAGAGCTCTGTACAACCTGGTCTTGAACCTTGCCAGGGAAGGGGTATCCACAGCTTCTCTGGGAAACCTGAGTGAAGAAAAATACTTCCTGAGCCTTCCCTCATCCTTTCTCTCTCCACAGACTTTTTCTGGAGACCCCAATGAGTTGTGCAGCCTGATTGGCCCATTGTGGTCCCACATTCTTTGAGTGTCTGCTTCAATCCAAGGAAGAAAATTTCTCACTGAGCTGCACCATCAATCACCTCCTCCTAGAAATTGTATATAGGTAATATTCTGCATGAGAAGCAGAGAATTAATAATTCTTTGGTTCGTTTATTAAAATATTTATTCTGAAATTCTTTCTACCATCTATTTTTCTTAGCTATAACAGTGAGCGATGAAAATATCTGTCCTGCACTGAGGATTTTTGCAAATGATACAAAAGTCTACATTATAATAAAATACTCTTTCCTGCGGTGAAGGCTCCTGAAAGTCAAAGGAGAACACACCTTTTCAGCTGCTGTTAGTGTGCATAAAGACTAATTATACACTAACAAGAATATTTTGCCTGAATCTGTAAGCACACAGTCTGAACTTGAGTGTTTTTGCTATCAGTCTTGGTGCTGCTTTCCCTCATCTGGAGTGTGAGCTGCTGATTACAGGAACATAGGTCTGAAATAATGAGAACATCTTCTCTTCACTCAAAGGCTGATCTTGGCAATCACCTTCCTTTGCTTCATAGATGAACAAAGTTTTCTATTCAATATGAGGATACTTTACACAGGGGAAGCAAAACTGCTGTGTCCTCAAGGTGATTTGTATTACTTGCTAAACACACAGGTGATGAGCTTGGAGGAAAATAGGTATCATAGAAAAAACACAGGTAGTGATTCAGGCTGAGATGGGGGTGTTGGATGGCAGGTATCCTCTGTGCTGTTTGGAATGAAAATGCAGAATATTTTGTCCCTGCAAAAAACTCAGGATCATTAAGCTGCTCAGGAGAGATCAAAAAGCTGCCTTTGCTCACAGCAAGGGCCTTGTGGGTTTACCAAAGGGGTCAGTTTGGTGTCTTCCAAGGCATGGATTTGTAAGGACAAGGTATCTGACTCCTGCCTCATGTCAAAGGCTTGTGCCTTGCTGGCGATACTCAGAGCTGAGCTGTTTTCATGACTTCTCCACAGTCTATCCACCAGGCTGAAATGCACTTTGCCCAGCACTTCAGTGTCTCAGTTGGAGCAGGATGACTGACTAACCTCCACAACTCTCTTCATGTTGGTCTGAGCAGTGGATTTTCATATTATCCAATCACCTAAGGGGGTGAAAGAGGCTACCTTTTTCCTCAGAGTGTCTGACATTGTTTCTTTACCTGGCTCTTTAGCCTTAGCTCAGTAGGATTACTTGATAATGTTTGATTGAATGGACACTTTAAACAGGAATCCTTGGAAAATATCTTGTGGGCAGTATTCGTACCAGTAAATTGTTTCCCTTTTGAACATAAGCTTTTAAGCACACAGATGATGATGTTATTTTCCTTCATACAGGTATCTGTTGAGATCTAAGCTGTCTGCCCTCTACTCTCTTTGTAGCCTTTGCAGCGAAATGGGAATTTCTGGGTGTGATTCACTTTACCCTAGCATAGTTGTCTGTGGTTAGAGAAATTGCTTCCTAAACATGCTGATTGTTTTCCAGAGTTTAGGAATGGAGAGTAGTATGAGTCTCCCTAGATGACTACACAGGCAGATATCTACAGTTAAGTGAAATCCACGCAGGCTGTCCTTTTGTTTGCACTGATTTTGGCACATCACAACTGTGTTTTGCCAGCTGGACTCCAAGATGTGGCCAACTTGGAGCTCATCAACTGTGACAATGATGCTGGGAGAAGCAGACACGGGGAAAAGAAGCTCTTCTACAACTCTGAATTTGTGAGATATGCTTTTGACTGAGTGATCAATCTCTCACTTGTAATAATTTTCAGTGTTGCCAACACTGCAGGTAGTGTTAAAGCAGGTTCAGCTACTGAGCTGCTGAGGAGATCAACCTCTTATGCCTCATGCTGTCAGTGACCTGCACGAACTGGCACTCACTGACTGTGACCATAGATGGTTCTTCATCAGCAGGTGAAGTTGGGCTTGGTCTCTGGACAATAAGGCTTCCAGCATGGTTAGTAAAGCTGATTAAAAAAGAAGGTTTAGCAAGAGTGGGAGATGCTTCTGTGATAATTTAGTGTAACCATGCCCTAGAGAGGTGGCTCGGAAGAGACTCATCCTTCTTACCCTTTTACCCTAGGGCAGTACATCTGCTTTCCTGCAATAAAAGAAAAGCAATGTGATGCTGCTGATGAGGTCAGGCCTCTCTTCTGTGCAGCTGCCAGTGGTTATTGTTTCTCCTTTCACTGTCTGCTTTTTCACTGGGCCATTTTTGAAGAGACATTTCTCTGTGGTAACACAGGCCCTGTCCAGAGAAAATGAGCACCATCTTTCAGTAAGTATTTTATTTCTGGGATTTTAAACATCTATTGAAATTGTCTAATGGTGTTTCCTTTTAGTTTTTAATTTTTTTAAATGAAGTGTCCCTTCATAATCAGACCATAGCATTTCAGAAAGAGAAAGGCTGTTCCCCAGGAAGAGCTGCCAGGAGGGCTTTCAACACCTTCAAGAAATAATGAACTCAATCCAATACGTGTTCATGGCATAGGTGTTTTATTGCCCCTTTGTGGATTTGGAGCCTGCGTATTAATCATCACTTAGAAGCAAAAAGAAAATTGTTAGAGTCTCTTGAGGTGAAGGCTGTGTGTAAAGTAGTTGAGGGCTTTGTGGTATATTGTAGTGGTTTGGAAGCTGAATTAACCTGCATTCTTTTTTTTTTCTTTTTTCTTTTTTTTTTCCCCTGCAGCACAACCAGCTCTGGCTACAGAAATGGATTTCTTGCTGTAGAAAAAGGATTTATATATTTCCTACCAGATCAAAGTGAAGAGAGCTGTAGTTTTTCATCCTTTTGGCATGGTGATACAGGATTAAGTGCATTTCATCTGTGTAGTTTGTGGATTCTGGTGGGCTTTTTATTCAAATTCTAAGGCATTTATCTTAACACTGATATGCACGTTAAATAGTGGAAAGCACAGTTCTGACCTGGCAAAATTTAATTATTTTGCTGTGGTCCAAGGATGATCTTTAATCTCATCCATGTACCTGCAAGAAGACATCTAGCCTGTGTGTGAGACAGTGTGGAAATTCTGACACTCACATGCTCACATGAAGAGCTATGCTTTTGCCTCCTGCGTTGTCAATGGGGAAAAAAAAAAGCAAAAAAACTGCAAAATAAAAAAGCCAAATAAACTTGGCATATTATTTCAGAACATGAAACGTAATACAAAAGTGGCAGGTCAAATAAAATGTTCTTCTAGCCCTGCATACTGATTAGAACTGGAGATTTAGAGAGGACTGTTAGAGAAGAAGAGCAATAACAGTATTTTCCTCTAATTCTTTCTCATTTTTTTCAGTTTTCTGGGCTGGACCAAGGTTTATTAACCTTCAGTGGATTTCTCCAATCTCTTCACTCTTCCTTGGACCCTGTATACACTTTCTCTGTCTACAGCATCCTTTATCAAGGAATTCTGCTTGCGAAGAATTACTTTCCTTTATTTATTTAGAATTTTCTTCCTGTTATTTGATGCTTCCTGGTTCTACTATTAAATTTTGGCATAAGTGTGAAGTTACAGGCTCAGCATGGTTAGTTTTGTCTGAAAGGATGATTCAGAATGCCAATCCAGGGGCATTTTCACCAATCAAATTCCAGGAGAACCTGCAATTTTCTTTTATTTCCAAAGTATGTTTTGGTGTGCTGTTCTAGCCCATTCCATCATAGAGCAAACCCAAGGCCTAATTACTTGCATTTACCCCTTTTGCTTGCATGTTGTGGTAGCCCCTTACACAAATCAGGCCTAAACTCTTGTTTGCTTAGCTCAGAAAGCTGTGTTAACATGACATCAATCTAATAGCATTGACTGCCTGAGGGAAAAGAACCCACAAGTTCAGCCAGACATGCTGGTTGATTGACTGATGGCAATAAAACCCTCGCATGGGGCTACCACAAAGTTCAGATGGTTTGGCGAGGCCCTCTCAGCTGTATTGCCTCACATTTCTCTCCACTTGTCTGAGAGCAGACAATTTAATGAACACCCAGTCAAATGTGCCTTCTGCAGAGAGTGGCTCTTCCCTCTCCATGCTTCCACATTGGATTTTGCTACACAAGAACAGCCCAGGCATTTCCTAACAGGGTGATCATCGTGGCAAGAGAGTGTGGGAAACCAGCAAATTAGGTCACAGCTCCTTAAGAACCTTGCTCTTTCATCAGCCCTAATGCTCTTTTTCATAA
This sequence comes from Trochalopteron elliotii, assembly GCA_024734555.1. Lineage (NCBI taxonomy): Eukaryota > Metazoa > Chordata > Aves > Passeriformes > Leiothrichidae > Trochalopteron > Trochalopteron elliotii. The sequence continues at coordinate 2,749,120 of JANPWX010000013.1, read as the reverse complement.
GTTATAAACTGGAAGAGAAAGAAAACACATCCTCCTGGCAGACTGGATAGGACCTAGGATAATGAAACCTCCTTCCTACTTATGGCCTATAGACATCACCATAATTTAAATTATTGGTAAAATTATTCTAGTTCGTGGTCACAACATACAGACAGATTAATTCATGCAAATTAGGAATTCAGTAATTCATTTTCTTTAAGGAGTTAATAATCAGTATTCCTAAACATGTAAAGCTCAGGGAGGATATTTGATTCATTGTCTGAAAATGGAAAGCCTTTTGTCATTAAAAGGATGTGAGAAAGTCATCAAATAGAGTCTTCTTGGCTGCCCATGGGTCACATTTCCAAAAGTATTTGAATGGCTAAAGGTGCTGGCAAGAATAATTCCACCTCAAAGTTTTTCCTTTGTCTTTTGACACTCAGAGGTACTGTACAATTGGTGCTGTCATGCTCTGGAAGGAGGCAGCCTGGCTGAAAGGCTGCAGGGCTGGAAGCTGAGCTGTGATTTCTCTTTCCAGCCACTGATACTGTCCTGCGGTGTTAAAATAAGCTGTAAGCTAATCACACCCCCTCCTGCACCTCATTGCTCCCCACTTGTAAACAAGGTGCAGTTTTGTGCGCTTACAGAAAGACCTTCAGGATCAGGGAATGACAAAAAGTAACTATTTTCATTCTGGGGCAAGACTCAGGTTCATTGCCCAAGTCCTGCTACTTCTGCTGACCTTCCCCAAGATATGCTAAATTGTGAGTTACTGCTAACTGTGATAAGCCTTCTCTGGTGTGAAAAAATATTCATTAGGAGCTTAACTGAAGCAATCGCTTCAGTTTAAATAGCTTAACAGTGATCCACTGAATGCAGATTAGGCTACAGATCCTGTAGTGTGGTTGATATTGATACTGAATTATGAACCCCCCCAGTCTGGTAATTCTTCTTCCCTTGCTGCGTAAAGTCTTTTTATTTTGAAAAACAACAATGATAGCACCTGGGTTTTCTTAGGTGTACACTCCTCAGGATCAGTTAGGAGCTCTTGCAAAGAAATTCCTTCTGTTGCAGGAAACTTGTATTGCAGGTATGCCAACTGGACGTGCATATATGGTGTGGTAATTAGGGATTGCCATCATGGAGATGTTTAGATGATTGTCAGATCAGGGAAGCTTTGGACTTTACTAAATCCATTCCTTTAAGACAGCCTTTGTGCTCACAGCTATTTTCCACACATCATTTCAACATCATCACTGTGTTTAGCAGCCAGATCGTAAGTCAGCTGTGGGTACTCAGTGCTGCAGGGGTTGCTGCCTCACAGCTGGCACTGGTAGTTTTGGTTTTCAGTAGATCCTCTTTGGCAAGGTTTGGTGATCAGGCTTGAAATCTCATTTATGAGGGAAGCTAGAACTGGGCTTGTCATCCTCCTTTTCTCTATGTTTTTATTTGCTTACGCCTGATGGTTTTATGCTGTTTCCTGCTCTCAGTAAGGAAAAACCCACCTCCTCCCAGTATCACTTACTGTGCTTGTTGCTTTGCCAGCCATCCTTCTTGTGTACTATGCAGGTTGTCCAGGCTATTTGCAGGCCCATGTGCTTATCTTACTCTCTCTCTGGCAATTTTTGTTAGCTCTGTGCCACCTACTTGCAACTTCACTCATCTCTGGTAGTCATGTTGCTCACATACTAATGCAAAATGTTTACAGATGGCATCTTGCTGTGCCTTGAGTGCTGAAAAATACTTATATTCTGTTACACCATCCTTGTATATATTTAAAATGAAGGTGGGCATACTAATTATATTCTGACTAATACAACTATAATTTCTAGGAGTTGCAGACCTCTGTTTGCTACATCTGCATATTTACAATGTCATCCACCCTTCTGAACTACCTCTCTGTGGCATAGCATGATTGTAGCCTTTACTCTCTTACTGTAGGAAGCTGGTAGCCATGCTGTGCTGTGACTTTGTAAGCAGACAGATATTTTGTTGGCCTCTCCACGGCTATTTCTGCAGATATTGAATCTTCAATAGCCTGCTGGGGAAGAAAAGAAAGTACATTCAATTAATAATAAGGCTCTTCATAACTTTACCTCAAGGATACAGAATGCTTTTTTCTCCCCTGAGAAAGCAATTTTGCCAAAAATAAGGTCAAGGAATGGGCCTCATCTCTGTCAGTATGATATAATATCATTTGTAGAAATAATGCTTGGATTAACTGGTAAGTTTGCTGATTTGCCTTTGAACTCATCCTGTCACTTTGATTTGGGAAGCCTGGTGGATAGAAAGAATGAGAATGAAATTTTCTTCAGCTTTGTCCCCAGCTCTGCCACCATCTTCCCTTGTGACCCTGAACAAACCCCTGTGGACATTATCAAAATACTGGAATAACAGCCAGACAGGAAAAAAAAGATGTTTTGTAGAATTTTATCCTGTTATGGTTAGTGGTCCTTGAGATAATTACAGGGAAAGTGATTGATCCTGAGTGAACACAGCTATGCCAGTGCTCAGGACAATGACCCTCTGGAGTGGCCCTTTGTCTGGTGCCCTCTGCTGCTTGGCAAGTCTCCTGAGCAGGACCACACCTCAGGGGACCTCGGGATGTGAAAAGGTGTGCTGCCCACACTAGGTGTTTGTTCTGCTAACAAACTGAGCCTGATCCTCATGCAGGCCTTGAACCGCTCTTTCTCTTGGCTTGCTCCTACCCTCAGTTTACTCATGAAAGGGGAAACGTGACATCTGCCTCACAGAAAATGTTTAGGTAAAAAAGGCAGCTCCTCTGGATATTGATGTAATCATTCTCTGAGGTCATGCTGGATGATGGGATGGCTGAAATGCTGACTAACTTGTTGCTAGTGTCCTCCCCCCTCCTAACTGATGAGGTGTTTTGTTATCATCTGGAGGAGTCAAAAAGCATTCCTCACCCAAGATGTTCCATTTATCTTCTTGAACAGTGAGGGAAAGTACCTTGAAATAGGAGCTGGCAAGTAACTGATGGAGTCAAAAGCAATAGGGATACTTTGACCTAAGGAAAGCAAAGTCAAAATGTTACCTCATGGGCCCTATGGAGAACTTGAACCTAGTGTGGTAGCAAGGGTATTTTTTCAATTTAACCAAGTGTCATCCCATGCATTTCACCAAGTGGTGCACTGCCTGCTGAGCCCATGAAACGCTCATGAGCTCTCCCCGTGATTTGGGCCTCATCTTATTAGTCTACTGCAGTTTAGTGAACTAGCCATTTAACTACATAAATATTAAAAATATTCAATTAACTTTACTTGGATCTGTCTGGCACTAAGAAAGGAAAAAATTCTAGGGTTTGAAATATATGACTTGGCATGATTATGTGGAGAAATGAATAATGTTTTAATGAGTGATTTGTAATTATTTAATAATTAAAGAGCTCTTATGAATATTCTTGAACACCCTGAGGAAAAACTAAATTGTATGCTGATTTCATCAAGCATTCAAATCTAATCAGAATTTATTTTTATAGCATCATAGTCTACAAGAGCATTGCCACAATAATGCAGATGGAACAGAAATGTGTCACACTATAACTGCTCTGCTTTTTTTAGTATAAGCTCCTGATTTTCCCATGAAAAGAATTTTTCTGCACTAATGAATTGCAGCTGGACACTATTCCAAGACCTGCAGCAGCCAGTCAGGTTTCATCAGTGGTTCAGTGACAGGTTGAGGGGTGCATCAGTTTTGGTTTGTAAGCACAGAAGAATGGTAGCCCCTCGCTTCAGGGGAGATGGGTCCCATTCACCCTTGCCTGGAAACAAAGACAAAGAGAGACATAAAAGGAAAACAAGAAGATGCAAAAAGGGAACGTTCACTCCTGACATGAAATCATTCAGTCTCAGCTTAGTCTCTGGAAATCAAATTTCCTTTAATTTCTCTTCCCATCATATGTATATTGCAGCTTTGGGCAACATTTTAATAAGATGATGTTTTCTCTGTCTAATCCTGGAAATACTTTTCCCACAGGTATAGCAGAGGTTCAAGAACAAGGTAAATTATGTGAATCATAAATCATCCTAGATTTTTCTTTACTTGAATATAAAGGGTCGGGCAAATTTTTATGCAAAAACAGTTTTATGTTAACTAGTCCTCCAACAGATCTGAAAAGGAATAACAGAGGCCTCTGGATGAAGATTGTCAGAGATTCATAAATCCATTTTTAAAACTGACCCCTACAAGCCAAGAAATCAAGCCAGAATCTTACACAGAAACCACAACTGGCTATTAATTTCTGAAAGCAGTTTGGTACGCTCATATTTGATGGGATGGAAGAAGAACCACATGGGGGCCCTCTTCCACATGGATGTCAATACAGTTATTACTTGTGAGGATATAATTGTCCTGTAGCATTGCATGAATAATTCATTTTTAATTCTGTATTGGATTAATTTCATCTCATCCTCTCTTTGTGAATTGTCCTCCAATAAGTTGTAATTTTCTTAAATATATTTATTATTCAGAATAACTATAGGCTCATGAGTCATTCATTTCAGGTAGGTGACATTCAGAATTTGAGACTTTCAGGATGTACGTAGAGGTCATTTTGTGTCCTGTTACACAGGTGAAATATACAGAACCAAGTTTCTACTTCCAACATATATTTACAAATCTGGAATTCATTTGCTTTTACTATTCTGCAGTGATAATTCTAAATTCACTATATCAGCAACATCTCCAGTAGATTCACTGGCTCGAATACTTGAAAGCAGGAAAAGTGCTGAAAAAATTCATTAGTAGAATCTTGAAGAAAATATTCATGAAGCTTTTCATAACACTAAGTGACCTGACATTCTGCCAGAGATGAAATAGAGAACTTATTACCCACCATTCAACTTTGCCTTTGAATTTTTTTCCTCAACTTTCTTTATATAAATCAAATGTTGTTGATCAGAGTTTACCGCTTCAGCTTTTTTTCCCCCAAAACTCCTATCTTCCCCCATTTTCAACCCACAAAACCACAGAAAGGTTAAACACCACATTTTTTTTGATAGCTCCTTAATTTTGCTGAGACTGAAAAGAATTTCCATGTTTACAGAGGGAAACTATTCACTTGAAAACAAAAGCATTTTTTTATACTAGAAATTTTTTTATCAGTTGAATCATAGAGCTCTTTCAGTGGATGTCTGCATTTCTAGTCATGAAAGCACTTGCCTTTTATAAAGTTCCCCCCATCCAGAACTGGGTTTCCTTCTGTTGCTCAAATAAAAGAGCAAAATCCTGAACAATGTGATCCTAGCAGCTATTCTGGGATTGTAAATTGGGCCTGTAGTAATTACATGGGTTTTCTGCGCAGCCCATAGAAAATGGGAGGTATAGCCAGTGTCATATACCCAGTGTAATAAAGGCATTGAGGGAACACAGGAAGAAGCTGCTGTCATTTGAGGGCCCTACTCAACAGCACAGCCTGGGTCTCATCACCTTGTTGGCAGGTAAATTTGGGCAAAATGAAGGTTACAGTGAAAAGAAATACAGGAAGACGGGTGAGCAGAAATGGAGAGATCAGAAGAACTTGTCTGGAAAGGATGTACTTATAATGCTTCTTCCTTACATGTAGCTTGGGAATGGCATAGAGAGAGACAGTTCTCCCCTGTGACTCTCTCCAAACAGTCCTTAAGAGTCTTTTTTTTTTGTGGGGAAGGATACACTTTCATCCATGCCTTGAAGAAAGGGCGCACATCATATTGATGTTTAGGCTCAGAGGAGACCTCTTCACCATCCTGAGGGATTTAAATGTCATACCATATTGTAGACATGGCTCAAGAGAGCTGTGGCACCCCAAGGCAAATGTTTATGGGAGCATTTGTGTTTGACTTCTGAAAGATACAGCAAGTAGTTTTGGTACAGGGTTTCAAGTTACAGGGCTCATCTGATATAATATGAGCAGAGAGCAAGGTGAAGTCAGAATGTCTTTAGCAATTGTATCCTGTGAGGATGAAAAAGGGCTCATTATTCACAAGGGGATTGATAAAACACAGAGAAAGGCTGTAGGTAGGTAGCTGGTAGGCATCATGCTGTGTGTCATGTGCGAAGCAAAGGGAGAAACCCCTCAACTATAACCCATTGTTTTCATGTCCTATTACAGTAAAGGGTCCCCAGGAACCTCTTTGACTTCCCTTAACTGATACATTATATGTGCCCTATTTTACTGCACAAGAAAGTTGGACCCCATGCCCAAAACCCTTGGCATAATGAGGCTGACAGGATGATATGAAAAAGGAATAAAAGTTCCAGAAGTTTGAAGTTTCAAGCAGGAGTTTGTTCATTAGTACCTGAGTGTGTTCTGTGGCTGCGCAGAGTGTGACTAACCTCACCAGCAGCATTGAGCTTAGTATCAAGTTTTTTGGTCAACACTGATACACAAAAAGAGAAGCAGAAAAGAAGAGAAAAAAGAGAGAGGTACAAGAAAAACAACTGTGTGAAGTAGAGAATAAATTATGAAAAAAATTCTGAAGTTTTGAAGAAGCTTGTGCTTCAGCCTGTGTTCATGTTATTATTTTCTTTTGAGTAAGCAGCAGTGACCTTTGTAACTAATCCAGTCTTTCTAACACATTTTTTGTCATTCTGTTTTGTGGAAGAGTCCTGATGAATTGGATTAGAAATTACACCATATGCAGGATTAAGTCTGCCAAAGATTAAGAACCAAGCATTGCAATTTTTGACTGTAGAATTCTCAACACAGGAAAAAAATGTAGAATAAACACAAAAACAAAGTCTCACTCATCTTGCCAGAAAATAGAGTATTATCTCCTTATTATCTCTTATGATTAAATGAGTTGAGCATTTCACAGGGGTATACAGTAAACTAAAAGTACAAAATGAAAGGCAAATGCTAGTAGATATTCAGGATCTCACTTTTTTCCTATCTTACAGAAAAAAGTTAAATTGTGCAAAGCATCAGCATGTGAAGAGCACTCATTTAAGAGTCAGATGCCATTTAGGATATAAGCAGAATTAGTTTGCTGCTGTCATTACAGGGTCCAGTGGGTGCAGTTTTGCTTCAGCAATCCATCTCAATGTGTGGTGCAGTGCATCACAATTGGTGGATTCTGCTTTGAATCTGCCTTCTGGAGAGACTCCGGCAGTTTTGGCAGGCCAGCCCTGAAAGGTGTGCAGTCCTTTGTGCATTCCCAAGACTTGGCGTCAAGTGGTTTGTCAGGCCTGGAGTGTAGTGCATTAGTCTGTCTCTGCTGTGAAAGGCTTGTCTCTGAAGTAGTATTGGGGATTTGGGGCTGGTGCACACTGTTGGTTTAGGGAAGGAGAACAAAACTCTTCTGTCAGACCTGAATTAAGACAGATTTTCGGTGAACGTTCTTGGAATTGATTTCTTTCCAGTTTCCTTATTGGTAAGAGACATCACAGTTGGGTTCGACTTATATCATTGATTTCTCTCCCCAAACCACAGATGATTCAGCTTGTAATTTCCTCTACAATTATAGAGCAAGTCTCCTTAGAAACTGCTTGTACCCATTCAAAGTTTTGTCTTGTGGAAACCACATTTCCCCTCTCTTTGACCAGATGTGCTTGACATGAGACCAGAAAAAAAAAAGTGGAGGAAAGTACAATAAACATTTTCCTGCTCCTATTCCCTCTTTTCTGCTTCCTAAAAGGAGATTCACAATGTTGCAACTTCATTTGTCTCTGAGTGCCTTGGGATCCCAGGCCACCCCAAGTGGTGGGGTTAGCTATGGGTGGGCCTGCTTTTGGCTCTACCAGAGTGTTGTATAGTCTTTCTTCTCTAGGAGAGGCCAGGGTGCAACACAGAGTGCAAGAGGGTGCAACACCCTGACACAGCATCGTGCCACCAAATGCTAGTCAGATTAAGCTGATTTCCCAACTGGCTCTGCCTTGGTTGGCTGTCCTGTGTTTCTCCTCATACACAACTTCAACAATACACAGAAGTCTCCACCTTCTCTTTGCATCCCCTCTGAACCCCAAGGGAATGTGTATCCATGCAGGGAGTCTCTGCCATGGAAATTGCTTGGCTTCTGGGTTTGAGAGGGAGTCTCAGATAAACCACAGGATCTTGTTTAGACAGATAAATCACAGGACCTGATGACAGTTTGAAGAGCTTTGCAAGAGGGAATCTTCTGCTGGGACAAGGTCACCCACAGAGTGTCTCTGAAGTCTGCTCTATCCTCAGTACTTTTCTGAAAAGGTCAAGATAACATTTAATTGCTTTTACATTTGGAAAAAACTCCTCAGGTTTTCTGCCTTAGTAACCGAAAAATGGCTTTGTGCTGACAGTGGAGACAAAAACAGACTCAGTTTGCCCATATCTATTCCTCACTGTGCCATGAGAAACCCACAGACTGATCTGATTTCAATCCTTATGGTGGCTGTAGATTGACACTTCAGGGAAAGATATTGAGATCACATCTGCTATGTGGAAAACTTTAATCCATACCAGTAAAGAGATAAAGAAGGCATAAGGAAGAGACATGAGTAAAAGTGGTGCTTCTATAAGACAGAAAATTGCAGCAATGTATTCATGTGCTCTTACATATACATTTATGGATGTGTATGTATATATGCATACATGTGCATATATGCACTCACATACACATGGAGGTAAGGTAACAGTTATGTGGAGGTATTAAAAATATGCAAAGCATATTAAAACCCACTATCTTACTAATGAACTGAGAGAGATCTAAGAAAGGATATGATAAAAAGGAGATAGATGCCAGATTTGTGGATGTGTGCTCTTCTTGCCTTTTATTCCTTCATACTTTTTTGTGTAGGGAGAAAAATCTTAGTTCTTGAAGTGTTTATATTATGCCAGCCTTTACCAGCATGGCTCTTTTTCCCTGAGAATAAACTGACTTCCAATATTATACTTGAAATCTGTTGTTGTACAGAGATTTTTCCTCAAATGGGTGGGATCTGGTCTTCCCAACACCTTTTTTTACATTGCTTCAAGTGCCTTTGTGTATGAGGCCCTTAAACTGAGCAATTCATTGTAAAATCATAGGGATCTGGAGGCCAAATACCTGTCTCAGAAGGGGAAGCAGTGTGGGACACAGCCCAGTATTTCAGTCAGCACTGTAAAGCCTTTTTGTGCAGCTAAGGCAGATGTGCACATAGGGATTTAATTTCTGTAATTTTTGTGTGTGTACTGTGGTATGGAGAGGTGCCTGCTTATCACTGTGTCAGCTGGAGGGCAACACCTAACAAAGATTTCGCATAAATTGTCCCTTTGGGAGAGGATTTTCACATAATGCTAATATTGAGGTCTGCTGGTAAAACAATGTTATGGGACAGAGCTGAGAAGCTTTTCAAGCCCTATTAAATTTACATAGGCTCTACCCATATTTAATCCCGTTCAAACATCCTTGTGTACAGCAAATAACTTCCACGATCCCTTAAAAAAGCACTCATGTACAGTGCACATTTGCACTGATCTACTTATTTAAAATCCAAATATTTAGTAAAGAGGCTGAAATTGCCTCCATCCTTCCTCTATACAAATACAGACTACAAATACACCACTAGGCCCAGAGAAATTTTTTCCTTAAAATTACTCTTGACTCTTAATTGTAGATGGGATATCTTTTGGTGATGGCATACTTTTTACAGACACCACAGATGGGAATCCAGATCTTCCCTAAGTGCAGTGTGGGTGATTTTCAAGAGCTTGCTCAGCAATCATTGAGATGTAAATGTCCAGCAGTTTTGGGGGCAGTGCATTCTGGGGCATGTCCACAAACATGGTAGATGCCTCTTACAGAGGCAACTGATTTACTATCTGCAAAACTACACTTGGCTTCAAAAAGTTGCTTTGTTTTCTGAGTAATATTGTGCAAGATGTCTTCTGTCTTTTGCGAAGAACGTCAATGGATGAGCATTATTGTGCTAGTTCTGGATAACAAGGGAGAAGAAGTGGCCAGTGTTTTCTACCCACTCTTCAGTCTCACCACAAATTTTTTGTAAAAGACGTAATTTCTGAGTGCTTATTCATTTGCTAAACAGCAGCCTCCCCACTGCAGCTACAGTGCTGATACATTTCATCACCTCTTTTTGCTTTTTTTTTCCTAGAATAATTATGAATTGTGATCATCCCAAATGCATCCAATACCTGGTACTATTGACTACACTCTTCTGACAAATAATCTTATGTTTGTGGGCTCTTTGTGAACATCCATATGCCAAATATCCATGGAGGTGCATAAGCCATGCTACATGTGTCTTTCTCCTGATCCAGTGCAATTAATTTCCAGCAGTAGAGTTTCAGATTGTGAATTAAAATTTGGGTTCTATTATTATTTTCCAGTACTTATTGGAAAGTTACAGTTTCACTCTCTATCTTGGTACTATGTTTGTGCTAAAGTGGTACAGAAAGTTACAGAAGTTCAGAGATCCCACTGAAAAATAGGATTTTTAGATTTTCAGGATTTTCAACTGACTTCACAAGCCACAACCCCCTGATGAAAGTCAGTGGGACAGTGTAATTCCATTTCATTAGGACTTAAATTAAATGTTCCACCTCTGCTTTATTAGCACAGTTGAAACTGGCTTGTTTGAATCACAAAACAATTTCAGAAGATTTTCCTGGCTCTATTGTTTCTGCCTACATGAAGATAACTGTTTGCTGTCTGGTTTGCATAGCATGGACATGTTCTCTGTCTGATGTTAGGATGCATGATGCTACTCATGTGCACTCCAGCTCTCAGCATCCCTATGCATTCATGCAGAGATGGACTTTGAAGGCTGGGCAGGGTTTCATAGGGAGAATCAGAGCAGGCAGTTGCATTGCAAAACAGCAAAGGTGTGGTCATCTGAAAGAAACAGCAGTGCCATGGCTAAGCCTGTGCAAAACACTTAGAGCAGCTTCCAGAGCTCTCTGTCACGCTTTCTGTCTCCTTCTCCTCTAGCCCTATGTTGCTGAGATATTTGTCAACAGAATGGAAATTATACTGTTCCCAAGGAGAAATTGAATTTAATATTAATGCTATCTCCTGTGGAAAAGCAAGAGTGAGTCAGAGCTGAGTCGAGTTTGTTTTATATATGAAGTCTTTAATTCTGGAGAGTAACTCAGAGCACAGAGCTGTGAATTCAATGCTACCAGCTCAGGAAGCTGCTAGGCAAACGCAGCAGGCTTTATGCATTAAGTAGCAACGTGAATTGCTGTAGTCATTAGAAACAGTTTCACTAACAAAGAAATAGGGGAAAAATGCTCATCAAAGTCTTTCTCAGTGGGCAGTGTTTGATAAGTTCCACAAGAAGCTTTGAATACACACTGGGCTGAAAATGTTTAGTATCACCTTGCTTTAAAGAGACTCTGCTTTGTTTCTGTCTTTCCAGTCTTCTTTATATTTTATATTTTATTTATCTTCCTCCTGAAAATGAAACTGTCATCAGCAGTTACTCTTATGTTCATGCTGCCCTTATTTCCAAAGTAATATCGCACAATTTAAAATGCAAGAATTCAGCAATATAAAGTTCAAAAAGAGCAGCTTTGTCTGTTTTTAAAGTAAACTGCACCTTTCCTTTGAGTGCCTTTTCTGTTATGTCTCATTGGATGTGTCCTGTGTCCTGTCATGTCCTGATAACATGCCTTAGTAGATGCTGTTGTAAGTAGCTGGTGCTTCCCTGCACTTTAATTTCCTGTGAGAAAGGAGATTAGCTGCTGAAGGAACCCTACACAGCTCTGACACTGCTGTGTGGATGTCCTGGCAAATGGAAGGCCGTGGTTACTTCTGTTCTGCTCTGAGATGCTACATTCCCTTTTTGTGGCCAGGCATAGAAGGCATAAGAGGAAAGAGGAGAGAAAGAGCTGGAGGAAAATATGGTGCTTTGTTGATGCTTGCAGGATCCAAGGCAGATGGTCAGTCACAGATGGATGCCTTGGGCTGGCATGTCAGCCACAACAGCTATTGCTCTGGTTGCTGGCTCCCTTCCCCAGTTAACTGTGTGGCCTGGTCATCTCTCTCTCTTTCTCTCTCTCCTTTTTACAGATTTTTCCCAGTCTGGACAGCTAGCCATGGATGGCTCCTGAAATCTCAGCCTTTTGGCTGCAGCACAGTCAGTCTCAACATGGCTGAAAAGCTGAGTGCAAGATGGAGAGAAAAGGCAGATAACGAAGGAGGAGCTTTGAGGGAAGAGGACACAGAAGGATTGATTTCTGGTTCCTTACCCATGCAATGGATGTGATTGGGAAGGGTGCCAGTGGGGATCTCATGGAGCCATTGTGATTCCTATGTCCAATGAGGCTGTGTTACTGCAGCGCAGTTGGTGCAGGTTGGCCTGTGCCCTTTTCCCCTTTCTCCAAACCCTTCTTCTCTCCCTCCCTCATCCACTTGCCTTTTTCCTTTTTTTTTAAGGAGGCAAAACTGGACACAGGCTCATCCTTTCATTATCGTATCTCATTACTCCTGGTGCATCTTTTTATAAACTCATTTCTGACTCCAAGAAATCTCTGCACATTCTTTGGGCTTTTCCAGCTCAAGGGTTTTACTGGTGTAGTTCAGTATTCTTCTCTTCCTTTTTGCATCTTTGCCATTTATGCTCAGTGTTCAAGGCTAGCAGAATATTTATAAATCTGGTGTGCACTTCCCAAGCTTCTATTCCTGATTAGTGTAAGGCAGCAAGACTCAGTCATTACTGTGCTTGCCCATGGGGACTCAACAACTGAATTTAAGGAATCCTCAGCTTTACTAATATTAGTAAAATTGGTAAAAATACTTTACTGCTTCCTTTCTTCCCCATCCTTGGACTCTTAGTCCCCAGATAGTGAAGAGCTGCACTGGCATGTCACGACACGTTGAGTCTTTGAGCTGCTGTTTTTCAGGCTGTTGCCATCTGCCACTCGAAAGCACCAACACTTTTGGAGGTAACAGAGGAGGTCTCAAACAAGGGTTGCATCATGAAAGCATGCTCTTAATGGTCTTAAATTATGAAAATGTTCCAGTGTATCTCTCAGTCTATGGTTTTCTTCCTTACTTTTATTCCATGCTTCATTTAATAAAATTCCTTGCAAGAGAACAGAGGAAGAAAAAGAAAAAAAAGAACAAACCCTTTCAAAGCCATGTGAAATTACTTCTGAATCGGATGCAAATTCAGCCCTATTGTTCACAAATTGCTACATGCAGCCTTTCTGTGACAGGTCCTATAGCAAGGGCAGAAGTGCTATCTCCACAGCACCACAAAGCTTTATGACAGCAAACCTGTGAGGGAAACAGTGCCACCAATCCAAGCTCAGCTTCCAGTGGCAGAGCTCACTGGGGAAGTGCCTGCTGGCAACGACATGAGAGTCAGTAACCTATAGGAATCGGGAGCCTGGAGGATAAATCTGGCGTTGGAGCAGGTGATGAGGGGAGGCTTGTGGGCTCTGCAGTGACAACACACACAGACCCAGGGGCTAGGAGGACCTCTGGGAGCTTATGGACATGAGCCCTCTGTGCCCTTCCCAGCAGAGTTATCTGTCCAACAGGGACAGATAATGCTTCCTATACATAGGGGAATACTGCTGCTTCCACTGATCTCTGGAGCAGGGCCACAGCATCAGGACTCTGACTGCCAACAGAAAGTTCAGCAGCCCCAGCTTTTAACTGTGAACAGTACCTTCATACTCCATCATTCACTCTTGGCAAAGGCCAGCCAAATTTACAACCTTCTGCTGCTTAAACCAGAGCTGCTGTGTCTGTGGTTGAGCCAGCTTTTATGTGCTCCTGGATGCTTTGCCTGAACAAGATCTGCTGCACTTTTAGGGGTATTTTTAATGGCTTTGTGACTGGGACAGCAGCAATGGACTGTATGTGTCTTCATCTCACAGCAGAATTATTTTCATCTGCTAGCTTCTCTCTGGCCATCACTTTCAGCTGGAGTCTCTATTTCTGGTGGATATAAAATTAAAGTCATATAAACCTGTATTGTTTTCTTTTGTCCTATCAACATCCAGGAATTCATGTATATTAAGTCCTTAACATGGTATTCTCCATGTTAATCATTAAAATGTGTTCTTTCTTAAAAAACACCTCCAACAAAAAAGAATCCAGGTTGTTGTTTTGACCTGTGTGTTGATGTGAGTGATAGAAGACAGATTTGTGATAGGAACAGTCCGGAAATGGGCTGTTACAAAAGACAGCATAAAACTGTTCCCATCTGTCCATGGCAATGATTTAGACTGTGATTTTTAAAGACACACCTGATGTATTGAGGTGTCCGAGGCCAGAATGCTTTGCCAGGTTCCCAGACTTTAATGTGGGATGAAAATCATCACTACATGGCTCATATCTGAAATATTTAACTCTGCTAATATTCTGGGAGTTTTGTTGAGCGGCTTTATTGCTTTTTGAAGGAAAATGACTTGAGATAATTTTCCCGTGTTTTTACTTTCTCTCTGCTCTCCCAGTCAACTACACCTGTAGAAGTGGTACTTCAGTGTATTCACTACCATTTCAGAGTCTTCCATGTGCATCATTATGTCTACTTCAGCCTGGCAGTTCCATAGATGAGGTAACAGGCTATTCTACTCCTCCCTTCTCTACAGAACTTTCATCTCTTTAACAACAACTTAAAACCCAGGTTCCTACCTGAAACAAGCAAAGAACAAATAAGACTCTAGACTCTTCATTCAACTTCTCCAGCCTTAAGGCATCAGTGGTCTTACACTCTGTTTGGACTTCTTGCAAAACACAGCTCTTGAAAAATGCAAAGGAACCCTACTCCTATAGGACAGGTTTCAAACCTTCTTTCAGGTTTAAGATGTGCCCTCAATGGACTGTTTGCCAGAGAAAGAGAGAAAGCAGAGGATGGGATACAGATGTTCCTGGAAGAAGTGCAGCACTTAAACAACACAAAACCAGCACTGCTGATGTCTTTCCTTGTTGCTGTTGTTGAACTATGAAAGAAACACATATAAGGGTTGCCCTAGATGGCAGTTTTTCTGCAAACTGTACTGGCCTAACTACAGTTAGTCATAAAGGTTCCATCTATGTTGTTTTTAAGAGGAAAATTAAGTTTCCTGAGGGAAGCCTTTGACTCGGAAAGTGTAATCTTAGTTTTGAAGGCAAAATAGGGTATGATATACTATTATTCCACTATCCTCCCAACCCCCCTGCCCTATTTCTCTCAAAAAATATGTAAGCTTGAACCAAAGAGATCCATCTGTTTTAAATTGAATAATAAATATTTTTCAAAAAGAATAAAGAAATTCTTACAAGTTTAATTAATTTTGCATTTGCTAAACCCACCCCCTTGCCCCAAACTAAGACAGCTAGGAACGTGTGCAGGAATACATTCAAGCAATGTATTAAGAACCTAATAAAAATATTTACTTCCATTGACTTTGATTCAATTAGAGATTTATTCTAATTATCCAGCAGAAATTAACTAGCTTGCCTTATTAGACACTAAACACAATAAATTCAATCATTCATTCAGTCAGCTTGAATAACTCACAGAGGGAAATTGCGTGAACTATTCAGCCTGGTAAAGGGTGCTGTCTGCTCAGTGCCTTGCAGGATGAAGCCTGTGTGCTCCACTTCCTGTGGGTTTACTCTGTAGCTCCCAGCCCTTGCAGGGATCACGGAGACGTGAAGGGATAATGAAGTCTCTGTCTATACAATTATAATAGATTGCTAAAAGTAACAGAGTTGCTGTAAATAAATCATTATATCAGGCTCATTTAGCCTGATTCCTACTCTCAGATGGCTTGTAATAGAGTCCTGTATCTGAAAGTCAGCCATTCCTTTGCAATTAGATTTATTTCTAATCAAAAATGGAAACCATCCTTCCAGCTTTCAATTGCACTTGGAAATACCATGTTAAGATCAAGCCCCAAAGCTGAATTGATTAATTTATTCAAATTTTAAAACTACCCATGTGCAAATATTTAAATGCCCTAACTATTAATTAAAACTTGCAATGACCATCTAGTGAGGTACAATGTTCACATTAACCCAGACATCACAGAACTAGAAGAGTTCCTTTCACCTCCTGTCTACCGGCAACACACCTTCCAACTTCCTCAAAAACTCCATTCAGTAAGGAGTTTACAGCAATTACATCTCTGCAAGATGCAGTTGTCCCTTTTCATAGAGCTTGACTGGGTGACCAGTCTTGCAGGGACTGTGCAGCCAGACTTGCACCAATTGTTCCTTGGGCAGAGCTCCCTTTTCACAGGACTTTGCACTCCAGGCCACAGGGGACTTGCTCCTGGCTCAACCTTGTTTGCAGCCCCTGCCTGTATGGTTGCACCTGATGCCTGGCTCCCCACCAATCGGTGATTGTTGCTGACATGCTCAGTTTCATCTCCTTTGGGTCTCAAATCACTTGTATGGATAGAGAAAGAGGGATTCTATATACTGGAATGTCTCAGGCCACTTCAAATTCAGGACCAAATGCTTATGCAGAGGTGAGTACAATCTCTATCCCCCACTGCCAAGTATACCCACAAAATCCCAGCTTAGTAAATTCATCTTCTGCCAGTGTGTACTTGGCCAGGACACCAAACAACATGCTGTGTGGGTGGATGTAAATAAAATCCCTTTATCATTGCAATCTAGCCATCTCTTGGCAGCCATGGCAACTGAATAACAGTACTCAGATTTTGTCATCAATGATACAGCATGAAAGTTTATATAACACAGGATATGTTTACACCAAGTTCCACACAAGGAAGACAAAAGGTAATATTGTATTTACCTAGAGCTACAGTAGAACCAGGTATGTGGGAGAGAAAATATCTGGATATGACCAGATTACATTTGATAGTTTAATCCCTTTCCTATCTCATAAATAGATCTAGATGTCAAAATACTATTTGAAATTGTTCCTCAGTGAAAGTCATTTCAATGAGCAGCATTCTGTTAATCTGTATACAATGAGCAGCATTCCGTGGCTCTGCATACACAGTCTCCAAAGCTGCTTTGAAAATACTAAAGTGTTTTTCCACCACCATGTCATCCCATGAAATACTGATATCAGACATACTTCACATGTAAGTCTTGGTTCCTCAGGGGATGACTGTAGAGAGGAAGAAATGTATGCCTAGGGACAAGGAATTTGTGAGAGTGAAGTATTATGTGAAGCAGAAGTCCACTCTGTACAAGGCAGCAACCCAATCCCAATTTCCATCCGCATATCTTCAGAGGTCTGCTCTTCAAGCAAGTACAGTCTTAGCTATTAGCTAGACACTGGTAAGGGGATAATATTAAAAAAAATCTTTTTTTTTTCTGTTGCCCAAAATATAATGCATTGCACAGAAAGGAATTACTTAAACAAATTTCCTCTTTCTGACTATAAAAGGCATATATAAAAGTGAATATAAACTAGAAATATTACCGTAATCTCAAGCTGAAATTTTGTCAAGCATAGCATTGCAATGGCTTTGCAATTTAATTTTGCTACTTCATTGCAACATGTTGCTTGGTAGAGTCCAGTTAGTCATAAGTATAACTATTCAGTATATGGAACTAATTAATGTAGAAATTAAGTGGCGTCATGCTATAGATTTCAATAAAGTGTTCACAGTATGCTAATGTTTATTCTTACCTTTTGTAGTGTGGTCCAATAAAACTTCTCTGAGCAAAACCATGTTGGACCTGGTGCTGTAGGGTGGGAACATGGCTCTGCCCCTTCTGATATACCAACCACAGACTAGGAAATATCTTTCCTCTGGTGAGAGGAGGTCTTCCCAGCTGAGTAAAACAGGAGTTCCCAGGGTGCTCAGCAACATCCTTTTAATTTTTTCCCCAATCTCTTGGTCTCAGGTGTAGTCTCAGTGTAGCTCCCAAATCATAAGGATGAAGTGCAAATTGATCATGAGGGAAGATGCTGCTATGTGAAGAAGCTAAAAAACAGCACCTGAGCCAGAGTACAAAACCAAAGAAAACTCTCAGCTCTCCATAGCATGGCCAGGACCTCACACAAACCCATGCTGATAATTTCCAGGATAATTCAGTGAATATCTCATGATTAAAATCTCCCCTAAAATCTGATGACAAATGCAAACCTATCAGATTCACAAGACCCTACTCCCTGCTGTGACATAGTAATAATTTACACCTCTCTGACATCACTATTACAACAATAAACCAGATCCATCATATTTGTGTGAAAACCAATAATGTACATTGGAACTAAGAAATTTAACAGAACAATATGTTTCAACAGAACAATATGTTTCAACAGAACAACTGTTTCAATCCAGCAAAAGCAGCAGGAAATAATTTCGTTTTATTTTAGAAAACTCTTTCTATTAAAAACGTTTTAAAAACTCATAACAATTTGAGTAAATGTGAAGGGAACTCTTTAGTCAGAACTCAGAAAACGAGAAAATGGATAACATAAGTTACAGAATTTATAAGCTTGGCCTTCTTGAATTTACTAAAACTAGCGGAGAGCCTGCTGATAAAAGGGATAATTTAGAAGACTCAGGAAATGTGGCAGAATAAAAAGCAGGGACAAAAACTACATTAAAGCAGTTATCACTCAACTTGCTGCTGTGCAACATGTTAATATATCACAGACTTTACCTGCAGTTTTGTGAATCCAGCAAAAACACAAGGAGGTAATTCTGAAATATTCAGATCAAATGATACATCAGAGACTTGGATATTTGATCTGGGCCTTACTTTAAAACCAGAAATAGTGTTGTGGGGTCCAGGATGATCTCTGGTTTCAATGAAAGGCTGGATGCAGACCTCATGCCACATGCACTGCTTGGCCTACCACCGTGGCCTTCTATCAACTCTGGTAAATCACGTCTGCACGTCACCCACCTTGACCACAGGCTAGAGGCTGCACAGCCATCCCTGTCAGGCTCAGGACCTGGTGCTGACCATGTTGTAATGACAGACAGGCAGGATAAGCAAGCTAAAAGACATTCAGGTCTTAAAGTTAGGAGTGACTGAGTCCAACTTGTAACCAGCTGTTGGGCTCTGGCTACCTCTGTAGTCAATGGAGCAAGTTACAGATTGGGACTGCCTGTGGCTAGCTATGGACATAATGGCTGGATTGTGACATCCCTTCTCAATCCACCGAGTTCTTACCTCTGCTGGTTGCAAAGGGTCTGGCAGCCTTGTCTGCTACCTCTCTAAGTCATTCATTGTTCTCCTGACAATGAAGGATGTCTTAACCGCTATCACCTCAGTCTAGCTTTGGTACAAAGACAAGTGGTCTGAACATGGTCCATATCTAGAATAGAACAAAAAAGAATAAAACAGAAAAGGTTCAGGTGCCCAGCTGCTGTACCTCAAGCCAAATAGGGTGGACAATGTCCACAGTGCCTTGCACAGGACCCTATAGAGCAACCTTGTTTGGGTGAGAACTGGCTGAGACAAATCATCAGATGAGCCACCTGGATGATCAAAGATACAATCTTTGACCTTGTTCCCTGATAACACAGACCCATAAAATCTAATCAGTTATGCAACACAGCCCACGTACTGATGTAATATTCCCTGTAGGAAAAAGAGGAGAAAAAAGTCAGATGTACCTGAGAAGGTCAAAATCTGCATTCTAAACATTAACATATGATACAGCTTACAGTATTTATTAACACCTCTATAAATACTGAGATTCTCGCACAATCAAGATAGTTTCAGTAGCACTTATATTATGAAAGACATCTCTCTAGCTTTACAGAAAACCATGACCTTGCCTTGCAGATTTTTTTTTGTGCTAATGGACAGATACGTTTTTAAAGTCCACCTGCTCCCTTTTACAGGAAGCTATGTTTGCTATACTGCAAAAGAGCTAATGAAGGCATTCTTATAACTAATTCTGAGCTAAAGGGATGAACCAGATGACTCAGAGGCTTGGGTTGCTGCAATTTTGTTAAGCTCATCAATGGCAACATCTGTTTCTTGAGTGCATGAAGCAGGAAATATTTTCTTTCCTTTTTTAGTTATCAGAATTATTTAAAAGAGGAGGGGTGAGGTAGAGAGTTGGCTCCATGGTGCCACAGCTACAATATTACTGGCACTTCAAGTATTTAATCTGAAGATTGTTCATGTCTTTATGCTGGACATCAGTGAAGGCCAGGCCACTCTGGTATATCTGGAGAGAAACAATGACTGTTCCACCAACACTTTCCATCTGATGAATCTTCATCCAACATAGAAGTGTTCTATCTCCCAGTCAGAACAGGAAAATTCTCCCGTAGTTTTAACTGTGAACTGACACAAAAGTCACATCCCTTTCTACCTGCTTCAGAGGAGAGGGTACAAGACAGTGAGGATGCAGAGGCTGATGCTATTAGATCTGAAAGCAGCATTGCACAGACCGTCCTTCAGCGACAGCCATGTAGATCCAGTCTCAGTCCTGCCCTGAATGTCTAATACAGGAGATCCACCAGTCCTCAAGTAAGAGGCAGACAGAGAACTTCTTTCTTATAAAGAAATGAAAATGTTGATGCAAACAGTGTCAGTGTGACTACTCAAGGAATAGCTCACCTGTGTGAGAAGGAAATTCCTAATTCAGCTACATACTGAAAACAAATAGGTGAACAGGAGTCCTTCCCAGAAGTATTCTGATCACTCTGCCCATGAGCACTTGGACTCTTCTAGGTCTTCTCACTGTATAGGTAGCAGTGGTACATCAGGCACCAAAGAAAGGTCCCTTAGTCTGCTGTTGTCTGTTTATACTGAGTGCAGGAACCACGCTGAAAGAATGGAGCAGTAGAAAGAGGCTGAGAGGTAGGAGGGCTTGTCTGGGAGAGCTGAGGAAGGAGAGGCACACATAAATCAAAAATAATCATCCTCTTTACTAAAATCCAATCATAGGGCCTCCTGCGTCAAGTGGGAGAATTGATAAGCTGGTATTGGAGGTATGACCAAGAGATGCAGAGCTCTAGCAGATATGCAAAATAATTATGTGCCTAGTTAGGCAGTCCCAAGATATCTTTTGTCACACATACATGGACCAACCCCCCAAATGTGAGGCACGATTTCTATTCTTTGCTCCTTTGAAATTCATCCAAAATCCACAGTCTCACCCCAGTGCCACAAGAATGTCAGAATGTGTTCTAAGTAGGAGATATTAAGAGTAGAGCTGACAGAATGGGCTCTAAACCTTATTTACCCTTCTCTCACCCATATCAAAACAGTGCCACACAGTAAGATTAGATACATTCCTCCTGATACTGGCTGTAATGAGAAAGAAGAAGTAATGAGGTGATTTATTATCCCCTGTCTCTCCCAAAGACCTCAACATGCTGGCTCTGTCCTGTACTCTTCTGCAGCTGATTTCAGAGGGACAGAACTCTACTCTTTTGCTGCAGCAAAATATCCTGCCTGTTCCCCAACACAAACAAATGAGGAGGCGAGGCAAGTCGCCAGGTTCTCAGAACTTTCCCTCATAAAAGCAATATATGTTCTTACTGTTCTTCTAGATTACAAAAATTGGAGAGGAGAAGAGAGAACAGTAAATTGCACAGTGCATTTTATGGAATGGAAAACACAGCACGACTGCTGCAGTGAAGTTCGTTTAGCCCATAAACATGTCATGGCTTGATGGAGTGCACCACAGTCACTCAAATCAGTCAAGAATCCCCAACAGAACTTTCCACCAAGTTCAGCATAATTTACTAAATTTGATGGAGAATAAGAACTGTGGATTGGCTTCTGTGGCTAACTATCCCCTGGCTTCAGACACTCCATCTCTTAACTGCTAACAGGCTTCTGCACTCCCAGGTGCCTCAAAGTCTTGGAGTAAGAGTCTGGTTGTGCCAAACATTGTACAAACAGAAATGAACAAAAGACTTTGTCCTGAAGACATCATGAGGCTATCTTCAGATTTTCTTCTATGCTTTAAAAAATGTGCCTGAACAAAATCTAAGGAAGGTGTAAGACACTTAATCTAGAATTTAGAACTTGTTTAAAATAGATTAGATTCTTAGGCTTTCATGCTAGAATGCTTTCTTCACCCTTGATCCTCTTGATTTCTTTGAGGCTCCTGGTGAAATGAAGATGTAATAGATCCAAGTCATGCTGCTGAAAGGCAGGCACCAGTGCCCCTGGTGATACTGCTGGTTCTGCTGAGCATACAAGCAATAATAGGATAACCAGGCTGGTCTCGCTGGGTAGGAAACTGTCTAAAATTTAGAGTGTTGTCAGTACAACCATGGTATAGTGCAAAGTTTAATTAGAGTTTATTCTGTCTCACACTGTGAGGGACAACAAAAGTAGGGTGAGCAACTCAGGCTACCTCCAGCCCACAGCTGCCATGGTCTAGCTAATATCACTGATGGAAAAAAGTCACAATAACTCAGGCTACTGTGTGTCATTTATCAGCCTGGTCCAGTGGCTGCTTGAAGTCATGAAAAATGTCTACTGTGTTTGGTGGGTTAGCCTTTGTACACCCTGCAGAGTCTGATCATCCTGAATGTGGCCCACAGTACCTTGCTTAAATGAGGCAGCACTAGTGTCACACCAGCTTACAATCACAAATGGTGCTGATAGGCCCAGTGGCCTTCTCCATTAGAAACAAAAGTTCCGTAATGTGAATCTGGGAATCCAAACAGTTTTTCATGTACTGATAAAGTTACAATGAAAAGAAGCAGAGGTAACAAGCTTGAATTTCAAAATAACTCACGGAAAAAAAACCCCAACAATCCTTCTCTCAATACAGAAGACTATTCTGGGAGACATCCTAAAAATGAATCTGGTATTTTGTTTGTCTCAGCTACAGTGTTTAGCTCATGCTGATTTGCACAAGAAAAAGCAGTATTTAAGTAAAAGCTAGCTTAGGATACTTCTGTTAATACTGCAGGAAAGTTTTTTTTAGTCTCTTAGGGCTGCTTTCTTTCCTCTGAAACTCTCTCAGGCTCAGGCTGGATGAGGGTCTGAGAACCCGGTCTAGCTGAGGATGTCTCTGCTCATTGCATCCAACCCACACAGTTCTATGGCTCTATGACTGTATGTGGCCAACAGGTTTAGTCTCACCCCTGATGCTGTTTCTTGCTCTGCAGCAAGGATATGAAGGACAAACCACATATTCCCTGGTTATGGCTTCCTTAACCCAGCCATACAGTTCATCTGTGTTTGGGGTCTACTTTGACAG
This sequence comes from Trochalopteron elliotii, assembly GCA_024734555.1. Classification (NCBI taxonomy): domain Eukaryota; kingdom Metazoa; phylum Chordata; class Aves; order Passeriformes; family Leiothrichidae; genus Trochalopteron; species Trochalopteron elliotii. Next base: position 2,726,107 of record JANPWX010000013.1, on the reverse strand, counting down.
GCTGGCTATAAGACATGCCTGAAATGTGTCACAAGGGCTTGGGAGGACAATTCTGAGCCACTGAGCAGGCTTGGTCAGAGTGACCAGTCCAGCACAGCGTCAGCACACGTCCTGGCTCAGTCCCAGCAGAGCTGTGGCTGCATTAGGCTGGGGCGGTGCCCAGAGTAATTAGATCTGCCTCTGAAGAAGAATAAGGAGCTTGGGCCAACTGACAGGGCAATGTAATTATACCTCTTCTGGAGCTAATTCAGGGACTACAGCATTAGGCTGAATTGTGTAGCCTAGATATTTCAGAGGTTACTCATTTTGAATTATCTTTGATAAGAACTCACGAGAGAGAGATTTAGTGCTGCAGCTGTAGGCAGCATCCATTTCTCCCTCCTGCTTCTGTTAGCAATGCCTCCTGTGGTGTTTTTCCTTCCACTCCCAAAACCTGTAGTGCAGCCAAATGAGCTTTACAACCCCTCCAAGCTCCAGTCTCCATCAGGAGGCATGACTCTTTCAGAGGGCATCTGACACATCTTCCCACTCAACCTTGGAAAAAAGCTTACTCCAGCCATTTTCAGGATTGCAGAATGGGGAGGTACACCATTAGAGAAATGAAAATGAATGATGTCAAGCACAATGGAATCAGGTTAGGTTAATTATATCGGAAGGTCATTATTAATTTTTGCTGCCTTTTCAGTGTTCTTTTATTTTTCCAAAGCAGCTTAGATACGTTACTGTGATAAGCACAGCATAAACGTTCAGTCAGACAGTCAGACACTGTACCTTCACCTTGTTATGTGTGACTGAGACTGCAAACAGCTCAGATCAATCTCAGAGATATTAAATTAGAGCTGAATCTCACTCCATCTTCCATACAAAATGAGCTGAGCTAAATCTGAGATAATGCCCATATCAAGAGATATTACAAACCATATTCAAATGGGTGAAGATTTATTTTTAGTTTTTCCACAGAATATTTCTGGTTATGTGAACAATGGGAAAGAAGAGAAATTCTCAGCATTAGAAATGCATTGAATCTGTACATGCATTATGTAGCAGATAGGGGTTCTGTCTTTAAGACAGGACCAAATAATGATTCTTGCATAATGTAACTATATGACAACTAAAAAGAAGCCCCGGGTTGAAATGGGAAGCAGAGACTATTACAGAATCACAATAACAAGGTCATTTGAAAATGAGGGCAAGTAAGTAAGCAACTAAAGGAAAGAAAATTAGATATAATGAAAAGAAAGGAAACATTCATTATGGGGTGGGTGCAGAGCAAGAAATAAGTTAGATTCCTAAACTAAATTGGCACATACAGGCAATTTTCTCTCTCTGCAGGTTTGCAAAGGCTTTTCCCATTTGCCATGCTGTTGCTGTAGTTCTCAGGGGCATAAAAGCACCTCGTGTCATAAGCACTGCGCTGACCATCATTGTCATCGTCACGACAATGAAACTGGTTCAGGCCATCTCAAATGGTTTAGTGGTCATGTTCTGGCTACCCCTGTAATGACAGAAAAGAGACAGGTTATAGGAAACATGTGGTCCTAGGGCCACCCAAACTGTCTGTTGCTGAAATCTCTTTGACATGTATTTGTCTTGTTGTTCTACTCTTTTCTGGACATTTCTGGACACAGATGAGGGACAGCTTGAACGTGTGCACGCCTTTCTGACAAGTGAGGGGAAAGGTTTGCTATGTGGACATGAATTGTGCTGTGCCACTTGGTCTCAGGACCAGAGTGTGTTCCTCAGTCTGTTTTATTTGGTAGTGCAAAATGAAGCCTCTGAGAATCATAGAGGTCAAATAAGGTACCGGAAGACAGGAAAAAAAGAGAATCATGGTTATTCTCCTTAAACAGGGAAAATACCAGTCAACATCAGTTCCTGGAAAAAATCCAGAACAAATAAATAGCTGCACTATGTATAAAGACCTGAAGGGTAACAAGAAGATAATTAAGAGTCCACTGGGATTCATCACAATCAGATTGAATTATACCAGTTTAGCTTCTGTCTATACCAAGATCTTATAGTTAGAATTGAAGCAGTTAATGTAACATATTTTTATCTGAACATCGTCTCATATAGCTTTCTCATTAAAAAATCTACATGACTTTCCATCCTACACTTGACTGTCAGTTAGCAGGAAATGCTCAATAACTGCATTCTTGAGGAGCATCTTCTGTTTTTTTATCCCAAAGAAAATCAGGTCATACACCTCAAAACTACTTTTAATACAAAATAAAACATGTTATGTGGGGATAAAGTCAACCTTTTCAAAAGTATTATTGTAACAACTGAAATACTAATGTACATGTATACTTCTGGGCATCATAAATTGAAATACAGTTTCTATTTGAAAATGGGAGCCATCAGATCAGGTTTGACATGCAGAGGAACAGTTTCCAAAGCATGCTGTTTTGTTCCACTTTTTGTAAGAACTCAGCTGAAGCTGTCTGTTTAGTTCTGGGTATCAGAAAGAGAAACCAGAGACAGTCTAGAAGAAAGGGATATTGAAAGTATGACCTTTTGGGAAAGATTAAAGGACTTGAGATTGTTTAACTTAAAAACTGGCTGGGGACATGACAACAGACCACAAACATTTTTAGAGAGAAGAGAATAATCTGTTCCTTCTTCCCATAATGGATAGCACAAACAAGAATAACAGGAAAAGTCTCCTAAATCTATGCATAGGGAAGCACTTGCGCAGGTTGTCTGTGGAGATGTGGCAGTCTCTATCAAGGAGGATCAGTAGCAATTAGACAAGCAGGAGGTATAAATGACCCTTCCTTAGGCTACATGGACAGACTAAGGCAGCTTTTGAATGTCCTTCCCAATCCACTTTTTCTATGACTCTATGCTCACTCCTCCTGAGTTAGTGGAACGTTATTTTTCTCAAATGTCCTTGTTTCAAGCAGTGGAGAGCAGAATGGTTTTTGTCACAGAACAGCTGTTTTCCTGGGTTACAGTCGGAAGTTGTTAAGGTAAAATCGTCCCTAGGAATCCATCTTGCACATCTGACTTCTGTGGAGGTCCCACTCCTCTTGCCACTGCTATGGGATGAAAGAGATATTTTCCTTCTCTTCAGATCATGATTTCAAATAAATGTGGTTGTGCTCAGCTAGGAGAAATCATGGAAGTGCAGATCACATGCAAAAATAGAATTTTAGGTGCCTTGGAAAATGTGCTGCATGGTTTTTTTGGGCCTTTTGAAGAAATGTTGAGAAGACTGTGGTGAAGACTGGAGCTGCATATGCTGTTCTCAAGCTGCTGTGCTTCCATCAGGTGCCTTCAATAGAAGAGCATAAGGACAGCAGAGAGTAAAAAAAGTAGAGGTAACTATAATCACCAGTTACAGAGGCGTATTCTCAGGGCAAATAAAACAAACATCTGAACCCTGACTGCAGTCCTTATATAAAACAGGATACTATCTGAATTAATCTAGTACTAAACAGCTGTTAAATGCATAATCTTTATGTACAAACCTAGTGTATATGCGAACTGCAAGGGGGAAATGTGAGTTACTGTGGATCTGCATGGTTCTACCTTCCTCTCTAATATGGTAGAAGTGCCAATAAAAGGATGCCTTTTCTGAAGCCTGCTGCAGGAGGACATGGGCTTGAGCAGATGCTGAGGAGCCCAGAACACTTTGTCCCTTGCAGAATGAATGCCAGACTTCTCACACATCAGAGGGTAGTTGCTCTTCAGGAAAAATGTGACATTTAGCACTAAGTCAAGAGAAACACAATGGCTGCAGTAGTGCTGTATTACTGTGTTCATGACTAGATGTGCAGTGACATTTAAAAAATGAGCACTGGCTATTTAGTGCTCCACAAACTCCAAACCTGATTCTTTAAAGCCTCCCTGCACAGAATTCACATTGACTTGTGTATATGGAGGACTAGCCAGGTCAAACCCTGAATATTAAATAATCACTTGTCATTCCTGATGTTGCTGCTACAGCTGGTTTCATATTGTTTTGTTTAGGCAAAAACCATTCAAAACTTCATACTCTGAGTTTTACTGAACTGAGAAAACTAATATTTATAAAGCAATTCTTCCAGAAGGGAAACCCTAAATCTCTTTCACCCCTCAAGAAACCCCCCAAATCTGAAACGAGCATAACACTGGCAAAATCCACCAACAAAGTAACCACTGAAAAAAATAGTCAGTGTTATAAAGAATATGAGGCCATTCCAAAACAATTTCTTTTTAGGCAGTCTAGACAGTGTGGCAGCAATAACATGGAGAATTTAGCTTTCCCAAGCTATAACATTTTTTTTTAGCAGCCAAAAAGCTCTATAGGCAAGGAGAACATACAGCCAAGTTTTATTTTGTCAGTGCTGTTAATTTTTTATACACAATGAAATAAATCGTGAAGCTGTAGGTGTTACTGAAGGCTGAACACAATGAACTGGAGAGGTGGGGAAACCGTGTCTCCTGGCCTCCAGAACTCTGCAGTTTAACTCTGTGATCCATACACTGAAGCCTGACTGAAATCAACTTCTGCTGAAGGCAAGATTTGACTTGTCCTTAGAGGAGAAACTCCAGAAACTATAGTGGTCTGAACACTTTATTTGCTGTCCAGGGGAAATACATTGAGAACCTGTAGCTGTGGCATGACTCATCTACTCACAATGTATGAGGGGCTGGAAAATCCTACACTCCATGAAAATAAGGCGTGTCCTCTAAGTATCTGGAAAACAGACACAGTGGTTTTCCATCAGGCAAAGTTTTGCTTCTGTAAATCAGAATGAATAAAAATGTAAATGCAAGGATAAGAATGAATGCTGATTTCTAGAAAACTGGGGGACTGCAAATATAATTGACAGAAAGATAACACACAGAAGCAGTACATCTTTATGTAGTGGTTGATATACCTATGAAATTGATTTTTTTTTTTAATAGAGCTTAACACGTAAACAGTCCATAGGGTAAATTCTTATTAGTTGGAAACTTGATCATTAAAAGATGAATAGTCAATCAGTAGAAACACTACAGGACCAGACATCATTACATGAATGGCAGATGGCCTGAGCAGCCTTGCAAACTTTATGAAAGTTGTTTTCCATCTGAATGAAAATGAAGAGAAAATGTAATGAAATGAGGTTGTTTTTTCACAATCTATGGGTTGTATCCAGCTCTTGCTGAAGTTGATGATGGTTTTGTTTCATGTATAGTGGCCACCTGCTGTAAATGGTTAGCTGAATTTCAATTTTAGCTATATGTTAGGGAAGAATCTGGGAAGAATGTGGCTCAAGGCTTTCTTTAGAGCAAGGCATTCAGTCTATCTTGCCAGCCCTACAAAAAAGACAGCTAATTCATATTTCTGGAGTTTTATTTCCTTCAGGGTGATAATATATCTGCTCCTGTGTGCTTGTCCAGCACATTATTACCCTGGCTTGGCTGGTGTCCCTGGGCAGTGCCCTCTGACAGATGGCATTAGTAATATTAATGATGAGAAAGAAAGATCACTATCAGCATTAGCTTCCTGTTCTGTGGAGAGCCTGAAGGTGTGCAAAGTGCTGGAAGGGGATAGAGGGTATTGGTACTCTCTTTCCTCTGGGTCAGGATTAAGGCTGCTGAGGAGGATAAAACCTGTCATGGGTTGTGCACAGAGCATAAGTCCAGAGAGTTTTGGGTCCTCTCCATTACAAGCACCACATTTATTTGTGGTGTAGCAACAGTAGCAGTAGTAGTTGTAATAGAAGCACCCATAGTTGTAGTAGTAGTTATAATAACAAATTGTTATAACAAATTAACTGACTGCCCTTTTTCAAGGGAGTTGTTATCATTTGAGCATAGACAAAGGAGGTCTCTGGGGAGTATGGGGTCTTCTAGCTCCACCACACTAATTGCCCCTATTACTGTTCTTATTAATCTGTTGGGTTATTTCATTAATCTGTTTGGCTACAGCTAGAGTTAATGTTTAAGGCAGTTTTTCTGTTGTGTAGTTCCCCTGGCTGGGACTTCTCCAATTTCTGGAGTATTACCTCAAAGTAGCTTTTGCAGCAGCTTTGAGAATACCTCCACTGAGATATGCATAATATGTTATTTACTGAGAAATTCCTAAAGAAAAACCTGCCCTTTAAAATAAAGTTTACTAGACCTCAGCAAATAGATTTAGAAACATTAGAGCCAGAACATTTTTATCTACATGAAAAGATTCCTTTTTTTTTTTTAACAACCAACAGCTGTGCTTCAGGGATAAGCTCCAGCAGAAGAAAACATGTCCATAGCTGTTAGAGCTACTTTAAAAGGTTATTGCCAATACCTAGCTTTGCCACTTTCTTCTCAGTGTTTTGGAACTTCAAAATAAAATTATTTCTTTTCTAAATACCCTCTGAACTGCAAAACATACCCTTCAGGATTTCCTCCCTAATTTTCTGTACGGAGGCAAGGTCAGCAAACACGGAGCTACTCTAAACCAACAACTTTTTCATTTGTATGAATGTGGAATGTCCTCATATTCGAAAATCAAAGACTTTGGTGGTCTGAGTTCTTTTGCTAAACACACTTGCTTTCCGGGAAGGCAGTATGGAATTTCGCATAGGTTTTGCTGAGGAAGGAGAATGATTGCACTGTAGACACTTAAGCTTTGTACATACTTTGGAAGATGATAGCCATGACATTTAAACATTAATTTTCACTTCATTCCCTGATGTCAGTTCCCAAGAAGATTCTGACAAGGAGGCCAACATGAACAAGCCAAAATTTCATTCTCAAGGAAGCTGAACACATTACAAATACTGGCACCATCATCAGCACTGGTTGCACTGACTGATAGCACTGGGGTGAGACAAATCCATACTGCAGCTGACCAGGGACACCATTCACCTTGGGAAAAGTAATTTTAAGTCCTCCTCTCCAGGGCTGTTTGCAGCTTTGTTGCCTTGCAGTTGCGTAACATGCCATGGGAATGCTACTGCAAAATGTTCAGTGAAGCTTGTGTGGTCCATGTATCTCTACTTTGCTCCAAACCATACTGTCTCCTACTCGAGAATGCTGCCACTTAGACCCTGCCTTTGCTCCCCAGAAAAGAGGAGCTTTACCTGTCCAGTTTCATCATGACATGTACACAGCTGACTCTTTGATCAAACTTCATGCTAAAAAACCCCTCTGTGAGTATAACTTGAAGCTATCAGAGAAGCATGGTAGATGCAGGGAATGTCCAAGGAACATGAAACCATAAAAGCTGGCTGTGCTTCAGCAACACGCTACATTGGAAATGGTGCTGACTGGACCATTGGTGGTATACTGTGCTTATTTGCGGTTGACTGCCTCATCAATTTTCATTTGGGAACTGAAAAGGAATTTGGGGGTGGATATGGTATTAATTAGGAAGGAAACTGGCTGCAATATGCTTGGAGATAAAAAATCTTTTCTGGTGGGATTCTGGTTTTGTATCCTGTCCAAGCTGTTAAAGATGCATTTTACTGCAAAAGATATTTTTATACAGTACTGTGAGCTCTCACTGGGGAACAAGTGAATTAAACATGAAGATGATTGGATTAATGAGAAAAAAAAATTGAAAAAAGACTTTCTGGCTACAATAGATTCTTAAGGATTAAGCTTGCATTGGTAATGCCTGCTAATTACCCCATGGATAGCTCCCACATCTATGGAAGTATTTAGGCAGTTTTCATCATCATGGCACTTTACATTATTTGTTTGGCCACTCTGAAAGGAGCATGAGATCATTATAAACGATCCACAATGCCATGGATAGCTACAACATCTGTCCTATGGCTCATAAGTGCTATTGAAGCACATCTTGCACACCAGCATTATATATACAGTATTATATATACAGTATTATATATATATATTATAATATACCAGTATTATATATACATAATGGTGTGCAGCTTTTAAAAGTTAGGTAAGAATTTGATGGTAAAATTCTCATTTAAGGCATTGATCAACCTCAGTCCCCAAAACAGAGCTTCCTCAAACTTTTCAGGTCTTTCTTTTCCTTCCCAATTGCAGATCACAGCTTCCTGCAATTGAACTGGCCCTGCATGGGGTTTCTTGCTCTACTGGTCTTTAAGTGTAAATCAGGGCAACACAACTGTAGCAGCAAGGCCAGAAAAGAAAGGTAAAAAATTTGAAGGATGCCTGCTGATTACAGTCAGATGTAAATCAATGAAAAACATCACAGGAAAGGAATCACGGTAAGCGGTATGGAATGCTGTTTGGGAGAGGAAAAGACAGGTTAAAGGATGTGCTAGGAGACTGAAATTCATCAGAGGGCTTGTAAAACAAAGGGGAGACTAGATTATAGGGAAGAAAAGCAGGAACTGACTGAGAGGTGTGAAAAGGCTGAGTAGAAACTGTAGAGAGCAAATTTAGCAATCAACAGGAAAGTTGAAAGCTGCCAGCAATCCAAGAATTTTAATTCAAGGAGTGAAAAACTAGAGCCAGGCTGACTGTCAACATGAAAACTGACATCTGGTTTCCCAAAGAAGGGAAATGAAGAAGGGGGGGGTGGGAGTTCAGGAAAAAAGAAGACAAACTCATCAGAAGATAGAAAGGGGACAAGTAATTGGATTTCCAAAGACAAGGACTATAAAAAGGGAATAGAGATGGACTTGAGAGGAGAAGGCAGTAAGAGTGGGAGTCCGGCATCTCTGCAGCAGCTTTGGGAATCAGATAACAGGTGCCTTGAGCCAGGGCTCAGCTAGACCCAGAAACACAAGAGGCAAGGAAGGAGGGGTCAAAAAAGTCTTTGTGGGAAAGCTGACAAAAAATCAGGGAGATGGATTAGTGCTGGTCCTAACATCTGTGTGGTAGCAGACAACTGTGAGAAAGACTGCAGCCCAGCAGAGGAGCTAATTTGGGACATACCATTTTGATGTGAGTCCAGCTGCTTTGTGGGGAGTGTTGTGGAAAGAACAATTTTGTATTTCCCTTACCAAACTGTATGCTCCTAAGACCATCCAGGGCCTGAAAAACTGACTGTGACTTGTGCCTGCTGATTTGAGGAGAAAGAGGTGTCTTAAGTAAGAGCTTTTACCTTTTATACCTAAACTTTATTTTTTGCATGACAAAAACTTTGAAAGTGAGAGAGCAAATGATCAAAAAGAACAACAATTTCCCTGTACTGGTGGAAGATATTAGGCTTTTCTGCAAGCTCAGAATCACAACTCTCCTGAAAGATCCCCACAAAGAGAAGCTATCTCTTACCCTGATGTGCTCAGCTGGCGAGTTTGCTTTTAGCCACAGCATTAAAATTAGATGTCAGAAAACTCAAGGTTAAGCTTTTGTTTTTATCAAAGCTTTAAATTATTAAAAACTTTAAGGATACATTTTAGGAAGGATCCATGGTTGGAAAGCTACTGGAAAATATTTAGCACATCTGCAAAGCAGCTCTACTTGTTTATACGGAAGACCTCTTCTGCAGCAGAGCAATTTTGGTCCACAAAATGCTCAAAGATGCAGTGCCACCTTTTGGACAAACCGATGTCATGCTAGGTCAGGCATGGAGTTGAAAGGACAGAGAAATAGCAGGTGACATTCAGACTCTGGCCAGGATTGGCTCTCTGTGAAATAATCAGTAGCAAATGGAGAAGATAATTGGAAGCAGTACTCAGAAACGGCTGTCTGCTTTTTCTTTAAGAAATGTATGTCTTTATTTCCCAATTTATTTGAAAAGGATTTTAAGGTCACTGAAGTCTACAGCTGTCCATTTAAAAAAGGAAAATAAAAGACAGGCAAAAATAAGAGAAAAAAACCAAGAAAAATAGCATACCATGGTTATACAGAACTGGAGTATGGGTGTTAACTCTGAGCCTTGCCAGCTGTAATGTCAGAGAAGCAGTACAAAATTCTCCAGGGGGGACTGCAAATCTACAGTGCATGATCTTCACGATTTAGAGAAGAACATTCAAACAAATATGTGTGCCATCATCTAGATCCAAGGGGACTGCTACCATGGTCTTGGAGATTTAAGGGCTGACAGAACAGAATCTGTATGTTGTTCTTGTCTAGCAAAGGAATACTTTAAATGATATATCACTTATCTTCAGTGAACTGTGAACTCTGTGTATTACCTGCACTGTCCAAAGCATCAAGAAATAAGAAGGAAGCTAAACCACACAGAAAGGTGAACTAATTAGTCTGGAAATGACATATCCACTCAGTAGTACTGTCCTGCTGTTCTGAACATCCTTTAGGTAATGTCTGTAAGTTAACTATTTCCTTGAAAACACTAAAAGGATCCAAACCCTAGTCTCTGCATCTTTCTGCAGTGTAAATCTTTTGGATCCTTGTACCCAGGCCAAATCTGACAATGAAGTTTTAAATAATTTCCTCCATTTCTTCTCCATTTACCATAACAGCAGCAGGGGACATTGCACCCTTTGCTTGGTAGCGTCACAAAATTATATCCATGTGTAGAACAGTCATTAGGGTATCCTAGTATTTTCCTGGAAATGCTGTAATAAAGACATGCAATCTGAAGGAGGTCAACATTCTGCTATAGACTTCTGCTACTGTCATGTCTAATACCTACTGAGGGGATGGCAGGCTAAAATTACCACAGCATCTTTAAGACTTCTCTGTTTTGTCACTGTTACCACGTTCTTCAGCCTTCACCTTATCTCCTAGGGACCAGACACAGAGTTCAGGGATCTGGGGACCCTTCTCATTTTGTGTGAAATTACTGGCAGGTATCTTGGTGGTCCCGGGACCCATCACATATTTAATCTGACTCTCCCCTGTGTGCCAGGGGATTGTTATTAGATCTCTCTGTCTGCCTCCTTTTCTTCTCACCAACTTGGCTGATTGCAGTGGCAGATAATTTTCTCCAGAAGAGTGAGTTACAGAGTGTGTATGCATTGCTTTCTATTAGGTAAGAGGTGGTTTCAAGAGTAACACAAAGTCCTTCTTCCCAGTTTTATATCTGTGCTAAGGCAGCTTTCCTCTCTCCAGTGTTTCACTTGTCTTTGACAATATGTATTACAAAGCGTCCTGTCTCCATGTGCCAGCCTATTCCAGTAATGCTGTGGATTGAGTATGATTTAATCTACAACTAAACCAAAAATATAATGGAGAAAATGCATTTAAACTGACAGAAATTCTTTTAGTTCAATCCCAAATGAGATATTTTGGTTTAGTTTTGTGCATTTCCCTCATGCTTTAAAAAATAAAATGTAGCTAAAGTTAGTCTTGAAATACGGTTAGAAGAATACTACTTATATATAGCATACTACATGCTTCCAAATTTTGAAATATTTTGATTGTTCCAGTATTAAAAAATAATATATTAGAATTTCCTTACACACACACAAACACACACACAAAATCTATTTGTTTTCATCTGTAAATATTTGTGCATTTTGCCAAAAAAATTCAAGTATTGTCAGTCCAAATAATGTTTTTCCTTAGTGAACAAATGATGCAAATAACAAAATACATCTCATTTTAATCACATCTTCTATTTCAGGTATGCATTATAAATAAAATTGTGTTTGCTTTCAATTTACAATGGATCTAATACATAAAAGAAAACATAAAAGAAATTAGGGCGGACCTTTCACAGAAAATTATACTAGAAGTTTATATTATATTCAAATATAGTTCAAATGCTTCTACTTCACCTTTTGTGTGGTGGGGGCACGTACCAGGAAATGGCAAATAGCAGTTTATATTTTTTATGCTCTGTACTCGCCTGTTCTTGTGCCATCACTGCACTGTGCTGTTTTCCACTTCTGTTGGCTTTTGAAAACCCATCTTGTGTTGAGTGCCTGACAATACAACAAGACAGTTAAACCAAAAGAAAAGTGATAGTGTGTAATTCTGCACACACCCAGCAGCTGCCACCTCTATGATTCTGCAAGCTGAAAAGAGGTGACTGGGGAATGCAAAGCTAAGGGCCTGACTCTAACTCTTCTCTTACACCAGCAGGCACCATAAAACTCAGATGCAGTAGAACGGAATGTCAAGCCATTATCTGTCTTGCCACGGGAAACTTAAACCTGTTAACAGGAGCAAAGCTTCCTTAACACTTTCCCCAGATAATTAAGTTTGGTAGAATCTAAAATGTTTTAAAGGGAGGACATGAGTTTTTATAGAGGTGGATGAGCAATTTACTCAGCTTTGGGGAAAAAATGCCCAAATCTCATTCATAAAGCAGTCTCCAATAAATAAATAAGATGCAGGAAATTAGGAGTTATTCCTATTAAAAATACAGAGCAAAGTCGCTGCCATGCATAAGAATAAGGTGATGGGTTAAACCTGAGGTCGTGCTGCAATTATTTTTCCTGATGTACTAAGCATCTCCAAATCATCATCCAATATTCATGCCAATATGCTGCAATTAGAGACATGACTAAGTAGCAACACACAGACCGTATTGAGGGAGCAAAAACTGCAGACACTTCTACAGAAAACTTCTCCTCACTAGTGCAACAAGGTCTTTTCCTGAGTGCATCAATTTAGATTAGGATACAAAGGTAAATTTTCAAGTACACAGACTGATGTTGTTTTCTCTTGAGAGGACTGATATTGCTCAAGCGAAACAAACCTTCTCCAGGATGAACATAGCTGAAATGGACAGCTTTTGAGGTAATAGATTGTCCTATGTATTTGAAGCTGAACTGGTATAATTGCTTTTAAAATATCACTCTGTAGTTACTCTATTACCTACATTCTCTATAGCTACACATGGAAATGTGTGTGTGTCTTTCTCTGATGATTGAAATACTGTTCTTTTCCATGGTTATTGGTGAGCCACAAATCAACCTATTATGAGCCTGTTATCTCACACGAATGTCATTAGAAATCAAATGGCATGCCATGAAGTGACAGTGCATGCTAAGTTTGTAGAGTGTAGGTGACCCACCCTCACTCTCCATGGAGATTTTCAGTATTTCAGTGTGAGTGGCCTTGTAGAAAAAAGTTGGTTGTTCTAAGAAGCACTTAATCTTGGTGTAAAAGGGTGAAATTTCAGGCACTTTGAGAGATTTGCACCCACTTCCATTACAGCTGAACCAAAGTTATTTTCTGAACTCAAGTCTGGTAGGAAATTTTCTTTGTTTACTGGTCTGGTTTTGGGGAAGAGAGAGTTTATTGATTCAGCAACACAACAGATTTTGCAGATTCTGTTTGCTGTGTCTTGGAGGTAATAACACTCTGAAACACTACTGGAAGGTTGTGGTAAAACTCCTGGGACCAAACTCCTCAAATATTCCTGCTTTGCCCATAGCAGTTTATTTTGTTGTTTGGATCTGCCAGGATGCATCACTGGAGCAGAAACCACAGGTCAGTGGACAGCAGGAAGTGGTAGCTAGGAACAGAGTGCTCCTACTTTTACTTGCACAGTTCCTACAATATTGTTGTGTGTGTGGAAATACTCTGTGTGCGGAAGGTTTGAGGCTTGTTTACATGAGGAGCAGTCAGCAGAGAGCAACTGGTGCAGCTGGGCCTGTTATAGCTGGCTTTGGAGAGAGGCAGAAGGCAGATGTTCTGATGATGGGGTGCTTAGTGCAACTGGCGTGTGTCCTTCCCTATCCCTAATTGTCAACACTGGAGCATCCATATTAATAGCCTGCTGCCAACTGCTCCTAAGAAAATCCATGAGAGTTGCCTTACATATTCATACCTACTCTGTATGTGCAACTGTGGCCCTGAAGTAGCAAAACACAGTGAACAAAATGTATGTGGGCCTGTTATGAAAATGTGCTTTCTGGAAGTACAGATATATAGCTTATATCTTATTCATCAGCAGAAAGTTAAAGACAAGATGGAGGAAGGATCTCCTCATCCAGATCTTTTCTGTCTGATATTGCAGTCTTTATAGAGATCTTTCAGGTGAAAAAATGCTCAGAAGTAAGCATTCATGTGATATCAGGCGGCATTTATGTTGCAAAAGATTCTGTATTTTGACAATACCAATATTTTCCATAATTGGTAAGACCGCAAAAGTACGTACTTGACTGAACTCTTGAGTGGCAAGTATTTTACTTGTAGTAAACAAGATCATCAGAGAGGCATTCACAGGATGAGACCAAATCAGTGAGTGAGCAGCAGATGGGGCTTGAGATTCAAAAATGAAGAGCACGGGCGACTTCATCTCCTAAATCTATTATTGATTAAACCATGAACAGTCAAGACTCTCATTTCACTCATGTTTAGTGCAGCAGCTCTTGGCTGCCAAGCTTAGGGAGTGAGCAACCTAGCAGGAGTTAGAGAAAAGAGCTGGATAACAAAGTATATGCAAAGTCCAACCATACTGTTGTTATTAATATTAATTCATGCACTGCTGAGGCCATTTGCACAGATACTAAAATCAGAGAATAAAAACAATCTGTGGCAGCATGGGTGGTAGCACAAATTCACAAGTGTCACAAACTCCTTGTAAGTAACTGATTTCTTGAGTACTGCTATCTGCAACATCTCCTTTCACTTCTTCGTACTGCAGCTCTCTTTCTCATCCCTGTAGTGGCTGATGCACATCTACAAAGGCACAGGCAGCTCTGTCTCATCAGAAAGTGATGCTTTGATTTTGTTTGTCTCCCTCAGCACCTAGTCCAAAGTAACAGACTTTCTTTCCTAACATGTTGGCTTCTATTTTTTTTCACAATTGGTTTTTTGGGGGACTCTAGGTTTTGTCTCTCAGTCTTTCCTGCTTTCTATTCTACCATGTCAACAGGGAAATTTGACCCAACAGGGCCACTGAATATCCAAAGATAGTGAGTAGGATTGAATTCTTATTGTTCTGTGCTCCTTCTTCCTGAATGATAAGGTTCCTGCTGACTTTGAGGGGTTTCCCCAAGGGCAGTCAGTAGCACCAGTAGGCTTTTGAATTGCAAAATGCTACATCATGCTTATCCTGAAAATTTGCTTCCTCTTACTTGCAAATTATGGACTGAATCTGAGCTCTTCAGGGACAACACTTCTGCTCTGCTCTGCTCCTCTACTTAACAGTGATTGTAGAGCAGGTCTTGGGAAAGCTGTTGCACTCTGACACTGTGACACTCAAAGTGACATTGCTCAAAAAAAAAAAAAACCCAAAAGCCTGTCTCCATCTTCTTTACTCTCCCCATCAAGAATTTATTCACTTGGATAAGATTCTCCTCAGCCTTCTCTTCTCTAGAGGATTAACAGTCCCAGCTCTCTGCCTCTCCTTGTCTCAAAATGCTCCAGCTCTTTAACCATCCTATTAGCCTCCTCACGGAGTCTCTCCAGCATGTTCATGTCTCTCTTCTACTGAGGAACCCAGCACTGGACACAGTACTCCAGATGTGGCCTCACCAGGGCTGTGCAATGGGGCAGAGGTCACCTCCCTTGACCCTCTGACAGTGCTTTTGCTCATGCAAGGAGGTTGTTGGCTTTCTTTGCCATGAGGGCACATTACAGCGCATAGTTGTCTTACCATCCACCAAGACCCAAAGTCCTTCTCTGCAGAGCTGCTTTCCAGCCAACTGGTCACCAGTGTGCACTGGTGCCTGGGATTATTTCTTATTGCTCAATTGCCTTGACGTTTTCCCCTGTTGAGCTCCATGAGGCTCCTGTCAGCCCATTTCTCCAGCCTGTCAAGGTCCCTCTGGACAGAAGCATGAACCTCTGCTGTATCAGCCACTCCTCCCAGTTTTGTAGCATCTGTGAACTTGCTGAGTTCTCTCACTCTCTCCCATCATTTGGTCCTCAATGAAGATATTGACCAGTACTTGGCTCTGTACCAATCCCTTGGACACACCACTAGAGTCTGGGCTCCAGCAGGACTGCATGCTCCTGATCACAGCCCTCCGGGTCTGTCTACACTATCCATTTGTCTACATATGCTTGTCAGCTACATCTATTTTAAGCCCAAGTGGTAGTTTCCAGACGGAAGGCTCTATTTGGAGCTGGAGAACCACTGGCTGTGTATATTGCATGGGTAAGTTGATGCAATCAGCCATGGGAGTGCTTTTGATTCTGTGATAAGACAGAAAAGGCCCTTTTCAGCTTCCAACAGCACTTAATCCAAACAGAGCATGACCTGATCTACCTGCAAACCATTGTCATCACATCCTGCACTCTGTTTTGCCTCAAGGGATGGTTACATCTAGCTCCCTGCTAGACACACTTGGCCATGTTGATTCTGCTCCACTTCTTATGAGGTCAGGTCTTTAGGCAAGCACTAATAATTGCCAGTGGTGTCCAGAGATTTATAAGTTTGTTCTATATCCTGTAGGCTTCAATCTTTTGCACTTGTTCAGAAACTCCTGGGATGGCTAGATGAGCTGGCTTGTTTTTTGCACTGAGCTCTTTTTTCTCTCCCATCTAAATTTATTAACATGATTTTCAATTACTTTTAGAACCCTGATAGTAATTTATTTTTAATTATCTACACTATGTAGCTGTAACTTGCTAAATAATCAGGTCAGTTTAAGGTCTCTCTCTGAAAACAAGTATTACAGTCTTGGAAAGGCTCTCGATCTAGTTCTAGTATTGCTATTAATTCTAATTAAAATAATACTTAGTACTTATCTAGCAGTTTTATGTCTGGAGTATTTTGTAAACATTTACTGATTCATTTTCATATAATTATTGCAAAATAGGCAGGAAATAACAGTAAAAAATCTGTAGCACAGAGCAAAAAAGAAGAAAATCACTTATCTACAATAAAAGGAGTTCAGGAGCATGTATTACCCATAGATTCATTTTCCTGGAAGTCTGTGTAGCTCCCTGCAGATGCATGAGGACCCACTGTACAGCAGCAGAAACCACACATCCTTGGCAGCACATAAGCAAATGCACACTCTGTCTTCTCTCAGCGGGGAATAGAGAGCAGAGAAGTTTACATCATGAGGTTCAGTTTGAAAAGAAGAAATTTAACCAACCTAGCATGAGGATTTAGAGAGACAATAGGTCTCCCCATCTTGATTCAGAGCAGTAAAAAGAATTGGATTCCTCAGCATATGGTTAAACACCAAGGGAAAAGGACTAAACAGACAAGATTGGATTGAAAGGAAGAGAATAGATCTGAAATTCAAATTAGGGAAGCAATGCTAAGTCCTTGGCCCTGTTACCAGATTTGACATTGACAGAGATTAGTCTTGGCACCATCAGTAATGAGAGAGTTGGGGTGCTTTTTAAGCTAAATTTGCTGCCAATATCTAAAAGATTTGCCATCCATGGATGAGCACATTGTGTCAGAAGGCCAAGAGCTATTAATACAGTCACCACATAATGAGTGGGGAAGACCAAAGGAGCAGCTTGTGTAAGATTAAAGGCAGTTCCAAGTCAACACCATTTCTGCAGTGTTACAGTTCCGTGGATCAGCTACAGCTGAAGTCTGGAACTCCACTGCAAAACATCAGTGATGCAAAACCACTGATCAGCACATTTGCCAAAAGATGCCCAGGAGGCACATGCAAATTATTTCCTCAGGAAAAAAAATTAAAAAAGAGATTGATGGCTTTGCTCCTTGGGAAAGAATGACGCCAGTATGACAGTTCCAGGTATGAGATGGATACATAATCTGCTCACCAGCCACCAGAAAAGCTGATGAAAAAGCCATTGCCAAGTGCTTCTATGAGCTGTGTCACTAGTGGTCCATGGGTCAAAGCCTTCCCAGGAATTTTGCCATAAATGGGAAAAAGCTCCTCAAAGTGTATATTGCTTGCAAATGGCTCCAGAGGGTCCACACAGTCAAAGGAAGCATGAAGCAGCATGAAGGCAGAGAAACCATTCTTGTCCAGGACTGGCCAGTTTTCAAAGGTGTAATGACAGGAGATATTGCCATGCAAAGGATAGGCTGGGTATGTGCAAGAAAGGATGTTGTTTAGTGCAGTTATTCCTGCTGTCATGGGATAGACTGGTACTGAAACAAGACAGAAGTACATGGCATGAAATACTGGTTGTGAGTGGGCAGGAGAGAGTAGAAGGGGTATACAGAAAAAGAAAGAAATGTCGGAAGCACAGTGCAGTCTCAGCGTATTGTCTCCACTCACACACCAAACGAGAAACCCCTCTTAACTGTTGGGACCATATTTAGGCAGGACCTGTGATAAGAAAACAGCATTTTCAGTTGGAAAAGTTTAAAGACAACCTGATGGCTAAAGCCCTGAAGAGTCCAGTTCATTGTCTTCTACTCTGGTGGGCACTTGCAGCAAGACCCTGGCTTGAACACAGTGTTAGGTTCTGTCATCAGAAAACCCAGAAACCTCAGAAAATATCAGCTCAGCACATTTTTTTTCTGTTTTCCTTTCTTAAGGAGCTGTGCACAGTTGTGAATTTCTTATCCCTAGATGTGGATGCCCCAATACACTAAGTGCTAAAGGCCGGGTTGGATGGGGCATTGAGTAGCCTGGTCTATTGAAAGATGTCCCTGCACATGGCAAGGGTTTGGATCCAGATGACCTTTAAGGTCTCTTCCAACCCGAACCATTCTATGATTCTGTGATTCTATGATACCTGCTTCACCCTGAATGAGTAGTTCAGGAGTCTGGCATTTGCAGGAAAGAAACTCAATTCATTTCACAAGCAGAATGTTATTACGGCAGAGGAGCAAAGTCACTGGAACCTTTAATAAGAATCTGTGGCAGTCCCAGCAAGGTAAACAATATAAGAGTTTAGCCTACGTGAATTTCTGGGTTAGTGCCCATGGAAACAAAAATCCGCTGGAGCACAATGAATATACTTTTTATTCAAAGGACTGAGTCATCTTGCACTCAAGATATCTCCACGTGGTGTGCAGCGTGGATGAAAAGGTTGTCTCCATCCTGTTCCCAGTCCTCTGCAGCTTTCCTTCAGTTTTGTAGTTAGGTCAGAGCTGCACTGGCTTGCAATAAGCCCTGCCCTTAGGTCCTCTCTCCTAAGTCTTCACGGCTAGTAGTACATCATGACCCAGGGGCAACATTTCCTACGTTTATTCTACATGGACATTGCCTTCCCACTTCTCATGGGTACCAGGCCAGCACTGGTTACACAGACTTCTGCTCTCCTTCCAGTTCAGTAGAGTTCACTGCCAGCCTCCTACAGCACATTGTTTGATAGTTTACTGAGTAATTGAAGATTTAAGGTAAATACTTTGATCCCATAGGAAAACTTCAGCCACTGCCTCACTTCATGCACTTCACATGAACCAGTCTGTGCAGAGGTGTCTTCTCAGCCAAGTACAGGTCGCGGTCCTCAGCCTCCGTGTGCAGCACATGGCCTGGTCTGAGGGCACTGGAACAATGACTGTTATTCACTTTGACTGTTCAGGTTAACTTGTAACAGTCAGAAAATGATCTTCAAATATCTGTTTTTAAGGGGTGATGGGTGAAGTTCTTCAAGGTCATACCTTACAGACTGGGACACATGCTGCAGGCTCTTCTATCATGGGGGCTGTGCTGGGGAGGGTCGGAGGCCACTGCATGCCAATGATGGAGAAACAATGGTGTGACAAATCACCACCACTATCCAGTCGGTGAAAAACACAGTAACCTTGCTCAGAAAAATTTAAGAAAGAAACCAGCAGTGGCCGTCTTTTGGGGTTAAGGATTGGACTTGATGATCATAGAGGTAATTTCTAACCTTAACAATTTTGTGAGAAGACGATTGATGCCAAAAAGGGTAGTAGTGACATCAATGAGGAATGTGGCAGTGGATGATCAATGCTGAGGCAGGGACACTCCTGAGGGACTGCAGCTGTGAGCAACCCATGCCAGGACAACATCTAGAGGGACTGTGGCTGTAGATGACAATGTGGTGGGGGAGAGGTGAGACAGATGTTTCTGTACACTTTAAAAATCTAGTATTTACCTTCTTTTCATTAATACAAGGAGAAGTTAGTGGATTTTTTTGTTGATTGACAAGAAATTACCTAAAGTATTCTCCAAAGCAAGGCATTTCTGCCCATGGTAAATACCCTTACTGTATCTCACTCCAGGGTTATCAGTGGTATCCAAAGTAAAACAGAGGTGATAATAGTAAGGATAATAACAACACTGAAACAGATTCTGGCTTCAGAATAATCAAGGCGGAGTGAAGGACACATGGTAGAATAAACTCTATCTACTTCCCTTAAATTTCAATAAGCATTATTTATTTGTTTATTTATCTCATACCATTTCAAATATATATAGATACATTTATGTATGTATACATGAACACATGGGTGTCTTTGAAAATATATATATATAAATAATTTCTATAATACCTTAGCATAGTTTATTATATATTCACATTTTTATGTATAAATTTTATACACAACTTTGAAAGAGTGCACATAAAAATAATCTAATTCATATGTACTATACATATATACTAGATACAATATAACATATCATAAACAATCAAAAGATTAAGCCATATACTTTACGGGTTAATATACTGCTGCTCAGCCAACCAGTCTGCGTCTCTGACAATAGCTTTCTACATTAAAATTCAGATAATTTTGAACTTTAAGTCTATCATAACAAAAGCTTGAGAGGCTCCTGAAATTTGATGGAGGATTATTGTTTGTTTCTTTTTTTAAAAATCAAAATTTTTATTAAATGTGGTTTTCTGTACACATACGTGAGTTCTCCTGAGGAAAAAAAAACCAAGAAGGTGCTTTAAATTTTTTTTATGAACATCATGGGGGAAAAAATGTCTTTCCCTGTTTCTATCAGCAGGTTTTGCTCTTCAGCAGTCACCATTTCTGCTGATCTCTTGGCTTGGGAACCATGGGAGAGCTCATGGCCAGTCCTGTCCAGAACCTGTTGATGAGAAGCGATGGAGTCCTGGGGCCTACAGGAGCCTTTGGGCTGGCCCCATGCAGGAGAGCAGCAATGGACCAGCAGTACAATCAACCTATTACGTGAGAAAAATTTATACTTAAGAAAAACTGATTGAAGTGTCTGCTTACAATACATTTGAGGACATTTTGCCCTGCTATGTAGCACGATGCCATCTTTTCTTTGTAATATTTCTGTTCACTTTTCATGACCTAACGTAAAGTAATTCCTTAATCATGACAGTTTGACACCATATCAAAATTTATGGCTAAGTGTACCTTTCATTGAAGTCGACCCCCTGCTGGCATGCCAGTGGCCATGAAAAGAAAATGTTCTCTTTCACTGCAGAAAAAAAACAAAAGTGTCTGCAAAAGAATAAATGATCTACTTATCAAACTGCATTTTAAATCTGTACTTTTAATGTGATGGGATATTTTAAGTGACTTATTTTCCTTTTACTTGTTCTTGCTAATTGGTTGTTCAGGTACCAAAAACAAAAAAAGGAAAATTAAGTAAAAGAAAGGCAAAGTGCTGATCGGAGAATAGATTTGATTTCTCACAGCACAGTCATGCTGTGGTTAGTTATCCACCTGCCCAAAGGCATGCAAAGACTATTCAAACACACACTGGCTGAGGAGAACCTTTCAGACCTGTTTGTAAGCGATACGAGTACATCCACACTGCTGCCAATTTGGTGCTGGGTGAAATGTTATGATAGTCAGACAGACTTAAAAGAAATGGCTGGAGAGATACAGAGCTGTGTAGTAAAAACAGAGTCACATTCAAGCTGTTTTACAGCAACACTGGTTGAGAGTTTGGTTTTCCTTTTAATGCCTTTTTTAACTGAAATGTTACAGTGAAAAAAAGCTGTGAAGAGCTGGGGCAGCTCTATGTGACATCTCATTTTACTTCTGGATACCAAGAGAAATGAATGTATGTGAGCCCCCAGCATTCTCATTTCTATTGCCATTCCTCCAAAATTGAAATATCATGTACAACAATTTATTCTTTATGGCTTAATTTCCTTCTGCCCAAGTAGAAAGAGAATGGACAAGTAGAATCAGAAACATAAATGGACAAAACCAATTCCACAATAAAACTGTATGTGTATTATATCACAGCCATATTATTCTGAATTTTTGCTGGTTTTGCCTAAGGATCAATGGATAACTGAAACACAACAGGAAATATTTTGTTTGCTTCTTAAGGAAAAACAGAACCACCCAACTGCTAATAAAAATCAGTATGTGCTGTTCTGTGAATGCATTCTATCATGGCAATTGAGTAAATAACAAACATCTCAAAGTAAACCTTTTACAGCCCAAATATCAGAATCAGTTACAGAATGATCTTTTACAATAGGAAAAATGCTCCATTATCACTGGAAGCAACATGAAATAACCAATGTTACAATTCAATTCCTGGTGCTTTCTCAGCAGTCTAGTGGAATATTGGGTATTATTTGGAAGGAAGGAATTCCTCCATTTTAGAGTGTGGAAACCAGCATTTTCAAGACTCCTCAAATTCCGATGCTGTACGAACCCAGGAAAACAAAAAATATTCTCTGCATCCATCAAAGGTGGTGGCGTTTGTCCTCTTTTCAATCAAAGGGCCTTGAGAGCTATTTTACTTCATAAAGGTATCCAGCAAATGAATACTTTCCATAATCAGAGTACAAAAGACATTGATAGTCCAGCTGGCAGAGTAGCTGCCCTTTAATTAGTCCGGCCTGCAAAGTGGATGGTGCTCTGTGACACTGTTGGCTGCCTTGGGAAGCACTGCTCATGCTGAAGTCAATGCTACTAATGACATCTGCTGAGCCAGGTTTCATCTCTCAAGGACAGCTTGTTGCTTGCAAAAAAACACACCAACGTTTCAAGCTGCCTTGGGACAAGATTTCACTTTCAGTGAACCCTGAGCCTCGCAAGCCAGAGATCCCAGCTCATGGGGACATAACCCTTTGGGTTTCCAGAGCTTGTACCTCCATATGAATGCTTTCCTTGGGAAGATGCTGGCAGCACTCAGGTATGCAGTTTGGCTATAGCATGTTATGAATGGACAGGGTCACAGACAGCACAGGTTGTCTCCTGGAGACTTTGTTTTCTGTTTTTATTGAGTACTTTGGTTGGGTAGACAATTTTCATGGCTTATTTTCTGGCATGTTTGTTGAGAGTTTTGTTTGACCAGCAATGGCTTCCCTGGGTTGTGCTGTGTATCACTAATCAATAAGACAGACACAGAGACATAATGTGGAAATGAATTGATGCCTGTGAGGAGGGAAGAATGTGACTAATTATTGCTAAGCCACCTGCTGCCACAGCCGGATTGGAACATCCCCACTGTTTGCTGCTAAGTTTAGCAGTCAATTGCTAGGTGTGAAGGCTTTCTGCCAAGCAGTGCAAATGCCTGGCACAGAAGGGCGCCTTCTCCATAGCATATCCCATGACTTGTGCTTTTGTAGATAAACTGGCCTCAAACTGTCAGCCCAGGTGCTGCTAGCAGGATAGGAGATGTACAGCTCACCTCATTTGCCTGGCTTTTAGGAAGCAGTTTTGAAGGCAGAACTGAGCTGGAGACATGACTGTGACCTGCAGTGCCAGCACTGACCTTGTTATACAGATATACCTGCAGTATGCTCTGTTGCAGGAAACTACTTTTGAATCATGTTTGCCTCTGTAGGTTGTGAGATGCTTGACAAAGACTGCCACAATTGCCACCTTTTCCAAATGTGAAGACTGAGGTAGGGACACAGTAGCAGCTACTTTTGCTCATCAAGAAAGTAGTGGTAGAGGCTGAAAACGGACCCAGGTCATTTGCAAAATCCCTCCTCCATGCACTTTTCCCTAGTATCTGTGCATGCTTTCTTCTTCAATTCTTCTGGAAAGTCATTCTAGAGAAAAGAATGTCGAGAAAAGAATTTTCTAAGAGAAAAGAAATGACAGATCTCACCTGAATAATTTTCAAAGCTAGTCATGTTGTTTACACCATCTCTAGACCTACAAAGCTCAGTGATCAGTGTGGCTACCCCCAGGTACATTGCACTTCAGTTTTTGGCTGGTTTGTTCTAGGACATAAGTGGTTCTCCTGTCTGTAGCAACTGTATTTGTAATTCTTTGATATATTACATTTTCTAGGGTCCTCATGGTCTTTGGACAAACTGCCCCTTCCTTCTCTGCTTGCTGAAAAATGAAGCTTTTAGCTCTTCTCCCACGATCAACATGTGGCTGGGATTCCCTGAACTCACTGAATAAATCACACTGATTTCTCTAGTGTTTTTGAGCACCTGTCTTTTTAATATGATTGCTATTCTGATGCATGGAAAAATCTGCCAGCTCAACATTAGTCTCACGGTAGTTGTTTGGTTTTTTTCCTTTCAAATCAGACTGGCTACGTGTCAGTCCGGAGAGTGCACTGTTTGCCTGCCACTGTGAAATATTTAATTTTCTATCCTCCTTCTCATCCTTCCTCCATTTCCAAATGGACATACAGACCAACAGGCAGGAAGACCTTCACTTGCTAAAGTGGAAACACGTAAGACTCTTTGGGAAAAGAGTGTGATATTTCATATTTCAAATACCTTACATTTTGAATTTCCTGCTTAAAATCCCTTTGAAGTTCATTTTAATTGGATTAGATGTGGAAATCAATTATCAGCAGTTAGAGACAGCTTTACCTCCTCTGAGCCTTGCTCAGATATTAATGAATTAAGGATAGTTTCTATCTAATTTGGATTAGGTGACTAAACAACTCAAGAAAAGGCATTTCTATATATAGTGTCTCATTTTGTCACTGCTGGGGGAAGTACCTGCTGGGGGATGGCTGAGGTTTAAGGACTTATGCAGTGAGGATGCTCACTTTTGCAGCATGGAGTCAATTAGGATTTGCTCCAAGTGGGTTTTCTTGCCATGGTGCTGGAAACAGTTGGGCTCTATCTCTCTCTCAGCACATAGACAGCTGCACCAAATCACTCCGAGAAACAGCCAAAAAGCACAGACAGCATGTACAAGGGTAAGATGGGCATATTAATGTGGTAAATACATTCAGCCATAATCAATGGTTCACTGCTGGTGGGTTAAACAACCCACCTCCTTGCTGAAGGATTTTATTTGACAGCAAGGTTATAGTGAAACACAGAAATCCAATATCCTTTCTATAAAATACAGATGGAGAAAAAAATTATGTGGACTAGAATTATGGCTTCATATCACATTTAGTTTGTCCTTTGCTTGGATTGGTAGGCTGTGTTTCAAAGCTTTATAATTGATATTGCTCATAACACTAGGGGAAAAGAGAAGGAGGGCAGGCTATAAACTAAGAGACTGGAGCTGTAAGACAAGCATATTGTAAAGCGACAATAGGGAACAAGGAGGTTCAGGGATCACTAGAGGGCAGTCAGCTCTCCAGCAAGGATAATTGAGAAAGGGAGACGTGAGCTTGTGGGACACAAGAGCAGCATGGAGGAAAGCAGCTGTAAAGCTATAAAATTCTAGAGATTGTGTCAAATTTGCTTTGTTATGCACCAGGAATCCCAGGGCAGGCAATGGTCTCTCTCAAAAGTGGCCTCATTGTGTCAATAGAGCCACTGACACGAGGAGGGCAGGTGGGATTGAGCTGTGCACATATAAAGCAAGGAAGAGAAATTAATGCAATTTAAAAGAAAAAAGCTTAGAAAGAAAATTATATTGCTAAGTCTTTCAGTCTTGTATTGGGATGTGAATATGTGGGAGCTCAAACCGGAGACCCAACTAAATTTTAGATACAGATTGCACACATTGATGTTACTTAGCTGCATAGTACCGGTCCAGGAATGCCTTATCTTTTAACAAGACTGAAAACAGTAGAGTATCTGACTGTCTCCAGAGCTTATTAATGTTGTTTATTTTTCCTATTGCACTGTTCATGGTGCATATGCCTGTGCTAACTTCAGTGGAAAAGGGGAGGTATCCCCAGTCCTTAAGCCAATACTCAGGAATACATTAAAATAACCTGCATTTGGGATCACTTCAGTGTCTCCATTCCATGGTTATGTTATAAGAAGGCGGAGATTTGGAAGCTGACCATCAGAGATCAAACAATAGCTATGGTTTAGTTCACTTGACCTTTTTCAATTAATATGAAACTCTTTTCCACACTAGCACTCATTTAGAAAAATGGCAAACATGGCTCAGTTCTCCATACAGTTTACTGGAATAATTGCTAATTTTAAGGGACCCAGGATTGATTATGTTCCTACATACCAACAAAGACCATAGAATTGCATTGAATAACATGCTCTTGCACGTGTGTTGTTGAACTACTGTGGTGTCATAATTTCAAGTAGATGGTCACAATGAGAAAAGGAAATTGTTAACATTAGTCCTGTAATATTTTTTTGACTGTTAAGTCAAACTTGTCTTCCTTGTGGGACTAGAGATGGATATTTTTAGAAAGTCATCTAGATTTGCTTAATGATTTAGAATGATGGAGAAGTGACTGATTTGTCTGGTCATTTGCTTCTTCAGCATTACTCCAACAGGCATCACTCTGAGGCATGGATTTAGAGGCACAACACCTAAAACCTTTGAGGAAGAGTACACAGAGAAACCATTCCCTGAGAACACCTGTCCCCTTGGAGGTCTTATCTTGGAAATAGGGAAAAACTTGGTGCCTCTTTCTCATTTTTCCAGATGGATATCCTTTTCTTGACCCTGAAGTGTGCTTTTATCCCATATACTTAATATTCAGTCCTGGGTTCCTTTGTACACTTAACTAGATGGCTCTTCTACACTTTCTCCTTGCAATATAGCTCATTGAATTTGAGTAAGTCTACAAGCTTCTCAACAAACACCAAAGCTGGTACATCTTCAGCCTGTCATGCTGAAATGCATTTTCCAGGCTTCATATCAATTGTGTTTTCCTCTGAACTCTGCCTTTTTTTTTACTTCACTTTTTTCAAAAACAATGGCATTGAGATTAGACCAGATAGCCATGCCATTTTTTCCCAATGACAGAGAAAGGGGAAGCTTCCTACACCTATATGTAAGACATGTATCAATGTCCCCACAAGCAGACAGCCCCGCAGGAGCTGGGAGTAACTGCTAAGAGATAAAGATTAGTTGTTTATCTAATAAGATATCCAAGCTCTTCTCCAAGTCATCTCTTTGCAGGACAATTATCTAGTCCATTTGGTCCACATTCTTCATTTCTAGAGAGATGACTTTACATTTGGCCTCAATAAACCATTTGAGAACTTTCAGCACATACACAAAAAGTGTTGATTCAATAAACTCAGAGAGACATGATGGGGACACACATATTGCACATGATGAAACTTATATCTGACACTTGTCTGACATCCTGACTGTATTCCCATGCAAGCTGCCTTAAGAGTTCTCATATTCTCCTAAGAAGTCCTCTGTGCATTGTAGGCAGATAAGCCTTGCTTTTATAGTCTCATAGATACAGGGAACTCATACATCATTATAAGAAGAAAAAATTGTTCCCAGTGTTTCTGAAATAAAATACTTTAGAAAGGGGAAAAGGAAGGAAATGCTTTGGCTCATTTGGTTCATTTGGACTCTGCATTAATGTTTCCCTCAAAGTCTTGAGATTTTCAGTGGAATCGAAATTCTTTGTTTATCTACATCAGTATTTCAATTCAGATCAACAGCATATATTTGAAGCAAATTTCCTTGATGTGCAGGTCACCCCACTTGGACTCTTATTTCAGAATAGTCTTGGGTAATATTCTTTATCAACAAAGCTAAAGTATTGGAAGGACTCCTGCGGTGCTCCAGTCACTAATGGGGCTTAAATCTGCAATTAGTCCACAGTTAAACCACTGAAAATAAGGATAGTATGGGTCTGGGTTCACCACCAACCACAGTTTTGCTCTACAAATCTGATCCTATTGAACAAATGGCTTTACAATATGACATAGCTGGTGTACTCCAGCCAACCTAAAAAAAGCACATATTTAAATGCATACAATTTCTCAAGCAATGTCCTTGCTAGCCTTCATTGTAATTACTTACTATATAAACTTTTTTTCATCAATCCTGTTACCAGCCCCAGGCAGGATTCTTAGTTTTCACGAAGGCAGGCTCCCTGCAGTCTGATCTGACCTTTACAGATACCAACTTAGAGTCATCATTTTGGGCTCCCTAAGAACAAATCAGAGGTCTTCATAGAACTTGGAGAATCTGGACTCCTAGAGGTTGCTCATTGATCTATGACACAGTTTTGTCATGCTACATTGACCCACAACCCACAGAGGAATATGAAAGTCTCATTATTTTCAAGGGATCAAATCAACCTGCTTTCATTATCTGGCAGCGGACATCGAAAGCTGAGCTATTCCCTGGAGGCTCCTTCTGTAGCCAATGAAGAGAGATGGGCCTCCAAAAATCATTTTAAATGACATACATTAAAAACTCATCTTAGGATAGGATTTGTTCCCCAACTGAGATACCTTTTTTACTACACAAAAAGGACCCAAAGGTAACTATGTTGGATTTATGTATTTTGGTTTTATATGCAGATGAATCCTATCTGCAAACTGCATAGAAAGACATGAAAAATGAAGATTTTTAAGAAGTAAAAAATTGAGATTTACATTCTGTACTGAAGCCATTATAAGTCTCAGCATAAGAAAATAAAAATGCCCACAATTATAAAAATTACCTCAAGGGAAAGGATAGGTACACAGCTTGCTGTTATTGGAAGAACTTAACTGAGATAAAAGTATTGTCCACAATCAGGATAATATGCATACAACGATCAATTATCAGTTAAGAGCTCCACTTTCCAGGCTTTTTGTAGAAAAAATGTGTCTAGCTCTGCTGCTCAGAATCATTGTCTTAAGGTAAGTTTCACCTTGCTAGAGTCATGTAATACCAGTGAATTCTTTTACCTTTTTACCTTTCATGGTGCTGATAAGGCATTCGTCATTAGTTTTCATGGTGGTGTATTATCTGTTTCACACCTTATAGTTCTTACTTTTGCCTGCACTGTTGCCTTACTTGGCAATAGAAAAGTACCTCTATCCCCTTCCTTTTATTAATTTATTTCCATTATGGAGTAAAGAAAGGAGGATAATTCATGTCAGCAGACTGGGATTTGTGGATGTCATCACAAATCATTAAAATTGCTTAGTCCTGTCACTTGCTCCCTATTATTCTGCAATACAGTTGGTATATTAATTGACACACTACATAAATTAGATGAGAACATTTAAGTTTTCTCCATAGAGAAACATCTCTCTGCTTTATTGTCCCAGCTGAGTGATATGCCTTCCATATTGTATTTAGGTATCAGTCCTTTGCAACCAATACAAATAATAGGTCTCTCTCTTCCACATATTTCCTTTTTCCTTCATTCTTTGACTTTTGCCCTCTGTAAGTCATACAGAAATCAGCAGAGTTTGCAAAGCTGCCTATAGCATTTTAAAACCACATCACTGCACTTAACAAACAGCTGCACTGTTTCTGGTTGGTGCTATGGATCACTAAAACAAGATGGATAAAGGCCTTGTGAAAGAAAGTATATAGGGTTTTTGACCAACTTCTTTTTAGTGCAATTGTTTTTACAAGACTTCTTCCAAAGGTGGGCATATGGAAGAAAGGCTTGTAATAGCTCTGAGCTGTGCATCACACCTAAATCCTGCTCATACATCTTGCTATTAAAGGTTTGACTGGCACTTAATTTCCATTTCTATCTAGCTGTTCCCCTTGGCTCCTTTCTCTTTCCTTTATTTCTTATGTCTTTCAGTCCTTTGTTTCCTTTCAGGACTTCCATCCTAAATTCAATATATTTCTTCCTGATCTACTTCTCATGATATTATCACTATATTATTTCTTTCTTATAAACATTTTATTTAGACCACAGAACATAAAAACATTCTTATTTCATTATTTCAGGTGCTTTTACATTCTGATTACTGTAATTAAACAAATCAGTTTTTATGTTTGGTTAAGAGTTTTTAAAAATTATTTTTCATATCCCATCTGGTATTGTTCCAAGCTGGCATTTTATTTCAAGAAAACTATGGTTTTGAGACAGGTTTCTTTGGCCATGCATCCAGTGACTCCCCTTAACAGTTTTAAGACAGAATTGCTCCTTGTGCCAGCTTAGGTGAAGCATTCTGTATTCTACATTCTGCTGCGTTCTTGCATTTTTTGCAGTCCTACAACAAAGATAACTCGTTCCTTTTCTTTTGCTGATGATCAAACCAGGAATTAATACTAAAGGCTAATCCATGCCCAAAGAATGAGTCAACATTTTTTTGTTGTTGTTGAGGGTGATTTTGGTTGTTTTTTTTAAAGAGCAGGGAGGAACATATGGTGCTCCCTGACTTGCTCAGTTCCTAGATATATGGATACCTTCCAGCCACTCCAATGGCAGAGCGGGCTGGGAACAGACTTTGTGCATTCAAGTGTGCCTATGGCATTGGCACTGACAATCCTCTGCTATGGGGGGAGCCCTGTGGGGTACGCAGGGCAGCACTTCCAACAAAAAGTTGTCTTGAGGTGCCCCCCAGAAGATCACAGAGCAGCATCCAAAAGATTAAATGGGTGGCATATTTGTCACTGTCATCTTTTGTAGATTTTTGTCCCTAAGCTGAAAGGTTTTGGCAAGCTATGTGCTCAGTGTTAAACTCTGACTCTGAGTAACCAATAATAAAGTATTTGCTGTCAGCAAAGATTAATTTATAAGTGTAATAATAGTTATATGCTTACTATTAAATATTTCTAAATGGAACGTGCACATATGGAACAAAGTCAGTTTTGTGACATCTCTTAACTCTGGTCCAGTTCCATTAACTTTTATTTTCTTCACCTGCTTCCACTGTCATTACTGTCAGCCTTGGGGCAGGCACTTTTGAAGTATTCATTTTAGTTACAGCACAATAAGAATGAAGCCCCTTGTGATATTTATCAGCAGAATTCTCAAGAAATTTTTAATATATTGAAAATAAATCGTATTTATAGCACACTGCTTTCCCAGCTGTAGAAGACTTCAACTGTTCATATATCATGCATTTACCACCTTTTTAACATTTAAACAGGGACTAGAATTTATACCCATTGATGACTCACCAGTCCCTGCTTGCTCAGATGTAATCCTCATTCAAGGAGTGGAAGTCCTGAGTGAACACAACTTATGCTGCAGTGCTGACTGAGATGGCAGAGCTCAGCAAAGTGGGTTAATAAATTCCAGCATGATCTATTCCTAGCAATAGACATGGTCACTCCAGAACCAGCTGTATCTGATCAATACATACACAAGGCCAGATAATAGAGAAAGTGACACTACTGGATGCTCAGTGCAGAAGCTCATTGCAGAGGTTTATGGTAGACTTTTACTGGCCCCTTAGCGCTTGAGAAATGCAACCTTTGTTGAATGAATGATTAACCATTTGCTGGGAGCTTGGGGAAATTGAACAAATTATTTGTAGAACCTGCATGAGTAGGCTTTGGCACAGAGGACCACCTCTGACAGGCTAATTGTACCTTATTAAAGTAGGAAAACACTTTGTAGATCCATGAGCAAGGAAGTGTTCACGGAAAAGACTAACTCCTCACTCGTGGGAGCTATTAGCACATAATACTACTGGCCTTTTCCTCTGACATGTGGAAGGGTTGAACATAATAGCCAAATCCTTGGTCTCACAGCTCTGCGGTCGATATCTTTTGGCAATTAAACACACATGCTCATTCTGTCATTTGTCTGTGGGCTTTAGCCATAACTGAGATCCGGCCATGGCTTGGCAAATCACTGACCCTCGTGGGCATCACCGGTATCTCCTTTACTGTTTGGCATGATCCCTCTGCTTTGGCACCCACAGAGCATGCACAGTTGATGTGTCCAGGAGGTGCGAGCAGGTGTGGTAGCAATAGGCTGTAACTTGCTAAAAGGATTGCCAGGATTAACTCTGTTGCCAGCTCAATCTGGCATAGGCGTGTCCGCAAATCCCCCAAACGTGCCTGGAGGCAGCTGTGTGACTCCTTGCATGCATGAAACTCAGCTGCTCAGTTACTGGCACTGGGAGATGTAACTGGTGCAGCTTAAGGGACCCAATTTCAGTAAGGTTGATTTATCCCTCTTTATGATCTGACCATACATATTTATTTAAAATGCTGTCAGATTCAAGGTGTCTTATATGCCTGTTTGGCCTTTAGGATGAAATAGTGTATCAAGTGACACAAACCTCAGTACTAGTACATGGTATTTATGTGAGGTGTTGTCCCTTTCAAATGGATGCCTGGCAAACAGCAGCTGAGTGAAGCAAGGTGGCTCAAGGATGAAAAATTTTTAGCAACCATAAAATCATAACACATCATCTTCTCAAGGCCTGACCCTGCCTAGGTGTCTTCAAGTTGGAATGTGAATGAAAGCCTATCAATGGCAGAGGTGCCTCTGCAGGCTACAGGATGGGAAGAAAGGGGAAAATGCCAGTTAGCCATAGTCAGAACTCCCTCCTCACAATCCCACTCCAGGGCTACTCAGTGGTGCCAACTCTAGCACAAATGTAGGATCACAGAATTCATTTAATGTACACACACACACACACACATATACATATATGCATGAGCAGGTGTCACTGTTCATACACTGTATTCCATTTTCCATACCCCTGCCCACAGCCTTGTCTGTTTAAATGCAGACTTGTTGGGTCCAGGGCTCTCAGCAAACAGCCATGCATCATGCTGTGTGCTCACACAATAGATTTCTAATCTCAGATGGCCCTTAAGCTTAAACTGCCACAAATATCAATTTGACTTCAACTAATAGATATCAATTAGTGCCTAGGCCTCAATTCTGAATGCTTTACTTGCCTGAAAGACCAATTTGTGATAACGGACAGATTGAAGTGTGGAGTGCTGTAACCTGGAAAACCCTCGTGTTCATTTGTGAAAGCAATTTTTTAGAAATGCTCCAGGACTACACACATAGTTGTAACTATGGGAATATGCTGCAAGTAAGTAACTTTTCTTAGCTGTTCTAGTTGAGATTCACATAATCAAAAAATTTAGGAACATAGTCTCTGGCGATCATTTTTATTCTCTCCATAGAAAGCAAAGACAGACAGACATTCTCAGAGGTTGATTCATCTTAGGTGTCAAAGATCCCCTAACAGATGGCTCCACAGATCTGCTCTCCAGACAGTTCAGAAAAGTGAATCTTCTCCTCAGTAAAAACACTCCTTGGAAGAGAAAATAAACTTTTCTTTCAGGAACAATTAATGTTCACATCGCCTCTCCACACACAAACTACAAACCTATACAAGGTCTACTCATATCATCTCTGTATCTGTATTCCACACTCCTTTGGATTTTATTCTGTCTCACACCATTAGAAGACTGCTGTAAAGATTACTGCTACCTGTGCTAGAATTGAAATAAAACCAGTAAGAGAGACATCCTCTACGAATTGTAGATTTTGAAAAATGTTAACACAGCAGCATTTGTTTTCAGTACTTGTTTGTTAGCCCACAGACCCACTCTCGAGTCACACAAGTTGTCATTTCTGCAGGTCCATTTTGTAATAACCTGCAGGAGACCCAAGTGCTCGCCATCCTACTTGAAGTCAAAAGGAGCTGAAACTTGCAAGAGAGTAATCACATTGAATCTGTATATTGCATTATTTTATCTTTATGGCTGTGTTTTTTTATTATAAGTTTAGCCAATTTTGGTTAAAATATTTTCTATTGCCTTCTGCTGGAGACAATTATCAGTGTGTAAAGAGCAAGCAATGCATTTTCTTAGATTAAAGAGAGAAAGCAGAACGAATCACTGCTTCAAACAGTCTTTTTTTTTTTTGAAGGAGAGCCAAGAGACAAATTGATTTAAAGAGTTAAGTAATTGGGGCTCCGAGTTTCGATCTCATATACAGGAAGAAAAGTTCAAGAAAACAGAAAATTCATCAAAATTGATCCAGAGTGAGAAGGTACAACAGAACTTCTGAAAAGCCATGTAAAATAAAGGTTAGTCCAAAAGAATTTGAGCCTATCCAATGAAATTATTTCTTGCCTCTGGAAGAAATGAACAACAACAAAAAAAATAGTTT
Organism: Trochalopteron elliotii; assembly: GCA_024734555.1. Lineage (NCBI taxonomy): Eukaryota > Metazoa > Chordata > Aves > Passeriformes > Leiothrichidae > Trochalopteron > Trochalopteron elliotii. Next base: position 2,692,382 of record JANPWX010000013.1, on the reverse strand, counting down.
GGTTGGGGGTTTTTATATTGATTTGGTTTTGTAGTCTGGGGTTTTGGGTTTTTTTTTCTGATTGTTTTTCCTGTTTATTTGTTTTCTATTTTATTCAGGTTAAAAAGAAATTGGGCACACAGGACGAAATTATCTGAGAAACTTCCTTGTGTATTACAGGTTCCACCTTTGCAAAGCTTGCACTTATGTTAACCTCCAGTAAGAGGTCCAGATTAGTTCATTGTGATGAGTGTCGTTGTTGTATTTAAATGTGGTTGGATCAGGTACGTGAATAATGACAAGTGGGCCAATTTCTAGGATTGAAGGCTCTGGTCTCTGCTGTGCAAGCAATTGCTGATTTTCAAGATGCGCTAAGGCAGCACAACATCTGTTTACCACGCTCTCCAGGAAGATGGAGGAAGCATTTCAGTTGTGTAGATCAACAAACCAAATACAAATCAAGCATGCCAACAAGTCTTCTGCACCTTGAAAAAAAAAAAAGAAATCAGAAGAGCAAAAGTGTCAATAGCAGTGGAGTTTCTCCACAAAAGCAGAGCAAGAAATAGTATAGGATAGTTTACATTAAGGAGGAAATTGTAGATTCTTAAGGTGAGAAATGCCTTTTTTTTCCCAGGTTTTTATTGATCATATTCAATTGAACCAACCAGCTAAGAAATTGGCTGTAAAGATTCAATCTGGCTGTTCTGCTCTTGGCTGCTGAGCCATGGTATTACTCACACCTTTGAAGTTAGCTGGATAAGACATTTGTTATTAGAGCTATGCCAGGACTGCATTTGTTACTTTCTTCTTCTCATAACTTTATTTTTGCCTTTGTAATCAAAGACTTAAATTTTACCTTGGGGGAGTAAATATGGAAGGTGGCTACTAAAAGCTTATTTTCTGTGAGGATGAAATTTTACCATAATGAAATACCCTGCTCCTCCAGTGGCCACCAGTCATGTACCATGGCTTGTGAAAACACCCCACTCCAGCTGGAGATCAAAGGAACACCTGCACAGAAGCTCTGCCACCCCCACAGATTAGCTCCATAGCCATCACTGTGCCAGGGAAGAGGCAAAAAAGCAAAGTCCTCACTTCTGATAATAATATACATACATATTTATTTATGGGAAAGAGAGGACTAGTTCAGATGGGAATAGGGAAATATATATATTTTTATTCCTTTAGTAAAGCAGTGAGTTACTAATTATCAACAAAGCAGAAGACTTGGACCACTGGCTGTAGATGTATCAACTGATGAGCTTGTAAAAATGCTGTTTTCAAAGCAGGATACTGGATAAATCCTCTGAGATATGGTGACTGTCCAAAAGATTGAACAGAGAAGACAGGAAACAAATTTTTCAATGTTTCCAAAGGATAATCTGCTGAAAAACTAACTTTAGGTCTGTCAATTTAATGCTTACCCAGGGCAAAATCTTAGGAAAGCAAAAGAGGATGTGCTGAATAAAGAATTAAGGGTGAACAGCATAATTAATACCAGACAACACAGCTTTATGAAAGATAAAAGTTTAAATATGCAGGAGTTGCACTTATGGTGGGAATTCTAGTCTGACAAAATGTGCATTTGTTAAAAGAGCAGAATTATACAAGGCCATATGACTTTCTCATATAAAAATAAAGAACTACTCAAACTTCAAAGTCTGGATAAGAAAATTGAGAATTTGCTAGAGACATTTTAAAAGAAAATATTAAATGGGAACCATCTTTCAAAAATAACATTTCTGTTAGGGTTTTCTTACCCAAATGTAGTTCAAGGGAGTTCATGGATTGGGAGGGAAGGCAAGAGAAATTGGTGGTAAAGACTGTGGTTGGCACTAACTGAATGAGATAAAGATAGCTCCTGGAGAGAGGTCCAGGCAGCAGGAAAAGCTGGCTTGCCTTCTTTTAATTAAAGAGCTAAGTGCAAAGATCAAACAGCTGGGAACAGGGAATGGGGACTCAAAGTGAAATAAAAAAAATGAATTAATGTTGGCAAAAAATAAACCCACTCTTTTTAATGAGAGCAGATCAGAGAGAGTTCAGATGAAATCCCTAGAACAGTTTGAAATTTGGAAAGTCTTTAATGAGAGACTGAAGAAGTTCAGGTGAATTTTCTCATTTCAAGCTTCCATTTCCACCCAGTGACCGTCACAGTGAAAGCTCCCACCTCTACTAACAGTGTCAGCATCTGCTGAGTACCTGCCCATGGCTGCTACAGCATTCAGTCCTGCTCGGAGCAGGTTGCTGACAGCAGGGATGCTCAAAACACTCCAGGGATGTGAACTCAGGAGCCTCTCTGGGCAACTTGTGACACTGCCTGATAAGCTGTAAAAAAAAAAAGAAAAAAGAAAGAAAGAAAAAAAAAAGAAAAAAAAAAAAAGCTTGTGTGTTTAAATAGAATTTTCTGTATTTTAACTTGTGTCCATTGTGCTGTTGTTGGGCACCTGAATTCACATCCTTCACTCCCCCCCCTTCCCAATATTTACTCACATGTATGAGATCCCTCTGAACCTTACATTCTGCAGTCCCTTCACCATCCTCATGGCCCATTTCTGGACTCACTCCAGTACTCTTTCTCATACTGGGGAGCCAAGCACTGGACCCAGCACTCCTGATGCATCTCACTGTACTGACTAGAAGGGAATCATCACATCCCTTGACCCACTGGCAATGCTCTTCCTAATGCAGCCCCATGCCAAGATGGAAAAGGATGGGATAAATAGGGGACATAGAGGGGACTGAAGAAAACATATTGATGTGTCAGAAAGGAAAGATAAATGATTGCAAAAGAATAAATGTTACATTGAGGTAGCAAATAGTAAATAGCAATGTTTCCACTTTTAATTCCAAGAGGATATAGCAGAAAAAGAGTGTGTTGAAGCAGCCAAGAGTACTAAAGAAGAACCCATGGGTTACAAGGAAAGGGGGATGACTGAAGGCAATGAGGAGTACTTACAGAGGGAGTGGAATGGATTTCTGCTAGATAGATTGTACTCCATGAGCAAAAGTAGAGAAAACAAATATCTGGAAGTGTGGAGGAGTCAATGTGAGAAAGCCATTAGAATCACAGAATCATAGAATTGTAGAATGGTTCGGGTTGGAAGGAACCCTAAAGATCACCAGTTCCAAACCCCCTACCATAGGCAGGGACACCTTTCACTAGACCAGGCTGCTCAGAGGTCCAAAGACTATCATGGAGAGCAGAGTCATGGCATGGGCCACAGCAGTAACATGCAGCTCACGGAATAAATAAAGCCATGTTGCCTTCTCATTTCATATTAATTTTCATATGAATTTTTTTGAATATAAAAATTCTTCTGCATAAAGAACAGTTACCACAGCCTGGGTGCTGAGAACTGCTCTGAAGAGCCCAGTGGTTAAAATGTTCTCCAAGACAGGAAACAAGGATCTGAATTTCTTGATGCAGAGGTGTGAACTGAACACGGATGAGTACCATAAAATGTAAGCTATGGATTAACTCCCTTTCTAGTAGCTAATAATATTCTGCCTTAGTGTCTGACTAGTGGGGCACATACCAAAAAGAAGATATAGTTACTCCAAATCCAATTGCATCAAAGGCTTTCTATAAATCTGGGATATTTTTTTAAATAAAAGCTGAACAAAACCTGTAAATTGAATGAAGCAGTCCAAATTATGCACATTAAGAAAAAGAAGAGTCTCAGGAGCAGAAAACTCTGTAATATACCAAGTAAATGCTTAAGAAAATTCATTAACAGTATTATGAAACTCGGTCAGTTAGTACTAGGAGTCAGGAAGATATTTTTAAGAGTAGGGATAGATAAACTATTGGAACAACTTTTGGGTAACAGAGAATCAGTCTTGTAAGTCCTTAAATGAATACGACATTTCTTCATTGGAAGGTAGTTTCTGATTTAGGCAGACCATAAATCTAAACATAGGACTCTTGCTGTCAAGTTATACTGGAATTCAGCATAGCTGATTATAATGGTTCAGGTCAATTTGTTAAAATGAATTTGACTCAGCAGTGAAAAAATAACTGGGTTTCCTCTTGCAACTTCCAGACTCATACAACTCCCTGCTGGAAGGTTTTTCCTGAAATAACAAGGAGATCATCAGTGCAAATTGCATTGTGACAACAATTTAAAAACAACAAAAAACAAAAACCCCAAACCCTCCACTTACTGGGTGGGTTTACTGGCATTATTATGCAGTAATAAAATCTGGTTTTATGTCACAGCACAAAGATAATTAGTTTGGTTGGATTAAGTTGTAACTAGAGGAACTATTCGAGTTTGAAAACCTTTAGGCTTACCCTAACAGGTAGACAGAAAAGATGTCCAACTATCAGTTCCTAACTCTCAACAAATCTGAAGCTGTTTTCCCAGACTACCACCAGTTTATTTCATTGTAATGCCTTTAAAGAGATGTCATAACAGCCCTTTGCTCTCAGTCTTACAGTTTGGGGAGGGTATGTGTGTATGGAGGTGGTAATTCTGAGATACTGGAAGCTTTCCAACAGGATAAGAACTGCTCTTTCCAGACATTCTGCTAACATCAATTTGTGGATGGATGTAACTTCTTATCATCTCCATTGCAGGGCATGGCTGTCAAAGACACTTCCTGGGCTACTGTTCATATGGATTTGTTTGTTCTGTTCAGAAAGATATGGGACGAAAAATTCAGATATTCCTCCATTAAAAGGGCTGGAATAGTTAATGTCTAAAATAGTTTGTAGACAGCATTTCAAATAAGAGATTGAAATGCTGGATAAGGGGAAGCACTTTGAATACTGTGATCAAGTTTCATCTTTGAAGACAGCCAAAAGAAAGCAGAAAAGCTTAATGGAAGAGGTTACTCAAGGTGACCTGCCATCATTGTTCCTGAATGTAAAAGTAGCAGCTTCATAAAAAGTTCTTTTTCTTTGGATTCAGAAACACAGCAACACAGTTAGACTGAATTTCAACCTGCTGGGGACAGTGGTGACTTCCCTTCCCACTCAGCCTTTGGGTTCACTGCTTCAAAAAGACCGCCTACAAGTGTGAGTCCCATTAGAGTACAATGCCAGGGGCCGACTACTGCAAAAACATTTCCTAAAAAAAGATTTTACACACACACACACACACACACACACACATATATATATATATATGTATATGTATATGTATATGTATATGTGCATGTTTAAATTGCCCACACTGCAGATATTTAGCCCCAGCACTAATATCTACCAAAGGAGGCTGGGTGAGGGATTTCTTGGAGAGAGAGGTAAATTTAATTTTCAAGGATGCCCAATGGCACAGCCAAATACCACTTGCAATACAGTACCACTATGTATGGTATGGAAGAGTCTTCCCAAGGAATTTTCCCAGGAATTTTTACCTGAAAAAAGGCTAAACCAGAAAATATTGCCAAGATCTCCAGCATTTCCTATGAACATCAGCTAGCTACCAGTATGAGAGATTTGAGTAATACTTGGAGCCAAAGACAACTACAGAGTGTTCCACAAGGGAAAGCAAACACTGCAATGTCTGTGGTTCAAAAAAACCTTCAGGTGACTCATTATGAAGTTTCCATATTGCAAGGGTGATGAAAAAATATCATGGTATGCCTGCATGCTGAACAAAATTGCTCAGGAGACCTTTAAATCAGCCTAAGACACATTTGCAAATGCCACAGATACCTTTTCTTCTCTGTGTGGTTTATGTAACATGTACTGTGAACCCTTCTTTTATGTTAGAAATATCTTGGTCTTGTAGCTGACTTTTAGAAAGCATTAAAATGTTGTCATCTGTCTCAGAGACAGGGAGACAGAAATTAAATTCCACTGGACTAGAGGGACAAAGAAAAGCAGGGAACTAAAACTAATGTTGGAGTAGTGTTCCCCACTCCTGTAATAGAAGTTACCATGGTAAAAGAAGCAAAGAGAAAAGACACTACCTCATATCACAAAAGATGTGTAGAGATCAAACACATTTCAGTGTTATTTCAAACTTTATTTCTTTCTTTCATGTGTTGTATTTTTCTAAGAACTTATTTAAAAGATACTGTCTACAATGCACATTTTTCTTCTTGAGTGTCTGCTGTTGAGTACAACAGTAAAATAATTTCACAGAACTTCCACAAAAACAAACAGAAAACAAACAAACAAAACCTCAGTAACATTTCTCCTTCCCTTCCCAAAAGAAAATGCTGTACCTGCTTTTTCAGATTGTCTCTGAAATGTTTTTTTCTGGGTATAGAGCAGCAAGTAAACACATATATTACTGCAGTTTCTGTAGTCACTTATGTTTTCTTTTTCAGAGATCATGAAGACTGGGATAATTACATTCTCCAAGAGGCAAAATAATTTATGAAAAAAAATTACACATATTCTTATTAAAAATTAAATAGGACTTTCATAATCAGCTGTTTCAAATATGTATGCATGAATAATGACAGCTAGAAACCAGTCTCTGCAGATTGCTTAAGAGGAGGGAATGCAGCTGAAGTCAGGGTAAGAAAAGAATCACAATAAAGAGCCGTTTCTTGGAGCTTTTATGAGGTCATTTGGCCTAGGCCAGATAAAAATGAGTATTTCTGCCATACCCTGTAAAAAGAGGGAGAAAACAGAATTGAAGTTTATCTTTAACAGCAAAAACAAAATTCAAAGTCAGCTTCTCAGGGATTAAGTCCACTGGAAAATAAAGTCTTCCTTTTCTTCCAACAGGTTTTAGCTTTTAATTATGTAAAGCCTTCATGAAGGGATTTCTATCTTTTTGTAAATTTAATTCACAAAATGTCCTAATTACCTGCAGACATATTAATAACTCTTTGAACAATATATTAACATAGCAGGCTGAAATGTGTTTTCAGAACAACAGTTAAACAAGGCTTAAAAATACACCCATCCAAATTTCTTGTACAGTTCATATGTAAATATATTATTGGTATTATAAATGTGGTGAAAACAACAAAGCGTTGAACTCCTTCAGCTGTCTACAGGTCATAAAACCTAATAGTACTGTAGACTGCAAAATATAGCCATTTCTGTCCCTCCAGGGAATTGCCTTTATCTACACATTGTCATTTCCTTAGTGAATTTAAGCAAATTTTAATTCTAATAAAACTAAAAAGACAACTCATGGGAAGCCAACAAAATTATTTAGATACTGTCTTCAGAATAAAGCCCTACTGCAAAAATATTGACATAACTGTTGGATTAGCAAATTATGAAGAAAATCACATAAGAATATCTAAATTTATGGGAGAAGATTTGGAAGCAAGGGGCTTTTAAAAGTTTGATTATTTTAATTTTCTTTTTATAAAATGCCAGCTCTCTCTCAAAAAAAAGAAACGGAGTTGTGTCAAAACCATCTCCTGAGGAACGAATAATCTTTGCCAGTACCTGAACTTGCTTCAAAAATCTCCAAGCCTAGAAGTAAAGGCTCTGCAGAAAAACTTGCATCAGAACTGAGAATTAGAGTAGGGAACCCCTTTCAGAAAGGAACACGGGTGCAGTAAGCCTTAAGAAAAGGACATGTTTTAAAGCAGAGGGTCTAATTTCTCTGATTCAGTAGTGGTGTTTTACTGACAGCCTCCACTGATAGAAATAGTCTCCCTTTCTGTTCATGAAAAATAGTTGGAAGAACACAGCCCACGACAGTATCTCCTTTCACTTAAGAAGCCTGAAAGTCTATTGAGTCACCTCCTGCACTTCCAGCCACATTCCTCAGCTGTTCAGGTTTATCCTGGCACAGCCTATGATGCAGAGAACATGGCTGTAGTGAAGTTCTAGCCTGAATATCAAGGCACTCCCAGAAGATGCCTTCGATGCCATCATCAACTCTTCTTACCTGCAGTACATGTTCTGTGATCCTTTACAAAAATCATGTTTCAGATTAGGTATGTGCCATTGCATGGTGCCCAAACACAGAGTTGGAATGCATTTATTTTAAGATCCCTTCTTATATTGTTTCATAAAATTAAACTACATAAGTTGTCATCATGAAATGTCAAAGTCAAAGCTAAATTAATACTGACATTGGCCCTAAAAAGAACAAACAAATTAATTATTCTTACCTTGCTCCTCCATTATTCCAAGTTGTTTGACTCCTGGATAAAAGTAAAAAAAATGCATTAGTACAGTACAATGTACAATGTGCAATACAATCACACATTTATGCAAGAAATTATGGTTATCTAGTTGTGTGGAGGTTTTTTGTTTATTTAAAGCCCTTTTAAAACTCCACTTAAAATAACAAGCAAACCCTTCTGCAAGATTCCAGTCCTAGCAAGAAATATGTCTGATTTGAACTCTAAATAAATAGCAGGATGTATTGACTCAAGAGATAAACATATCTTGCTTCCCATGGGGAAAAAAAAAATCTAGAAATATTTAAAATATTTTCAGATACTTCAATCCTTAACCTCACACAATCTGAAAGAGTGAGAAGTTTCCTCCGTTCCTGCCCAGATTGCCACTATTCTCATTTAGGATGAGATTCTCAAAGCAAAGAATGATTGAACTCAATATCAAGGCAGGTGAAACTCATCTGCATATGATGTTTAACAGCCTTGCCAGAGGTAAATCACTAAACTGAGCTACAGCCTGCCTGGACCTACTCATCTGAGGTCCCTTTATTGATGCTGATACTTCTGCTAAGTAGTTTCTGTATTTTCTGCCAGGAAGGACAAGCATGTTACTCTCAGTAAAAAGAAAAAACCCAACAAATAAAAAAACAACCAGTCTTAGGAAACAAATAATGACCTTTTCAACTCAGATTGTACATAGCCTAACCAAGTTAAAGCCCAGTTAGCAAATCACACTATTCATTTAAAAAAATGTAACCATTGTGGATTGCATTCTGGAACCTTCTTATACAAATATTCTCTTCTCAATATTCCCATGTTAAGTAAACACTTTTTCTTTGTTTTGGAAAACCAGCATTTTTTAGTGCAACTTGATCCTTCTGAAAGTCTATTGAAGACAGATTGTTTACATAAACCTGTGGCATGCATGCTGGCTTGGGACTTCAGGGCCCATTGAGCTCTTTTTGCTGTGCAACAGTAAACTTGACTTGTTCCCTCTTCAACTGGTCACAAATAGCACAAACCAAGTGCTGGTTGAGACACCAAAGAAACTTTCCCATGAGTCATGCTGCAAGACTAAACAAAGTGCAAACCTACAAACCATGTTTATTTAAAATAGTTTTATCATATTTCCTTAAACCAAATTTATACAGCATCTTACTGAGTTCCTGTTCTGCACATGGGAAAGGAAGAGAGTGGGGTTTCCTGTCCCACTACACCTGTGTATTCAGGGCATAGCTGCTTTTCATAGCAAATATCTAGAATTATGCATCCACTGAAAGAGCAGAGTCAGCATTCGAGGGAGCATTTCTTTATTATGCATCACACTGGATATAATGGAGACATGAGACAGGAGGATATAATATGTCACCTTGCCTTCTAGTTCTTGGTTTGCTATAGCTTAGAGAATTTCAGCAAGACAACTAGTATTTCATTAAAGAAGAGCAGACCTATAAATTTCACCTGTTCACGATGTGACGTCTCCCCATCTACAGAACAAACAAAAAGGTACTTGACAGTGCCCCATTTTCATGCAAAAATTTAAAAGGTCTCTGTTACAAGCTTGCCATGTATCATCAGCTTTTGGTCTCTGCAAATCTCTGCATACTTGGATGTCGGCAAATTTCACAAGGTACTGGATAACAAAATGTGCAACGGTTTTAAAGTTATTCTTTTGTAACCACAGAAATGTTTTACTGATCATTTATTCCATAAGAGTGAACAAATATTGTCTCACTTCTAAGTCCTGGCTGAGTAATGATTAAATTAGGAAGAAATTTTTTACTGTGAGGGTGGTGAAGCACTGGAGCAGGTTGCCCAAGGAAGCTGTGGATGCCCCATCCCTGGAAATGCTCAAGGCCAGGCTGGTTGGAGCTTTGAGCAACCTGGTCTCGTGGAAGGTGTCCCATGGTGTCCGTGGACAGGCAGGTTGGAACTAGATAATCTTTAAGGCCCCTTCCAACCCAAACCATTCTGTGGTTCCATGATACAATCTTATTTATCAAACTTTGATATTGAAAGGACAATGGTTATCCTCCTATCCTAACAGTTTTATCCTTATGTCAAAGGCAATGCAAAGGGCATTAAAATTTTCTTGATAGCATACAGCAAGACTCAGGGCTTTCTCAAGGGTGAAGTAGCTCACAGATAGAAGTGGAACTTCATTATGTTATTTTCCCATTAAAAAAGGAAACTACATAGCCACCCAGAGACTGCCCTGGCATCTATAATCAAAAAGGCAGAAAAAATTACATTTGTTAAGATCCTCCTTGATATGACAGCTTATAAATATTCCTAATAAAACAAAATGTTTTATTCCTAATAAAACAAAATGTCTGGAGGGCATTCGAATTAATGAAAACTCATTTCCTATTGCTTAGGGGACAATTGGACAATGTAACTGCTCTCCTGCCCTCTGCTCATACACAATATATTCAGCCTCCTCCCCTTTTCTGCATGTCTTCTGTGATATTCATGTCCCTTTCTGAATCCCCTAGCCCCCAGGAAATCAGGGCAGAGCTGCAGCTGCTCTGGAGCTCTGCCCTTGCTGATCTGCCAGAGGGCTGCAGTCAAACAATGCAGAGAATGCACCACCCCTTAGAGTGGGCACTGTTTTAGGCTGTCTCCTATGCTAGTCACTGCTTTTCACAAAACACACAGAAATTTAATTATCTCTGAGACTTATAATCCCTCTCAAATTTGGCTAAGACTGGCCAGCAGCTGGAAAACCTTATTACATGCAGACAGACAGTGTGATTGTACAAACTTCATTTCTTTAGGAAACCAGGCTAATAGAACTAACACTGAAAAATGGAGTAGGTACATCAACAATAGAGCACAACATTCAGTTTCTGTTAAGTGTGAAGCTGTCATGACTTTAAAGAGTTCAAACAGGAAAAAAAAAAACAAGAGTGAAAGAGAACAAATATTTCCTCTTTGGTGCCACTGCACAGATGGAATAAGCTCAAAAAATACCTTCAGGTCTTAACTTTGGGAACCTTTTTAAATTCTTTTAATCTTAGTATATAGTATGGCCTGTTTCAGTTCACTCCCTTGTAGTGTAAAATGCCAGGCTGCAGACTACATGACTTGTCAGCCCTGCCTGGAGTTCAGATCTTTTTGTTTAAAACCCCAAAGGAAAGGAGAAGAATCTTGGTATAATCAAACACACTAAGATTGCTGCCTCCAGCCTATCTTTTGAGAGATTATTTTTCTTTCTTGTACTTGTTACCAATACTCATTTTTTAATTCCTATCCATTATGACATATTCTTTCATATTTTAATCTTTTCCTGCTCTGTTTAGTCTTCAAATCTCATGTTACAACATAAAGGAAAAAGAGATCTAGCATTACCCAACAGAAGGCAGGCTCCTTGGGAGTCATTAAGTAAATAACAGAGTAGGAGATTTATCACCTCTATACATGGGGTTTTATTGCATTTGTGTTGATGCATTCTTGGAATATATATAAAAAAACCCCTCACATGGATTGGCTGCATACATCACAGAGTCATCTGTTGTTAAAACTGTGCCTGGGCTGAGCACCACTCCTTGGTGGTACCAACACCTGCCCTGTGAAAGAGGGCATGTGCATGAGCCTAAAGGCAAACCTCTGCCACCTCTGCAGACAATGGCAAGGTTTCCAGGGGTGAAGGCAGGTGCTCTGATGGAGATGCTCGAGTAAGATATTGAGGATCTTGGCTGTGTCACACATTTCTCTTGGAGTTTATCAGGAAACAGTACACAAATGGGGCTAAAAGACACAAAGTGCCCTCGTTGCCTTTGTTAACCAGGCACCATCCAGCAGACTTTACCTTTTACACCTTCACTGTGTATCAGGTGGCCGTCCGGCCTGCAGTCTCTAATTCCGCTATCTGCAGACATGCTGACCTTCAGGAGATGGCTCAGGCCTACCATACACTGTGCTCTCTTACTTGCACTCTTTAACTAGCCTAGACATCTATAACTTGGTTTCCATCAGCTTCTGGACTACCTGACATGTTTCAGATCTGTAAAGCTGCTAATGCCTGCTCACAGACCTTATGGGAGGTTAAGCTGGCATGTCCTGTCTCCTCTCACCAAGACCAAGAACAAGCACAAGCCCAGGGCTTGTCCAAAGCTCATAGTGACGAAGACACCCTTTTCCCACTTCCTGTACATGGAAAATTCCAGTAGCAAGAATATCTGCTTTTTAACCATGCCTTGACTTTGGAGATGTTTGAACCAAACTCTTACTGAAATTCACTGGCCAATATACACATCCTCACCAAGTAACCCAATTCAAGCTTTTATATTTTATCAACTAAACACCTTTCTCTACACTGTCACACACACTATATTCTCTTAGATTCTCATCATTTTGCTTCTTAGTCTTCCTAACTCTTCCATTTTTGTACTAGGGTCCTTTCATCAATAGAATTTCAACCTAATGGAAAATTTCATAATGGGGAATACATATAATTTTTTTTTTACACTGAAAAGTGCAATTCTAAATAACAGTCACATTAATGTCTCATTAGGAAAGTAAAAAATTAATGGATATTTAATAGATTACAGTCAAGCTATCTTTTCTTCAAAGAATCCTTACAAATACTGGTTTTAAATCAAATGTAGTTGAGCCTTCTTTGTCTTAATTTTATATAGGTAAAAAATGAACAGCTATACATGGAAATAAATATAGATAAATCAATAGATACAGATATGGGACGTTTTCCCTCCAACTTCAATATCATATTAAAATATTTACAGCATATCCAAGCATCTTTCATTTAAAGACTTTAAAAAATCCCTAATGATTTCGCTGTCTTTCTCCTGAACTTAAGGAAGTACCGTTTATGTCGCTCCTTGCAGTGAGTATCTCACATGCAAGGCCACTGAATTCTGCTGCAAGAGCAGCTGTTCCTCCCTCCTCCTATTTGAACAGCTTATATTTTAGACAAAACTTCTTCTTGAAAGGTATTGAGTGAAAGAGGGAGAAGATGTGGTTTTTCTGCTGCAAGAGCAGCTGTTCTTCCCTCCTCCCATTTGAGCAGCTTATATTTTAGACAGAACTTCTTCTTGAAAGGTATTGAGGCCTGTGGAGTCCCTTGTGGCCATTAAAGGAATTTCCAAGTGCCTTGCCCTGGAAAAGTGAAGATTAAAGATATCCCTCCCATGCATAACAAAAGGCTTCTCCCCCATGGATCCTTGCAGACATTGTGCAATCTTCTCTCTGGGTTTCGCAAGTCCATCACTCACCCCATGGCATCCCCTTTCCCTGTTTCCCCATTGGCTATGGGGCTTGGTGTCCTGTTCCTCTCTTCCCTATGGTCACTTGCCCCCTGCCCTGCCCCCTGTACCACCCACAAACCTGAGACTCTATATAACTGAGAAAAACCACATCTTCTCCCTCTTTCACTCTGGATTCACCTTCAGCACATGGAATAAACGCTTGCTGGAAACTGATCTGGGGCTGGGAGCCTTCTTCCTCTCTACTGAGGTAGCCTTGTAATGTGTGTGGATGTGTGAGCTTGAATTGCTGCCTGAATTCTTCTCAAGCAGTTTCTCCACTAGAGAGGCTGACTGGGATCTAGAAAGGCCTTAACTGCGCTCTGAAAAGACACACTGTTACAGAGGACAGCCAGTCATGGCTCTAAGTTCTGTCTGGCAGGCTAAACACACACAGACACACAATAGTGTCTGGAGAAAAATTCAACATTTAAACAATCCCACTGCTTCTATGTTCTGTACCAAACACTTACCAAGGTGCCATTATTGAGGTAGTCCAGTACATCCAGGGTTGTAGATGTTATTAGGCTGTATTTTGTTCTGGAGCCGGTCCAGGAAAGCATTATTTACCCTTAAAGTACAATAAAAAATGAATAATGACTGAAGGCAGCTGAGAAGTTCACAAACTACTGAAATTTAACATTCAGTGAGTGGCTTTCCCTTCCCATCTGTTCAGTGCCCATCTTCCCATATTGTTCAAGCCTGTGCTGCATAACCATGGACAGGCATGAGATCAGGTGGATTTAATTTTCAATTCACCAGATGCATCCTTATCCTGGGATCAGCCTGTTGGGATTAAAAGGCACACCTTGGCTGCCGTGCATAACGCACCAAATTTCTCCATGGAAAGATGATGTGCATACCACAACCCACCTTTTTAGGAAGGTTACCTATTTTGACAATTCATCTTAGATAATCTTTCAGCCTTCAGTGCACAAGGAAAGTTTCTAGAAGTACTGATTTCCTAATAAAAATGAAAAAGCCCACTTAAGCTTGTTACTAATAGAGACAATTTATGCAGCTGACAGCTTTCTCTACTATCCAGCTCTGAAATTCTAGCATTTTCTTGCACTGCTCTATCAATCTCAAAAGCATGGACAAATACAGACACAGCTTTCCTCAATCTGTTTTAAATATTTTCACACTGGGATTGTTCAGCATGGAGAAGAGAAGCCTGGGGGGTGGTCTTACAGCAGCCTTACAGTACCTAAAGTGGGCTATAAGAGAGATGGAGATGGACTTTTTACAAGGGCATGTGATAAGGGGCAAGGGAGAATGGCTTTAGACTGAAAGGGGGTAGATTTAGATTAGATATTAGGAAGAAATTCTTCACTATGAGGTGCTGAGGCACTGGCACAAGTTGCCCAGAGAGGGTGTGGATGCCCCATCCCTGGAAGCCTTCCAGGCCAGGTTGGATGGGGCTTTGAGCAACCTGGCCTAGTGGAAGCTGTCCCTGCCCATGTCAGGGAGGTTGGACCAAAAAGGAAAGGCCTTTAAGGTCCTTTCCAACCCAAATCATTCTATGATTCTTCAGAAAACTGTTTCTTTTTCTCTTTGATTACTGCTTAGGACTGGCTTGTCTTAATGTTTTACAATGGTGTTGGTAAGAATGAGATAAAAAGCAAAATACTGGGTTATTTCTTCTAGGGATATGAGATGGTCTGAATCAAAAATCCTTGATTGACTTCTGTGGGTAATTATTTCAATGTCTTTGCTAGAGAAAAAAAAAGAAATGAAAGCAGTCTGACGAGTTGTTGCCTACTGAAGTATTTTTTTTATATATTTACATAATTATTAGGAAAAAAAAAAGGAAATAAATGGTGTTTTCACTTCTGAGCCTGAGCATTGTTTCTCTTTACCAGCTGAAAACAAAGCTGAGGATAAAGCTGTGCTTCAGGATAATGAAAAGTCAGTTAAGTGACAGAAGTGGAAGATGAGAACTGTTGAGCACAGACAGGTCACAGTAGGGGGTGCAAAGAAATGCAGTTGCAGAAGGCCTTGCTACACTGCAGGTTCCATCTGAATCAATATCAAATCCCAGGTTTAGCTCTGTCTGCTAACCTTAGAGACAGTCAACCACATGATGCAGCATGGAAATGTAGACCATTCTAAAATAAATAAATTTTTATTGATATAAAAAAGTATATAGACACCTAGGTTCATGTACAGATACACAGATAAAGCGTGTCCCAGCTGAAGCTACTGTACAGTAGTCATCCATGAAAATATTAGTAGTTTCTACCCTATGCTATATCCTATGCTGATAGGATAAATAAAGTGAGAAAGGCACTCTGGGTCATACTGCATACAGTGAGCAGTTGTAATAATGGGTATTAGTGGCTCATTTGAAAGCAAAGCTAAACCAGAGGTGAGGTCAGGGATCCTCATTGCAATAGTCTTCTAAAGCATGAGTGCCTGCAATTTCGAGACCCTTGCCAGGTGGGAATTCAATTCAAGTGTATTCTGCATTTTTTGTATCATACCTCCTCTGTTCATTTTTAAGTGCTCTTGTCCTGATTTCTTCTTCCTGCTTTTGTTTCAACTCCATTAATTCAGCCTGGCAATGATAAAAGTGAAAAACAAACAAATAAACAAACTTACTTTTAATTAACATACTTATGCTGCAACTCTTATTAATTCCACACGATGTTAACCTCAGTTAGAGTCAGAACTTCTCTCAGCAGCATTTTACTTATTTGACAGCACTATGTTAAAAACTGAGCTGGTTTTTCTGCTCAGCATGTGGATGATTTTTGCTTGTGCCTTAAAAAATAGGAAGTTACAGGATTCAGACATCTACAGTTCTAGATTTAAGGGGCTGTGCCAGACACTAGTCTGCTTCCTTTTGTCACAAACCACAGATTTGAATTTCCCGGTGGGTCCAAGGGGCTTGACAGCCAAAGTCAGGAGCAGATGCAGCTGCCATGCCAACAGGGTAGGGAGACATGTCCTTCACCTCCTTCCTCTATAGAGTGCAAGCAGAAGATGAGATCTGGGGTGTGTGATGTGGTGTGTCACACCCAGCTCCCTGGGGCTCCCTTCATGGTGAGGAGGGAAAATGGTACTTGTTGAAAATGGTGTGGTGGAAACATACACAAGCTCGCAGCATTGCAGCAGACTCCCAGCCTCATGTAGTATTAAGGTATATAAACAGTGTCAAAGGGAATTCTTTTCAGAGGAGAGTCTGCTCATGCAACTTTAGCCAGAACTGTGAAGAAAACATAGTTGGTATGGTTCTGGTCTGTATGTGTGCTTGTTTGTCCAGCTCCTTCTGCCTGCAACACACCCAAGATCTTTCTGCAAAGGAGATTTGGTTTGCAGGGCAAAGGAGAAGGCATAGGAACAGTCCCATCTTTCAAATTTTCCATAGCAACTGCACAGCAGTAGGAATAGAAACTAAAGTAAAATGATGTGGTTAGATAAAAGCTGCAATAACTGAATGGAACCACAAGACTTTTTTTTTTTTATCAATTTAAGTGGAACATTAAGTAAAAACTATGCAATAAACGTATGGAGAAAATCAATAACTGAGAATGTGTTGTGTATCAATATTTGTCTAGCTCTAAAAGAAGAAACAGGATTAAGAAATAAAAAAGCCAACCTCAATTTTCACTATTTTAAATAACTATTCAACCTGAAAATTAAAACTCAGTATCTGACTTTCCAATATGCCGACTCCTCTCTTGGAGTAATGTTCTGAAATATATTATGTGTATATGATGTGGTGTTCAAAGTGTACTGAAAATTTCTAAATCAAGCAATACATACTAAAACCTGTTCTGAAGAAAAAAAGGGAACTGACAATACCTACACATTTTATAGCTGCACTGTGCTAGGAGGTACACACAAGACAGAATTCACAATTACATTAATAAATATTAATCTGAAGTAGAAACGAGCCAACACATATATCTGAGGGACAATTATTGGAGCCCTTAAAATACATATTATTTACAGTAGGTTTGTGAGTACTGCATTGCTCTGCACAATAGGTAGCAGCAACTGTGAAGGCAAGGAGACCTTGGAACCACACAGCAAACAAGAGCACCCTTAGAAGCAGCCAACACCTCCTTAGCAACCCATGGAAATCACTAAAGAGTCTATAGCTCTACACAAGTCCCTTAAACCAAGCCCATGAATTAAGGGTGTGCTAATTTACATCTGTAGTTATTTTCTCTTTGGAAGGATCCATGTACAGACAATAACAGGAACCAGGCTTATACTCATCCAGGCTGGGTTTCAAAAATTTTCCTCTGTATAGGTTCTGGGAATAAGCATACACCTGATGGGATAGCAATTAAGAGAATCCCTTTTGCCCTACCCTTTTTTTTCCAGTAACACAGTTGTTAGAATACTATGAAATGAGGATACATCCCCAATATATAAAGAAAGATATCTGTGAGAGGGGATGAGTAACTTCTCCAGCTCTAGAAGAAATTCACTGCATGGAATCTGTTGTGCTAAAATTCTCCTACTGGGGAAGTAACATAACATTAGCTTGGATGTTAGTAACAGCAGAGGCACAGCAAGCGGCTCAGCACTTGCTCACATGTTTTCAATTTATTTGCTAGATTTTCAAGTGCTGTCCTTCCTGTACCTTCACCTGGAGCCAAGACAGGTAACTGCACAGTGCCATCACCTTTGGTAGAGGAACTTTATGTGGATATGGTACCCAAATCTATACCAGAGGGACTACACATTTCAGGAAATGCGTGGTGCATATGCTGCATGTGGAGTTCAAAGTTGCACTTACGTCATGCCTGCTTTTCAGACAATTCAAAACTCTTTAGTTAGGTAGTCAGCAAGGGCACAGAGAGGTATACTATAATTAACAGCAAATCTGAGCATTTCCACATCTCCATTTAAAAAAGCAGGGCCCATGGCCCTTAATTGTCTAGAAAGAGACAATTCAGAGAGATCATCCTTAATTTCTAAGTAAGATGACTTCTGCCTGCAAGACAGTAAACTGGTTTCCTTACCTATGAAATCGGTTGCCATGGTCAAAAAGCCCTCTGCACAATTATTCAAGTGGAGAGGTGAAAAGGAGCTCATTTTCCAGATGCAAACAGCCTTGAACTCAGAAGATAATTGTGTTGTCCCTGTTTAAATTTTACAGCTTGACTCATCTCTCTCACAATATTTGAAAACAGTGACTGAATCACTTTTGATAAAGAGAAGTTCTGTGCATAGGCTACAAGTAATCAATGTATTTAATTGGTTTCACAGCATGCAAAAATGATACAATATGCAAACTGTTAATGTATAATTACCTTCCTCTGTTGTTCTTGCTTCATTTCCTCTAATCTTCTGTTTTCATCCTCTCTGAGAGCTTGCTTATAAGCACGGCTTCTTTCCTATTGTTCAGCAGAAAATAAAAATATATTGGTGTGGTGAGAGGAGGGCCAAACTCCCAAACTTTATTCTCAAATTGTTATATGGGTAATTAACAAACACAAATGGTTGGATGATTCCAGTTACTTAAGAAACAGATTAATCTCAAAACTAGAATTTAAACAAGTGGCCTAAAGCCTCTCAGTAATTTGGTTTGGTTGAAAGTCCACCTGTGCATCACACCCAGGCAACCATAGCAAGTGCAATTCTGTGTCCCAGTGACAACCATAAACATATCCTGAGCAGTCAGAAAACACAGTTGGAATACATGATAGTGAGATGGGGTATTCTGGGAAGAAAGAAAAGTATTGAAAATATTATCAAGATAAAAAAGCAGAATGGAAGCCTTGTAACAGAGGGGAACACAGAATTTTTTGTGGAGGTAGGGCAACAGGAGAGATCAAACCTGCTATTATTTGTGAGGCATCAAGAAAATTGAAAATCTGAACTACACATCATGAATAATGTAATACCTGTGCAATAGGTTTTCATTATAATAACTATCCCTAGTCTTTCACAAGTTGTAATTGTTTGCAAAAAGCCAACCTACAATTAGGGTCTTAGAGGATCCTTAGGATATTATACGCTGGAACTTCTACTGGTCTTTGAGCAGGGACATAGTGCAGCACACTAAAAATAAGCCAGTATAATTTAATACAAGAATTGTGCAGGTTTGACTTTAGTGAGGAATTTGTCACAGGTTATCAGAATACTCCCAAAACTTGATATATGCGTGCAGAGTGACACCGTTAAAACAACAGGCACATAATTTGCTAAAAAGACTGAATAGAGAAAGCAATTATTAATAGCTCAATTTTGAGCTGGGAGAAGTTGCTACACGTGTCCAGGGAGACTCATTCTGGGTCTGATATTATTCATTACTCTCTGTAATGGCTTGGAGAATTGTGTGGAGAGTATGTTAACCAAGTTGGAAGACAATAAAAGTCTACACAGGATTGGTCACACTCTGAAAGACAGGATTAAAATTAATTATGAGCTTGATTAAATAAGCAGGCCCAAAAAGTCATCAATGACAGAGTCACTCAAAAGAAGTCAAATTTGTTCATGGAGGTGAAATAACATTTGGCAAGGATAGTTGAGCTAGGTGTGCTAAATTGATATCACTATCCAAGAAATGATGTGATGGAAAAACTTTGATCTGCATCACATTGTCCTAGACTGTTTTCAGAACAAGACTTTCAAATTTAAAAAAATCACATACGTGTATGTATGTTCCCCCATTTAGCATGCATGTTAAGCACATCCTAGGCTTACCACACTTCACTATTTCAAATACATTGTTCCTAAATCTTTTAATTACTCCAGACAAAGAACACATTCAAGGTAACATCCAAATCAGAGTCCTAGTTTTCCTACTGGTTTAGCATTTTGGTGCTGTGCCAAGTTTATTTAGATAAGAACTCACTGGTTATGCGCTTTGGATTCCTGACTCAGAGGTTGTGTCTATGCCTATAGATTGGACCTCATCCAAGCTAGTTGGGAAGACTTTGCTAACTGCATTGCTGCATTACAAACAAGTGATTATATGACTCATGAAACTACAGAAATGCAGCCACACAAAAGACAAGTATAATGGCAGCTAGTACTAAAAAACAGTACAGATAAATGATGCATTTTTTCTGCCTAGACACTAGCAGAGTGAAAGATGGACTATGGGGATGTAATTTGGCACAACTTTTTGAGAAATCTGTCAAAACATGGAATGAGAAAGCCACACATAGATAGGTGAAGCAGAAGGCCAAAGCTAAAAGCAGGACCTGTACAACTGAAAGAGTTCAATGTTCCTTCAGCCATCCACCCACTTCTATATGGATATGAAGACAGCACACCAAAATGCTGAAATCCAAGTCAGTTGTGGGGACGTGAGCTCACTTGTTTGCTCAGTTCAATGCTCACACCATACGAAGGCCACAGAGCTAGGCTTTCTCTTCCAAAGAGCAAAATTCCCACTTGAGGGTTGGATGCTTCAAGAGGAGGTAGAAGTGGTTTCAAGACATCGTTTCTCACTTTCCACATCTCTTCCTCTTGGTTGTTCATCCAGGACTACAAAATACAGTCTGAAAGCCACACTCCTGTGTAGGAGCATCCGTGGACGGCAGGGAGAGGGAACTCTGCCAACTTGAGACATTCTAGAACATGTGGTTTTATTGCAAGGGTCGTGGGTAAAAAGGGCCTTGCCTTCAGCCACCAGCCTCGGCTGAAGGGAAGTCCCAAAGAGTGAGGGAGAGAGAACAAGAGGGTAAGAGGTAAGAGAGGAGAGAGCAAGAGAGCCAGAGAGAGGTGGCAGGGGTTGGAGCGCAGGGGCAAGAGAGCTAGAGAGAGAGCAAGAGAGGAGGAGAGTCAGAGAGCGAGCAAGAGAGGAGGAGAGTCAGAGAGAGCAAGGTCTTTGTTACAATACATTATATCTCCTTTTGTGTTGAATATTCTAATTTACACTAACCAACCAGTACATGACACAAAACCCTATAGAATCTACATATAGCCTATAAGAACTACTACATTACCATACTGTGTTATATTTTAAACTCTAAAAACTACTCTTTAGACTATTCTCTTTTGCTACATTGACCTTTGGATTCCTTAGTCAGCAGAAGGGTATTGTTCAATCAAGAGGGATTCTCCTTCAGCTGGCTAGACTATTGTTTTCAGGTTATATAGTAACTAAGGCTCAGTATCCTACAACTCAAAGCAAGCTTTCATTTCTATTTCGATTATAGGTTTCATATTTTCAGAATCTTTTGCTAAGCAATCATATTTATAAGGTTTCCCTGATTCATCTTCCCCAACACTCCTGCAATTGCCCTTCTGTCCAGCATTGCTGGGCAGAAATTGGCACTTTCTAGCTATATATCTGCCCACATTTGCTAAAATGTCTTTTGGGTTTTCAGAGATACAAGACATCCTGAAGCATTAAAGGGGAATGGAATCTGTTTTCAATATCACCTTCCTTTTTCATGCAATGAAAACCAGGAAGAGATACTAGAGGCAAGACAGATGTGTCATATATCCTGTTGGCAGAAATTTCTATAAAGGGAGGATTTTTTTCCTATTTCTAAGGCATCAGAGGAAATACGGAGGCAAATCTTTCTGTTACGCAACAGTTGGCGCTCAAGGCTGTATACAACACAAGGCTGCCCAGATCAGATACTTCCAAACTTCTGCTGAGTTGCTTCCAATGTTAATTTCTGTCCACTTGGCTGCCTGTTCTCTGTTCTTCTCCAGTTACAAACCTCCCTACAGGAGAAACACTTCTCTCTCAGGGTTAATATGTCTCACTGAAACTTTTTACATTAGTAGGAAGGCTTGGTTTAGACATGAAGAGACTAATTGTATGTGAAAAAGCTTCTTAGAGTCAATTAGAATAATGAAATTGAAGCAATACTTTATCTATTTCCTAATTACACTGATACTTACCAGAATAGTTCAAACTGGGACAAAGACCCCAAGCAGTATATGGAATCACTTTTAGGATGCAGTGAGAAATAAGCTTCTCTTTTAACTGGATTTCTAATGCAGTAAAGCATTGGCTGACATGAACTAATTGAGATTTCATAAAAGCTTACCACCAGTGGATGGGTATAGGGCATACTTAATATTCTCATCTAACCTTAGAATATAAATCCAGTTCTCATTTATCAGAAAGAGATCTGTGAGCAGTCCTCTACTATGTAGAATACCCTGCCAGTGTGGAAGAGACAAGGCAGGCAGTCTCATTCATCCAGAAAGGCTCCTTGGTACTCACTGAGTTCTGTCTCAGCAATTAAGCTCAATTAGGATATTCTAACATTGCACTATTGACAGTACCTGGAAAGCTGATAGAAAATACAGCACACGCTATGGTTTTGCTTACCCATGCTGTAGATCCTGGGCCAGGATTAGCAATCTGACAGGAATCACTCTTTGGCAAACCCACGTCCAATCTGTTCAGTAATTCATTGGTTTTGCTATGAAGAAATTCAATCCAAATAGAATTGTTAGTGCTTCCATAAAAATAAACACAGCTTTTTATTCTACCCTTGGAATCTAGCCTAGACATTTTATCATGTGTCTGCCGAAAAACATCACAGGTAGAAAGAAAAAAAAAAGGTTATGGAAACAGACAGACAAATGGGACAGAGGATACAGAACCCCATACTGTGGATAAGACATTTTCTGGGATGATTTTTTTAAGCAAAAAATTATGGTCATTTGCATATTTGGGGTGCACAGTGGCTGTGCTTTCCTCATTGTAAAGCTCCTATAAAAACTCACATACCACTGGACTTCATGAGGATGCAACTGCTTCACTGAATTGTTGCAAATCCTTCTACAAGATCTATAAATCTCAGCTAAGCACTTTAAAAGATTATTTTCAGAAATTTTCCTTCACAGTTAACACAATTCAGCCTTACAACAAATTACTTTATCAAGCAGAAAGGCTTTCAAGCATTTTGTACCATTGAAAAAATGCTTGTCTTTAGTTAATGCACAACATTTTCATTTCTTATTCTGGCAAGGGCAATTTTCTTTTTTCAGCTGCATGCCTAATAAACAAAGAATTTCAAAGTAGCATCACTTCGCTCAGAGTTTTGACCAAGAACAATTAAACTAGGTCACAAACAAAAACAAAGAATGGGAGTTTGTGTGCTGCAGTGAGGAATCAGTTTCTTAACCTGCACTCCCAGGCACGTATATTGAAGACTTTTCTCACTCAAAGGAACAAAGTTAGAGGAAAGAGGCAATTTTATTTCTGTGTACAGCTTTGGAAAACATGAAAGCACTGAAGTGAGAGCAGAAAGAGTGCTTCAAGAGATATTGAACGCAAAGATTTACTCTTCTCACAGGGCAACCAGCTAGCTCTGTGTGGGAGAAGATGCCACTACCAGAGACTTAAACTTGGAAAAAAAGCCTTGGCTGCTGAATAATGATTCTGAGTAACAGCTGAAACAGACTGCCAAGTGTGCTTTTATATTTCACTCCATGATCTAAAACTGTGAGTAAATACTTTATTGGTAAAATGTCCTACTGGACACATTGAGAAGTTGGGAAAAAGAACAAGAAACCACAAGTTCTTCCCTGCTACTCTACACAACATAAAACCATGTTACCACTTCAGATACAAAGTACTTGCTCAAGTTCTAGTAAGTCAGGCTTTCAGAGTCTCACCATTCCCAATTCACTCCTTTTTCTCCATTACTTAGGTAGTTAACAGACCTCAGACAATGCCCAATAAAGAAAGAATCAGATGAAACACTGTTTTCCCTGATCTACAAAGTACCTGTATATAAAGGTTGAACAAATTAATAGTCTTCTTACACAAGTGTTAAGCACTCAACTTTCTTCTGTGAAAGATGAGTTATTAAGTGGTAAGATTGCACAGAACAATTTTGAGAATGCAAAGATTAAAGTTGCAGATTTTGTGTTTCTCTACCTATGTTAAAACTGATCAAATAACAATTTATTTCTACACCAGGAAGACTAAGAACTCCTACAGAAAATCAGGAGTATAATTGAGAAGGTTGAAGCTCTGAGAAAAATATGTGGCAAATTTGTGCTATACCTAGATGTTGCGGTGTACATTTTGGGTTTTCCAATAATTCTGTATGTTTTTGTTATTTGTTTATAATGGTTTGTTCCTACATCCCCATCCCCAAACCCCTGTGGTCTTTCCCTGGTGATAGATCTTGTCAATCACCTTGTAAAAACTTGGAAGATTCTGGTGAAGATGTCCAGTGATTCGGCAAGGTCCTCAGGTTCCCACCTTCCTTCATTGTTCTGTTAAGGATCCCTGTTCTGGGTCGGCCCCCCCCCCCCCCCCCCCCAACTCCTGGATTGGTTCTAGATTCTGCCCTGCTCGGGCTAAGGCCCCGAGGTACTTAAGCTGAGAACAGAGGGCCAGAGCTCACTCAGCACGTGGGCAGCTCCCTGAGTAGAATAAAGCCTAGTGAAACCCACGTGAAGAGTCCACTCTTTTCTTCCACGCCATCTACTACGCTCCAGCCTGAGGCTCAGACCCACCAAAGCTTCCTTGTATGCTGACCAGAGAGCAAGCTAGCCGGTAAAGCAGCTCAGGACACCAGCATACCTAGATGCACTAATTACTTATCAATGGCAAGAGAATGACATGGAGTATTTGGAATTTCTCATTATTTGCATGGTGGAGGCCACTGAATTTCCCAGATAGGCACACTGATAGTTGAAAAGCTTCCACAGTTTTAGTATCAGAAAAGACAATTACAAGAGTGGAAGCAAAAAAAATTCCTCAGCAAGTCTGTGCACTGCCTTTGAATAGAGAAACACCTGACTTCACCAAATCAAGTAATACATTAATGAAGTGTTCCTATCAAAAGAAAGGGAGTCACATTTCTGAGTTTTCTGATGAAAGATAAGTCAGGTCTTATACATGTTAATCTGTTGTGCGTAATCTCTGTGGAAACCCAGCAATGCACCTAGGATTGCCAGACAATGTCTGAATGGTACTTTTTGTAATACTAAACTTGCAGTCATACCAATGCAGAGCACAGCTTAAACCAGGCTGCACGGAAAGAGAGAATTCAGGGAGAGACTATTCAATTAATGTTCTGGAAAGTAGTATCTCCAGAAGGAAACCAGTATATCAATACACAGTCAGATGGAGCAACATCTCGTTCATTTGCTAAAACTTCAAGGGCTAATCAAAAATGCTAAAATGTCTTTCTCTAAACTTAGCAATGTTAAGGAAAGAGGAGCATGAGATGAAGAAATTGATTTGAATACAGCAGAATCCTCATACCCTTCAAACACAGCTAGGCAAAAGGAGATACAAGATTTAGACCAACCAAGAAGGCACCCTCTTAATAGGCTGCTAGCCTGAGTTCTGACCCCCTAAGCATCAGTCTGAAGAGAAGAGAACCACTGATATTCTGGTTAAGCTGGAGTGATCTTATGAGGGTATTTTGTCTTGGTAGCCCTGTCTCCCATTACAGCACTGGGAAAAAACCTTTTCCTCTGCTGATTGAAACAGCTTCCTCCCATTCTGGTGTGTTTAATAGCACCAAGCACTACTCTTAGCATGGGAATTCAGCATCCATAGTGTAGTAACTATTCCTGGAATAGTTTTTACCTGTCACAAACAGCACTTTCACAAGTAACTCCTGGCTTCTGTCCAGGAATAAATATCAATCACAGCTCCCAAAAGGCATTTTAGATGCTACCACACCATTTTGGGAGGTAAAAAAGTTTTCTAGCAATGGAAGCAGGCACTCTCAGGCCTGTTGGCCTCAGAAGTGACAGTTTTAATTTATCAGTACAGATGCAGAGGTGGGGGAATGAAGCATAGTACTGGATTTGGGGTCTGAATAACTCTTAAGAGCTGTCATGGGTAAATACTAACTCTGCTGCCAGGATCATTGAGTGATGTGCAAGAAGGGGCTGGTGCATGACAGTAGAAATCAGTCCATGTTGCAGATGCTTTCTGTGGGGCCTTGGATATACAGCTTTACATGCCACAGCTACTCTTCAGGCAGAGATCTTTTTTAAAAGCTGCTATACAAAATCATTTATTTGAAGCTCAACAAGTATGTGCAAAGTGCAGAACCATGAATTTGCTAGGTGTTCCACTGAGAATGGTGAAATTCAGGCAGCCTGCACTCACAAGCTACTTGTGAGCCCACAAGCATTTCTTACTGCTGGGGACAAAATGTCACCCACATTCCCACTACGGTGAGACCAGGGGATGGTTATAAAAGCCAGAGTGAGCCAAGGTTCCTCTGGCCTGTGTAGGAGTTCACAAGCTCCAAAAGGGTCACCAGCCCTGACAGCTGAGAAGCGGACAGCTCCACAGCTGACTCCAGAATGCAACTGCAAAAGATCTGAGGACCCACAATGATCTCATTGCAAGATCCATGGCCTAAAATCCTTTGCAGAATAAGGTTTTCAATTTTGTGTGTCATATGCTTTTAACTACTGTCACATCTACAAGGATAACAAAGTCTTGAAAAGGATCCATCCTTAGGGACATGAATGAGGATATGGACTCAGGACCCACCATTTTCCTCCATCCAGGAGTCACATAGCACCACTTATTAAGCTTTTCATTTGAGACTGTATTCCTCTCAGAAAAAAAGGCAGAGGGAAAATAATTTTTCTGCCTACACATAAAGTTCTCAGCTTTAAGTCTGTTTTACAGACTAACATTAAAAATGCATTAATTAAAAAGGCTTCTTGTAATCTCCATTAGTTCTTCCCAATGGAACCAGTGGCAGTTAATTCTTTTGCTTTAATTGATGGATATTGAAATGCCAGTATACCAAAAAATATACTGGCTTTTATGCCAGTACATTTAGAGAAAAAAAAAAAAAAAAAAAAAAAAGGCAGCACAATACTTTTGCATATATTACAAATCTATTTTTTTCTCTTGACAATTTGTAAAAGATAATGGCCAATTCTTACTACTACTGAAAAAAAGACAGCTCATGAACTTCTTGTTTTCTCAAGCTGCAGGATCTCCATCATTACAATTCTGCTCTAATGAACATGCACAAGTATGCTGAGTCATTCAAAAATAGTAATAAAAAAATCAAAAAAGAACCCCAAAGCAGGTAAATCATCATAGTCATTGCAAAGAGGAGACAACTTGAGTAGTCACTAAGACCACAGAAGAAGCATTTAGTGCTGAATGACATGGACTCATCAGCTTTCAAATTAATTGCCTGTAAGCAATGTTAAAGTGACATTTCACCATTTTCTTCCAATTCAGCTGGAAAATTAAGAACCATGCATAATACATATATAATGTTAGTTTCACACATCTACCCAGAAGTTTCATGATAATTTTTAAGGATAGCAGGACTCACCCTCTCAAAAAAAAACCCAACAATCCAACAACAAAAAACTCAACCCCAAACTTCATTCAAGACACTTTTTTGCAGCACCAGCAAGTATATCTACAACTTCTTCCCACTCCAACATACTTAATTGGCTAAGCATAACAACTTCCTCAACTTTCGCAGAAATTAAGATCAGTTGCATAACCCTACAAAGGCCTACCCCGAAGAAATGCTGCCCTTCATTTCAGCAAGGTCCATGGTGGGTGTGTTTTCACTGATGCCCTTGTTCCTTCCTCAGTGAGAGCTCTGCCTTGTGCATTGCCATGTGCATCTTGGTCAGGCTTTTGCTGTGACCCACAGAGTAGGCTGGCTGCTACTGGGGCCACTGGCCTAACAAAACCAAATGTTAAAACAGAAGAAGCTCTCCAATACTTTCTTGGTGGGAAGATGGAGAAAGAGGCTCCAAAGGGAGGTGGTAGTTGCTACTTTCACTATTGAAAATAATTTGATAAAGTGGGAGCAAAGCTGAGGGGCCAATAATACCATTTAATGAAAATAATCCCACCAGAGATGTGTGGCTTTTGCTAGTACACAGTTACACATGCTTCCTCTCACACCCCCTCCTCTTTGCAGACATGTACCACAGTCAGTTTACTCATTTTAAATAAATTCAGAAGGTTACAAGCAACTACCCTGCTTCCCACAGTGGGACCATGACAAGGGGCAAGGTAGTAAAAACATGTCTGTCTGTTAGCAACAAACACGCCTCCAACTCCACAGGGATCATGGTTCTCTTGTACCTTAATTCTCACCCTGAGCTGCAGGACAGAGTCCACTTTTTGGGTAAGAGTCACAAACAAACATCAGCCATGTGCAAAATAGCCAGCATTAACTACTGTTCATTCCTGGAGTGTGCGTAGGTGGGGGATTCATCTTTTGTTGGAGGCTACATGGTAAAAAATTACATGAAATTATGAACACATCAAATCCATGTATGATGTTGATGGCTCTTCTGCAATGTCCTTCACTATGAAAAAAGGTCATTCACTGGATATTTAGTCCACCTGATTTCCAACAGAAATCCTCCCAGCATCCACATGCCAAGCTTAATACAGTATTCCCAGACTTCACTGGCAGTAACGCAAGATCATAGTGCAGATGACTTGGACAAACCTAATGATAGTTATCAAACACTGCTATCTTTGGCTAGGAAGATTTCTTGTCTTCAAGTTCTTGAACATCTGTTCCTGAGTTTGAGGATAAGAACAAAAAACGTGGCACTAATTTATTTGGCCTTAGGTATAAGGCTTCAAGAAAGTATAAAAATAAGTTGTTTAAAGAACAATAAAAAGCAACTTTCTCAGCAGAATTATTTTCATCATTTCCTACCCACACTCAAAACTAATCTATCCTCTCAACCCACCTCCTTTTTTTGTTTCCCTGACAGGATGAAATAACACAGTTCGGCTATTCGTTCCTCCCACCAAGTCATCCAGTATTCCTGGATGTTATTTTAGGTGTAGGTTTCATTTATTATCTGAAGTAATAAGCATAAATCCAGTTTTAAGGAAAATGCAGTTTTGTATAAGTCTATTGCATTCCATTCTGTGTGCTCCATCTGCATGTGCAATCTGCTTCTATATTTTCAGCCAGCTTGCATGGGCAGATTAATGCGCACAATTAGGAAGCAACCTCACAGGCGTTCAATAAACTGCTTTCATTATTACACTCAAGAGAGTCCCTTTGGATGTCTATAAAAGCCTAGTTTTCTGCCTGTTAGCTAAATAATTGACAATGCTTAAAATAATCAGGAGAAAATGAACAAAAGGAAGACAATTGTGGTGAAAAGAAGCAAACAAAGGATTCTCAAGGCTGCAAACGCTTTTTGTGTGAGCCCTCTTTCATTCTCTTTAGCAACTTTTATTAAAAGTCTGGTTGGGTTTACACTTGCACTTCTGTGGGGAAAATTTGTTGCCAGCCTGCTGTTTGAACCACACATCATAGGGGACTGAAAACTGGCAAGGACACTAGCATTTATCCTGTAAAAATTGATAAACAAATAAAAATTTGCAGGTTTTATTCTTCTGCATTTTATGACTTTTGAGAAAACTGCTTTGGCAGGCAAGTGTACATCAGCTTGGTTTGGTGAACCTCCTGCATTGTGTTTGGAATATGCACTCAGAGACACTCTGGCAAATTCTGTTTCCAGCTCCAAATTCTGAGCAGAATATATTGAGTGAGCACATGTACCCGAGTGCAGCAGTGCCAGGAAATTTTACAGGAATACAACTTTCACAAAAACAGAGCCATGAATATGTAGCAAAGTGAAAGATGAAGTGACACAACAGTCAACATGTAATATGAGGAAGTAACCCTATTTTTTATACTGCTTTTCCCATTACATAAATAGGTAGATGGCTATTAGAAAAACAGTGGAACCCATCCAACATTACAATTTCTGGAAAGTCAAATAAAAATATAATAAAGGCATCTAACCAGAGATCTGGGCTAAAACCACGTGTAAAACACCCTACAGTTCAGACATAGATTCACACAGCCTGCACAGCAAGACACTGAAAACAGCTAGTCATGACATATCTACAGTTCACTACAGTTGTTTAAATGACAACTGTAGTGAACTAACTGAAGAGAGATGTTCTGAAAAGTCCTGTTCCTTGTTTCCTTTTGGAAAGACGGGCACTCAGTTCTTCCCTTGCATGGATTAGCAATTGCAAAGTACTGACTACATGAGCCTCCATTACCTTTTAATACACTCTGACAGAAACACAGTCAGGCCAATAATGCAAAATGCATCCAGGATACCATTACTCAGAAGGAAGGACTCCATTTCATGTGTAAGGAGTTTCTGGTAAAAAGTCAACACCATACTGCCCATTTTCTAAATCTGGCATCTGCAGGGACAGAACCACAGCAACACTGTCACCACATGTGCTTCTCTGTTAGCAAAAATTACAGTAATCCTCCTATGCAGTAACTTCTCCACCCCAAAGTCTGTTCCTGTGTGCTCTTAAGGCTTTTAATACACAGCTACTTCAGGAGACACGTTGCGAGTTTTTTTCTATTTTAGTCTCTGAACAAAGCCTGAGTCCACAGGGTCAGAGGTGGACTGATCCCAAAATTGTTAGGCTTGCAGACTTTTTCATGGCAGTCTGCATGCCTGTCTAGACTACATTCTCACAAGACACAAACACATATTCAAGCAACTGTGATAACAGATCCAGCTGACTTTCAAGGACCTGTTGTACACAAAGAAGCTAACAAGGCTTTCAAGAGATAGGAAATAACTGTATTCTGTAGACAGCACACAAGGTTACAGACAATCTTTCTTTTTAGCACTCACTTCATGTTAGACCCTTTGAAAGGGGATTTCAGTGAGAAGTTCTTGTTTTTAATAGTGACAGGAATTTAATCAGAAAAACGAAATTCTGGGCAGCATCATACTTTATTGTCAGAGCATGTTAATGGCATGAGAATCTTAATGCCTTTCCTTATCAAATAGAAGCGGCACTTCATGCAGGAGAGGTACTGATTGGGCTGTACCCCTTAGAGACTGATACAGCTGGAGGTGGTGATCAATTTTAAAAGGTTTCCCAGTTAATGAGACTGCTGGTAGCCATTGATCTCCTCAGGAAAATTGTAATGTTGCAGCTACAGATCTTACAGAGGACAGACTAACAAGGAAGCTTATCTTTTGAAATGGCTCTATAGGCCATGACTTTTCAGAGGTCACTGCTTTATATGCAGCATATGACCTTCCTTCCCCCCATTCCCAGCAAGCAGAGGAGATCAAAATGCTCCAGCAGAGACAGTGAGGAAAGGGACACAACCTCATATTTGTTCTCTTCGCCTCTAGATGAAGGGTCTTAGAGGAGGGAAGTAATGAGTCACTCATTTTTGCATGGTAGGCAAAAGCACATCTCTAAATACCAAGCACTTCTATGTGAACCTGTCGTTAATAACCAGCAGTACTTCAATGGAGTTACTTCACAAAATTTGAAATGTCACACAGAAGCTTTTCATTACTCTTGGATGCTGCGCTCCTTAATGCCAACATCTCTTAGCAATGCATCCTCAACAACCTGCAGTGGTACACCCTCCTCTTCATGTGCCCAGCAGAGAATTCCTTCAGACCAGGGAAGGCACTAGTGTCACTGTCTGCTGAGGAATACATTCTGTGCAGGTAGCTCAGTGTCCAGATGCAAGCTGACCTCTGGGGGGCTGGACCCTGAGCCCCAGGAAAAAAACCCATGAGCTGCCAACTTTTTGCATAACAAAGGGCCTGGGGACCTGTCACTTGGCCAGGGGAATGGACACTGGGAGAAAGGACAGGAGTCGACAACCCCCAGACTTCCCTGTGCGTAGACTGCAAGGGGATAAAAGCCCAGGGGTTCCTTTGTTCAGGGTGCCTCCTTGGAAGCACCAGCTCAAGCTGCTATTTTATTATTTAGTTACTGCACCATGATTAAATTATTTTAAGTATCTGGATGTCTGAGACCCTACAATGGGAAACCTGGGATTGAACTGGTAGGGAAACCTGGTTTGAACCTGGTGTGACTATGTGAGCATGGGGGGGTGTGGCTGCAAAGGAGTCTCAGCCCCAGCTTAGGTGGTGTGAGAGTGACTGTCAGAGTGGCTCCTGGACAGTCGGACAGGCAAGTTTCCTTAACGCTGCAGCATGTGAGGGTTTTGCTTAACCAAAATTGCATTCACTGGAGGTAGGTTTTCAGCTCACTCCCTCCAGGTGAAGTATCTACAGGGCCCTCTTGGTGTATATTCAATACATAGAATATACAAATAATGTTCTGATAGTTAAACTCAAGCAATGGAGCTTGAAACTAGTGATGAGTCCATCTTCACTTTTAGTTGCATGACACCAGCTGAATGCTCACGAGGCTTTCCTGAATCAGTGGACAGAATGGCTGCCAGGCAGTGCCCAGGCAGCCGGAGCTCCTGCACCACCTGGGGACTACCTGGCTGCCCACATAGAATCATTTGTGTTGGAACAGACCTCTATGATCATCAAGTCCAACCAATAACACAGTACTGCCAAGTCCAGCACACAACCATTTCCCTAAGCACCACATATACATGTTTTTAAATACCAGCAGGGATGGTGACTCAACCACTTCCCTGAACTGCCTGTTCTGATGCTTGGCCACCCTTTCGGTGAAGGAATTTTTCACTTGTGGCCATTTCCTGTTTTCCTGTGTTTCAGAGGGTTTGGGACTGCTTTTGCAAAACTGAATTTACTTTTAATGGAAAAGAACACCCAACAGCAGAATTCATTTACCCCTAAGCAAGAAAAGGTAGAAACAGGGAAGGTGAAGGAAGGGAAGAGATATGTGTCATTCATAAATGAATATGCCTTAAGATAAAAAATCAGATTAAATGGGAAGACAAGAACCCTGACAACCCCCTGAGGAAAAGCAAGGCCCATAACTGAGGACCTTGCACTGCATAGCTCTGATGTGTCTGTTGTTTATTTAGGCTCAAAGAGAATCAAAGTGTCTAGTCTATCAGAAACAGGCAGAGATCTAAAGTTGTGCAGTCTTCAGAATTCCTGAGGAATCAAGGTGTGTATGTGTGTAGGCATCCACACCAGGATTATCAGCAAGCCAAATACCAATATCTAGAGACAAATACTGGCAACAAATTAAGGGAAAGAGCTATGCCTAAAGCCAAATGGGAAGAAGTAAAAGGAAAAATACAAGAAAAGCTGGAATCAGTGACAAAGCACTAAAATGTCTGTACCTTAGAGAACAGACTGGGCAAATGATTAAGGAACTGGAGCCACTAGCATGGGACAGAAGTGACTTCTTTAAAGGTCACAGAGGAAGGTAAAGCAATCAATCAGTCTAAGAATACAGGTGAGTAATTTCAGAAGCCAATGATTAAAAAGGTGAAGATGACTAAACAGCATTGTGTGTTAATTATGTGATAGAATCAGTTTGGATCAGTTAAAAACAAATGAATGGGGTAGAGTGAATGGGCAAGGCAGGAATTTCACTGCCAACGGAATTAATTATATCAGGACTAAGGCAGTATCTAAATCTGACATTAAAGAGGTAGTCTTGGGAAATAGGTCTTTACAATAGATCTCCACATTTAAGTAGGACTATGCTAAATAGACGAAGTCCTCATTATTTACATGTGGGTTAGACTTCTTTACTAATCAACAAAATAAATGGGTGGAGATGTAATTTAGATTCTTTTTTGATAATTAGTCTTGGATTGAATGATTACATATTGATTTAGTTAGAGAACGAAAGCACAAAATCATTTTATAATTCACAACTTTCATTTCAATGTGTATGTTTTAGAAAGCTAAGAGAGGTCTACAGGACAAAATTTCTCACAGAATAAGGTGTGGAGGGGGCTTGAGTATTTCACAGAATCATAAAATCATTGAGGTTGGAAGGGACCTCTGGATGTCATTTTGTCCTACCCTCTGCTCAAGTGAGGCCACCTGGAGACAGATGCCCAGAGCTTCTGAATATGGGAAAGGATGGAGAATCCACAACCTGCCTGGGTAACCTGTGCTCATGTTCAGCCTCTCATAAGAGTAAAAAAGTGTTCAGTAGGAACCTCCTGTGGTTCAGTTTTTGCACACTGTCTTGAAGTCAAAAGTTTCAAGTCAAAATTTGAAAAAAATAGCAACAGAAGACAAATCTTTCCTGAGCCCCAAAACAGGAAAAAAATGCATACAAATAAGGTAATACTAAATAATAATTAAAAATGCAAACAAACAAAACAGAAGGACAAATAGATAAAGGAATTTTAGCTAATAGGTTCCAAATTTTACTTACTGCTTTTGATCTTCAAGAAGCATCTCTCTTCTTTGCATTTCTTCTTGTCTTTTTTTAACTTCAAGTCTCTCTGCCTAGAGGATTAAAACCAGGAAAAATACTTGAGGTTTCGAAAAAACTGAACATCAATTATTTCAATTGCAATATTTCAACATTTTGTTTTTTAAAAGATATATAGCAGTTGGGTACAGAAGACCCAATCTCAAATTTAAAGGTCCTCACTCATGAGCAGACATCTCCTAGTCAAGAGAGCTGTTTAAATTAGAAAATTACATGGTGCTCCTTGTATCCATCTACCCAAAAGGCCTTGTGAGCCTTCACAGCTGTCATGTCACAACCCTGCTGGGGGACATCTTGGGGGGCAACTGATGCTACCTTGGTCCTTGCAAGAAGGTAGAAGACCTAAACCCCTGCACCAAAGCAGATGATAGTCCTGTGGCACGGACAGTGCAGTGATGTGAGCACATGTAGCTCACAGACCTGACCTGCAGGAGCATTAGGTACTGCCCACTGTAATTAATACATGCTAAGATGGATGAAAGTGGGAGACATTTGTACTTAACCAGCATTCTTCTGCCTCACATACAGTATCTTGTGCCAAGAGCCAACCAAATCCTTGACACATAAAACTCCTCTGTAAATCTGGACACCGCAAAAATGATCAAGTCCTTTAATATGAATTTGCACATAATTTCCAATGGAAGTATCATCTAAGCTGCCCAAATCCCAAATTCAAGTAGAATAAAATATTAAAATAAAGCAAAAACCAGATAATGTGCTGCAACAGCAGCAACATGCAGTTCAAGCTAAATTCCAATGAAAAGGAGGCCAGCCGAATTTTTGTTTTGGCTCACAGGATGCAGTTAGGTCCAGTGGGAAGAGCAGTTAAAAGGCAGTTCGGTGTATGAAAAGCACAAATTAGAAGCGCCAGCCTGAGATTTCAGCCCACTATATCTTGAATTCCCACACTGGAGTTGGTGGGGGGATGATCCAGTAAGATCTCCCTGGAAATGATCACAACAACTTGCATGTAGACCAAAATACAGCCTCGAACTGTCACTCTGCTCATTGCCCACCCTCAAAATGAAAAAAGGTAATTGCTTGGTAACCCAGCAACCAGATATTGCTCTGAACAAAGTGCCCTGGAAATTTCAGACAATACCTTGCAGAGATGATAAGGGAGGTGTAGGTGATAATGGCCCCTGTGGCCAGAGCCCCAAATCAGGGAGAGAACATTATCTGAGCAGAGGTACTGTGCAAGGACATGGAGAACAAGGAGGGAGAAATTTGTGTAAGGGGATAAGGGGTGTTAAGAACAGGGCTGAAATCCCCAGTTCCATAAACTTCTTCCTGTCTTGCAATGAAAAACATTTCAGAAAAATTACAATTCTACTGGCAGTTACTCAATTACTTTGCCTTTAGCAATTTCAGGATGCATATTTTTTAATTGGATAAAGAATGACTGTCTGAAAGAGATTTGCAAAACAAGGGCAAATTCCTCCTTCGCATGCATTGGATTAAGAAAAAAAATCCTTTCAGATGTCTGCAGATAGGAAAAGAGACACTATGTTGTGTGATGATATAAACTGCTGGAAGGCAAAAGACTTTGAAGCTGTTATTTGGAAAAAGGTAGTGAGAAATAAACAAAAGGAGGAAGGCAAATCTCTGAATAAGATGTCCTGTTGTTCACTCATTTTACATGCAGAGTCAGTGACAGAACATATAGAACTGATGCAATTCAAAAATTTAACCAAACTGTACTAATGAGCATCACTACACAGTATGGGTAATTTTGAGTATTCAGATGATATATTGTTTGTTCCTAACCTAAACACAGATGATGTTTTAGAAAAAAAAAAACCACCCACTCATTTGTGCAGCTTCACAGTTTACAGGAAAAGAAAGGAAAGAGGCAGAAAAGAAATCTTATGGCCTGTGTTATTGTCAAAGGTGATGCTGATACCCTCAAGACACCAGCCATAGCTCCCAGCCTTTTCCCCAACACTGCCCAATACCACAAGCTGATGTCTTCACCTCTGAAAAAGCATTGGATGTGGAATCCCCCATCATATTGCAAGGCTCCTGAAAGTTCAAAAAAAGAAATTCAAAAAGTTCCAAAAAAATCCAAAGCTCACAGGACTTGTTGTGGTCTAGCTTCTAGCTAGTGACATCTAGAGAACAGTGATATTAACTTTGATAAATACAAACCTTCAGTATCAACCCCGTCTCTTACTAGATGAAAAAATAAAGGAATATCCTGAAGCTATTCTACCACCAGACTGGTACCTGAAGAAAACTCCAGCATCTTGAAATTACTCACTTGTGGCTGGCATGACTATTTTTTACTCTGGAAGTTTACCCTAGGACACCTTCTTAAGGATGCATCCAAGTGACAGGCGACAGGATGGGGACATTCTCTAACTAATGACAATCTATCAATAGACATTGCCAAAGCACTCCACATTTGGCACCATGTTCAAAAAGCCAAGAGTGGAACAGCTGTGATATTGAAGGTAAACATGTTGAAAAATGTTAGCAGAAGGTCTGTAAAGTGCCCGGTTTTGACAAATTCCTGAAAAAAGGCCTCTCATACTGATTAACACAGTAAAATTAAAGAGCACATGATTTGATAAAGAATAAAATGAAATTACAGCTTATCCTAAATAAGACAGTTTCTGAAGATGGCAGGACTGTTTACTACATAATATAAGAGAAAAACATGTTGCATGCAGTAGAATTACGTGAAGCCTTTTCGCTTCAAATTGTGTGAATCTTCTAATATTCAGACAAGACCTAAACTACACAAGAAAAGGCTAAAGGTAGGGTAACAGCAATAGAAATTCGGTGACTGGAAACAGAAATATCCATTGTGCTGAAGTAATCAAATTTTACATAGAACACAAATGCAAAAAGTTTAAAAAACAAGAAGCCAAGTATCAGCTGTTTGCTTTTTTGGGGGGAACTTTGACAGTCCTTTCACCCAATAGACACAAAGGAAATTATGATCCAATCTGGTCAAACACTGTGATGTGAAGGGCTGCACAAAAGATACCAACTCCAGACATTTACTATTAATGAGTAAATAATGAAGAAACTACCTTTCATGTACTTCAACACTTTCTGCGGATTAGACACACATCTCAGCATCAGGGAAAAATACAGAAAAAGGGAATTCCCTGCTCATGTTACAAAGTTTTTCCAAATTATTTCTCTGAGCACTCAGATCATTATCTTTGAATACCCAAACTCAGGCAGCCCACGGTTACCCCATGAACAAACCCCAACAGTCCCAGGACAAGCTGCCTGTCACGAAGTGCACTGGAGACCTGAGTATTTGTTCACGCAAGGTGGCCCTGTGGAGCACAGAATAAAGAATCTTTCTTCTCTCTGGAAGCTGGAGAGAGACACGGGAGACGCCAAGCTGGTCTTCCAGCAGCTAATAACCCCATAGCTAATTAAAGAGTGACAGAGACAGGCAGGTGGACTCGTACAGATAGTAGGGCACACCTTCCATATTTGGGTACTGCTTTGGCAGACACGGTTTTCACTTGTTCACAAAGATAATGGGAAAGGGGATGCTGCTTTTCTCTGCAAAACCAGCATTAAAACAGTAACATAAACAGATCCTAAGTTCACAAGCAGCACTGGCTTACAGTACATCATCCTTACAATCAAGGAAGAACTGAGCTGAGTATCAGCACCCGTTCTAGTCACTGCACATTAGTTGGTAGGGCTACACCATTCATGTCTGTTGGCAAAGAAACTTTCCAGCTGTGAAAGTTCCAGGGCTCCTGCTGATAAAGCTGGCTAGCTATTATCTCCTCTCAGACTGTCAAACAATTTGGTTTTTATTGAATGAATAAGAACTGTGAGCAAAAGAAGGGCTGGCCAGCAAGAAAAGATGGACTGTGAACTTGCAGAAAGATGTGCTCTCAGGCAATGCCCTACGGGTGCAGCTGAAAACAAGTCTATCACTTCAAATTAAAAGCTCCTTTCCTTTGGTAAACAGAGCCCAACACTGGTTGTACAGCACCAGTAGGATCTGTGTCATTCTCAGGTCTTGGGAACCTTTCATCTGTAGACAGGGTGACATAGCCAAACTGACACCTTCCAGTGGCTTTTCAGCATGCTCTTCTTAAACACAGCGTTGAATTTTTAATACCTAATCATCTTCCAAGAAGAAGTCTCCATCGGCTCAATCACTGCTGTGGAAGACAATCTGAATAAAAAAATGCAAACTAAGATTTCCCTTTCATGCATCTCTGTTTTGTCTGATTGCTTTGTGGGTATATGTTTATTTAGTCAAATTAAACAGTCTGTTTGGAAAAGATGTTTGCTGCAATGTTGCATCCTCTTTCAGAAAAAACAGATACTTGCAGTTTTACTATCTACAGCATGTATAAAGATTTTCTAATCTGTGGGAGTGAAGGTAAGGAAATTAAAGAGTGTGAAAACAAACCTGATACATCAATATATTTCAGATGTAACTAGAAATTATAGCAGTCTTGTAACATTTTTCTTGTCCAATGCCCATGGGCAAACAACACATATTAAATAATTAATCCACTCTCTTCCACTGCTATCATCACTGCATCTGGAGCTATACATGAGATGGTAACAGCTAACGACATTTTCAGGTGATAATATTTGTTGTCCCTGTGATATATTGTGTATGGGCTTATGCCCAAAGTATAATACTAACCACTGAGAGACCAGGAACAGACTAACCCTTACCTAGAGGCATTTACAGTTATTTTTGTTAACGCATGCCCTTGTACGCCAGCCACTATCGACGACTTTTTAATTAACTCTCAACATTCAGTGTCTGCACAGAAAATCATTTTTACTGTCATGGAGACAAAACTTGCAAACCTGAAATCTCCCTTTCTCTCCTTGTTAATGAGCACACCAGTATCATGCTCCCTCTCCTTTCATTTTTCTTTTAAATTCCACACTGCATTCTCAAGCAAGTACTACTTGGTTGCCACCAAGGAGATACAAATGAACTTTTACAAAGGGTTGTGCAGTACAAAGGACAAGAAGATGCTTTGTGAGAATAACTAGAGAAAGCAAACAAATTCAAAATAATAAAATAAAATTTGAAAGTGAGCTATGATTGGTGTCAATATATAGCGAATATTAGAAGGAAGAGTGATTTGACCTATTAGCAAGACACTTGTGTGTGCAGGCCATAGAAGGGCTGGAGGGGCAGTTGAATTTCAGGGTGCTCTCAGCACAATGCAGGTAGACTACACTGACCTTTCTATGATTTGGATATCTTTTCCAGCCTGACAGGCTGGATTTTGTAGTACTCTTCCCTTGTGCGCAGGCAATTATGAATTTCTATAAGATCTTTGTGCCAACTGCTACAATCCAATCTTAGAGAGGGAGCTCATGCCAAAATGAACCATATAACCTGCACACAGTGTTACTCCTGACCTTTGTGTTCTCCCTTTCTGCTAACTCTGCTAGATAGATGCAGAAGGAAAGGCTGGAGTTTCTAATGAGCCAAAGTAACACTCAAGACCCCAAAAACCCTGGGCAGGCATCCTTCAGTCAGCTACAAAGAGTAGGAGGACTACATTTCCTAATTCCTCGATACCGTCCAGGGCTACTTAATTAGTCAGCTCCAAATATTTCAGCAAAATCAAGCATCAAGACATGAACTGTTATATGGCTTCAAGTCTGCAGTAACCAGATTTACCTTTTCTCTCTGAATTGCTTTTTTTTTCAGGATTTCAGCTTCTTCAGCTGCCTTTTTTGCTTTTACATACTCTTCTCTCTTGTGCTGCGTGACATAAACATAGGAAGTTATTTTACGTATTTATGTATACAAGGAACACATAAGGTAACTTAACTCCTATAGTGCACGTCTTTCATATATAAAGTGTGTTAGGGGAAAGTTCCTGGATTATTTTTTCCCTTATAGTAAGACACTGAATAATGCAGGCTGTGCAGCAGCTACTCCAATACTGGCTTTAAGAAGGCTGAGAAATCTAGGACTGATAAATGGGCATCCATGCAAGGACTCACACAGCTGATTGATAACTTACAAGCATTTATACCTCTTGTAACAGGAACAACATTTCCACATAAGGACAGGACAGGGTGGTACATTGATCAATTAGTCCAAGCATAAGCAACACGCTGGAAGATACAGCATGGCATTTAAGTGGCTTTACAACTGTTCTGGTTGTTATTTGAGGGATCACCTGTGATACAGATTGCTACATATTTATGGAAAGATTTCTCATTTTCTTTGGTGCAGAACATTAGTTTCAGATTTTCTGCTGCTTCCTTCAGGTTTCATGACTTTCTCCTGTCAAGCTGCTGTGAGTTCATTTTATAGTCATAGGAAACACTACAGGAAAAGCTTTCTCTTGAGTTCTAAAAGTAAACAAACACATTTATGCTTACTGACCTTTTTCTGGTATTTAGACTGCATGAGAATCATTTGTTGGTTTTGTCTTACTTGTGCCTCTGATTCGTTTCCACCTTAAAAAAACCCAAAAATATAAATGGCACTTTGTATGAGCATTTTAACTGCAAATGCCAGTTATATACAGCAATATAACAGACTGGTTGTATGCAGATACAGGAAATTTTTCATAATTACAGTAGCTGTCTGACATTAAAGAGAACAGATAGGAGACCTTTTTGATCATTTTTTTCATCCATCAAAAGCACTTGTCTATTATTTACAGAGCACCCACTGTATCATCCACTCTACCAACAAATATGTCCCTACAATATATGATCAGTTTACTGAGGAACTATTCCATTTTCAGAAAATCAGTCATGCTTTGCAGGTGAGTTTTCATTTTCACATCCAGCTATCCCCACCTTTGCTCAGTTTGTCACGCACAGACAGTCAGAAATCTTATTGCTAAAAAGTTTCTCTTTTATCAAATTTAGGATCTTGGACTCTGCCAGATCTAATGGGATGCTATCATTTTAGTATTTTCTACATAATGTCTTGGGACTGAAGGAAGAATCCCCTTTCTGAAGTGGAAGTAAAAGCCTTTTCCCACAGACCTCTCATTCATATTCAGGTAGTAAAAGGTGTCCTTTCCCAAAGCCATGGACTCTCTTTTGTCAACATCTAAAGCTCTGGCCATAATGTTCAGCCTTCAATAAAAAGAAGCAAAATCCTCACAAACAAAAAAACCAACCATACAAAGAAAGCAATACTAGGTCTTAAGGGATGGAGGGAGTGACTTTGATTCTATTACTCTGCTCTATTTTCCAAAATATTCTCTTGCTGCAGGAAACAAAATAATTTATTCCCTTCAGTTGTTGTAAAAAAATAACATGAGCCCTCACTCCATTCTAAGGATGGGGGCTGTATTTCCCCAGTTTATTGTTTTCATGAGGAATTCCCCTCCATGTGACTCCTAATTCTATAGAAGCAGCTGGACCAATCTGCTTCTACCTTAGGTGCCTGATATCCTGGCCCGTATCAAAAGCAGCATGGGCAACTAGTGGAGGGAATGTGGTTCTGCCCCTCTGTTCTGCTCTGATGAGACCACCCCTGCCGTGCTGTGTCCAGCTCTGGAGTCCCTAATATAAGACGGACATGGACCTATTGGATTGAGTCCATAGGAGGGCCCCAAAGATGATCAGAGGGCAGGAGCATCTCTCCTGTGCAGACAGGCTGAGAGCCAGCATTGTTCCCTCAGGAGAGGACAAGGCTCCAGGGAGACCTCCTAGCAGCCTTTCAGTACCTGAAGGGGCCTACAAGAGAGATGGGGAGGTAATTTTTGCAAGAGCATATAGCAGTAGGACAAGAAGGAATGGCTTTAAACTGAAAGAAGAGAGATTCAGATTGAATATAATAAAGAAATGTTTCACTATGAGGTGCTGAGGCACTGGCACAGATTGCCCAGAGAGGCTGTGGATGTCTCATCTCTGGAAGTGTTCAGTGAGGGTTGATATCTCCGTGGGGCTGCTTACCGGCAAGCAGTAAACCCCAGACCAAC
Organism: Trochalopteron elliotii; assembly: GCA_024734555.1. NCBI lineage: Eukaryota > Metazoa > Chordata > Aves > Passeriformes > Leiothrichidae > Trochalopteron > Trochalopteron elliotii. Next base: position 2,650,083 of record JANPWX010000013.1, on the reverse strand, counting down.
CCGAAACAGTTTGTGGGTCCTCCAAATCTGCAGGCTGAGCGTGGATAAGGCTGGAAGAAGGAGTGGGTCTGGCTTGGGTTAGAAAAGGTCTTTATTTCAGTGCAGTTCCATGTTCCAGGAGAGCACTTGCCAGAGCATGTGCCAGAAAGCCAGAACAGCTAGAACCCCGATTTGGCCCTGGTGCCCTCCTCCTACCAGGTCGCACCTGTGCAGAGCACACTCTGGGCCAATGGGGGAAGGTAAGGGGTGGGTCCAGAACAGGGTGATACCAGGTGTGATCAGGGGTACAGGGGTAGGGGTATTTTGGAAGGAACAAACCAAATACAGACAAATAAACAAAATACAAATACAAATTCAAAAACTTAAATTATGCACCGCAACAGTTCAAGGCCAGGCTGGATTGAGCTTCGAGCAACCTGGTCTAGTGGAAGGCATCTCTACTCCTGGCAGGATGGTTAAAACTAAATTACATTTAAGTTTCCTTCAGACCCAAACCATTTTACGAAATGTAAGACAGTGATACTAGACCTTTCAGGAGGAGACCTTGATTAAAGGTAGCTTTCTCCATTTGCTAATGGAAGGTAACTAATCTTTAGAAGCTTTTGTGACATCCAGTGAATGGGAGATCAATTCCCTAAGTGTGGCAACATTTCTATGGACACAAATAAATCCCTAAGATAAGTTCTCAAGAGAGAGTGGCCATACAGTATACAAGCAATAGGCTTAGAATAGCAATAAGCATACAGCTGGCATTGTAGAGTGTTTCTTCCTCAGGTCTAGAAAATAAAACTGCTGCTAAACAGGTTTTGAAACCTCTTGGATGCCTAATCTTTCTTGTTTTATAGCCTTTTATTGGCAAAATTTCTTTTATGCACTGTAGTTTTTTGCTGGTACTGCTGGACATTATCTCGGAATAAACATTTTTCTGATCATTATTAGAAATTGCCTATAGCCTTTCAGCCAGGTTTAATTCATTCAAGTTGGCTTGGCTGTAACATGTCAAATGCTTCACTGAAGTCAGGGGGTGTTGTGATCATATATAATACCAGAAAAGACATTGTTGCATTTATCAGGCACGATTTGTTGCTCCACTCTTTGCTTACAGAGGAGAGTAGAACTTGCATCCTTCATTGCACTCATCTCTCCATGATGCCTGAAAGTTTGCCAGTCAAATATTACAGAGCTGAAATCCAGAATACTTTTTTCCCTATGGAAAGCACAAGTGCTAAAAAACTTCAACTTTAAGAAACTTCAACTTTAGTTAGAGATTTTATTTAGTGATGTGGACCAGATGTGTAGTCCCTTAAAATCACTCTGAGAAAATAATACATGATATTTTTTTCCCTTAATGAGTACCTACAGTGGTGAAATTAGAGATGTCATTTCAGCTCCAAATTTGTTCCTGTGGGAATGATATGTTCTAATAATCTTTGTACCTCAGTCATTTTCAGAGGCACTGAACACAGTGCCTTTGCCTCGGTCTCAGGAGTCTATGTGGCAGCTAGAGAGTGACTAACAACATCTTTTTTTTTTTTTTTTCTTTCCTCTTAAGTTGCTTCTTTGCCAAGAAAGATTTTAAATGCAGTGGGGCCAGAAGTTAAGACTCCTGACACTCAGTCATGCAGCTTTAAGGGACACCCTCAGTCACACAGCCAGCATGCACAAGCCAAATTTCTTTTTCCAGATTTCAGTTTCTTCAGCAAAAAGCTCTACGGACTTCTTGTGACAGAAGTATGTCTTCTAGTATGTCTTCCCAAGCAAGAAGCAGATGTTACATGTAAACTCACAAAGACACTGTCTGGCCACACAACTGCATATGATGGTGGGAATACAGGGCATTGCCACCACTGCAAACAACTGTGACTCAGCTGCAGGCAGAACATGTGGGACCAGGATCACCTTGAGCCAAAAATCAGCTTTGGGTTGGAGTCAGTTCAAATTCCTCTCTCTCCCACCTGCTGTCTATTTTTATGCACTGTACACCGCCACAAACTTATCTTGTGTAGCCTGGCAGAGAAGGAACTTAATTTGCAGGTCAAAGCAGACCACATCCTGCACTGTGCACCTCAAATTCTCCTCCAACAGCCAAGGTAAAGAAGGGCAGCTCTTCTTTTCTAAATTTTTTTAAAACTAAGTCTGAAATATCACTAAATTCAATACTTTATAGTGGTTGCAATTCAAGATATCTCCTACCCTTTACCTCACCCATCTAGAAAATATCTTGGTTATCTTAGCAAACACATCAGTTATGTTCAGGGTGTCTTAAGTTCTTGCAGCTTTTTACCCCGTGTTTCATTTACTTGTCTGTTGTTATCTTTACAAAATTGGTAATACAGGGCTTCACGCACATTTAGCCTGCAAATGCTGAAGCTGCAGGGATCACTTTCACCTCTTCAAGACCCAGCAGCCAGCACACATAGTAACACAGAGGAGTTCTCTTACGGGTAACTGGAGGGTCTCCAACATGCTGTCCATCTGCACACTAATGACAAGTGTGTCCCCCCTCAGAGACATCGACCACACACAGTGTAAACAGCAGGAGAGTTAATCCACCTGTTTTCCCCAAATGTTAGCACAGATTTTGTACTCTGATCTTGACAGATTTCTTGAGTGACAACCTTGTTTCAGAAACATCTTCCTTGCCATGATCATCAAAAAGCACAGAGCATATACAGTACACTCATGTCAGCCCTTATTTGTTGCAATGCATGATTAAGCCTTTCAGAGTTTTATATGTATTTTATTCATTTCATGTTGGTATGTTCCTTCCTAAATCCCTTCACCCATTCCCTGACCCCTATGGTATCTCCCAGAGGGGAGCCCATTGTCAATCACCCTGGTAACTTGAAGGAAAATCATCTCCCATTTGGCCAGGTGCTCAGACACTTGCCCCCTTCAACTGTCCTGTTAAGTGTCCCCCTCTAGAACCTCCCTCCCTTCCCATCCATTGGCCCGAATTCTCCTGTTGCCTCAGGCTGTGTCCTGGGGTACAAATGGGAGAAGGAAAGGCCAAGCTGTGCTTTTGCACGTGGAGCTGCACCAATAAACACCTTCCAACCCACGGCAGAAGCCCGCTCTTCATTTCCAAGCCTTATCCACACTGAGCCAGCTCATCTGAGGAACCCACACAAACTGTCTCGGTTGGTCTGGGGTTTGCAGCACAGCCGGTAAGCTGTTCCCCAGGAGAAACCACCATACTTATTGACACTGAATTTCTTTAATAAGTAGTGAGAAAAAGTGAAAAATGTTTCATGTCTTGGAAAATTAAATTTTGCAGTTCTCAGTTGCTGATTTACATGTCTTACCCAGTCTCTGTGGCACCAACGTAATTGGCCCTGGCTTGTGTTCTTTCTTCCATTGCTCCAGGTCATTGAGCTCTTTCTTAGCAACTGAGCAGGTATAAAAAGAAATAAATATACAGAAGTTAGAGGAATACTAAAAAGCAGCCATTACTGCTAATTGCATGTAATCCTGAAGACCATCCAGGAACAAACTTGTTCTCAAGGGATGCAGACACCCCCACAAGAGGTTACACAGTCACTGCAATGATCAGCTAATAAGGCAAACATTTTCCCTAACTTGAGACTGTAATGGTGAGCAACCTTAGGACTCAACCCCAAAAGTAAAGCCAAAACCAGCTAGGAGACTGCTAATAGACTGCTTTTTAACCCCCGGGAACCTATAGGTAAGTGCCACAGTATTTACTCCTGCAGGTAAAGAAGAAGTTGTTACGATGAAGATGTTATTGCTGCATAGAGGGAAATCCTTGCGGTGTAATGCTCCCCAGCAGGGAAATGAAAAGTAATTTTCCTTCCCAACTGCATGCTCCCTAAATAAAAACAGGAGGAATGCATGAATCAGCTTCAAATTAAGACACTTCAACACAGGCACCCACATGTGAGATGGACAGCAAGCTCCCAGTGTAGTCAGTGGAAGTCAATACAGCCAGGGTGCAGCCATATGCTCTAGGATGGCTGATTTAATTCTCTCTTTGTCAACTGACAGAGGGAAAAACACAACAATTCCTTTCAATAACAAGGCCAACGAAGCCTATGGAAAGAGGAGCTGTGTTTTACACTAGCACTTCAGTTGCTCTAGGAGCTTATTTCACTCTTACTAGCCATATATCCTCACGGCTGTCTATGGCTATCGGAGGCTAACACCAGTCCTCCTATAAGAGGATAAAGCCAGCATTTGGGAAAGCTTCTAAAGAGACCCAAAAGATGGAGAACAGCTTTTTATTTCACCTTTAAAACAAGCATTTAGAGACTGCATTCATGAGGTCCTATTTCTGCCAACATACAGGACAGAAATACTTGACATGCTTCAGACCTTCCACACTGGCACCACAAAGTGAAAACAGATTAGAGCATCACCTGTGCTGTTAACATCACAGTCAGGTCTAAGATGATCTGCTGCTATTCTTCCTTCAAAAAGATTATAGTTTGGTTCATGAAAAATCCATTTTCTCTCTTGCAACCAAAGGAAACCTATCCCATGCCAGCCTGCTGGTAAAGCATTTCAGCCAAATTCACAACGTTTGAGAAGAATGGATTTAATTGCACTGTTTCCTCAAGGACTCAAGACATTACAAGTGCTGACTCACACTCCTTCAGCTTTCATGACTTGCATAAATCAATGCCCAGGTGCGTAGGACTGCTGTGCTCAATCAGCCACCTCTGTATACAGAATTTATTTCACAATTGACTCTTGCTGTAACTTTGCCAATTTCAACGTATTCCTGATCTTTCTGGTAGACATTCAGGGTGTTCCTGCTTAGGTACTTTCACCAGCAAGACTCGAAGCCAAGCAAAAGTGACCATATATCCACAAATACTTTCATCTAAAATGACTTTTACCAGCTTCAGTAAAAGACCCATCTACAATCCTTAAATGCATGTTCAAGAACCAACAGCATTTGCAGTTGCTCTTGTTTCCACATGGGAGTGTTTTCAAAAATATTTCTTATTTATATTTTTGTTCTTCCTCCTCCTAACCCAGAGACAGTTCAAAGTTCCCCAATATTAATTCAATCCTGTAGAAGTTGGATAGAGCTAGTTCCAGCATAGTCTTGTAGAAGTTGTCTTGAATAGGTCCTGCACTGGAATTACCAAAATCCTTCTGAACAAGATTTATTCTGCACGAAGTGAAGCCAGATAATGAGTCAATCTTAAGAAAAGCTACATGATCATGAAGAATGCTCATAGCACTGGCATTACTGTCATAGCTGTACATATAAAAGCATTGTAAAAATGTGGATAAAAATTGCGAGAGCAATAAAATGCTAAAACCCTAAAGTCATTCAAGTAGAAATAATGCATTGTGATATTAGACAACTTACTTTGCTGCAACTTTTTTCTTCTGGTTTCATTTGGAGTTACCAAGACATATGGGCCAACACTAAAATGAAAGAATACACTCTTATTTTTCCTGTTTACACAAAATCAGGACTAGAAAGAGTTCCTTCATCAGCAAAGTCAGTTTTCTGCTGTTGTAACAAACAACTTCATATAAAAACTAGAATTTATTCTGATTCAGCTCTTTAGGAATTTTTGGTTAGTACTCTAGAAATACTTGTTATATTTGGAATTGGCAGCAGATACCAAGGATAACATTTTCAGGAACTTTTAGCATAGACTTTGCTGTTCTTATTCAAGTCTTACTCTAGACTGCTGACCTCAAATCTCATACATTTCAAATCAAATCACTTCCATGAATAAAAATGTTCAATGTGGAAGACCGCTGTCTACTGGGAAGAGCCCTGGCAGTCCCACCCCTTCCCTTGTGGGCACCAAACACCTTGTGGACTTAAGCAGTCTGCCCAACAGTTGTCCAAGGAGTGCGCAAAGTCACACTGTTTGTGACGGACCCAGATGACTTACTCTCAGCCTGAGCCTCAGTTTCCTTGTCAGCCTTTCATTTTCAGGCACCAGGAATTCCTTGGGCATATTCATCTTGCTGTCACGCCTAAGGTGCAACTCACTGAATCAGGGCAAGGGCCCTGTTTTGCCAGACTTAATTCAAAATGCAGTTGCTGTCTCAAGGAGCTATCAATCTAATGTGACAGCAAAGAGGCAAGACAGGGTTCAGAGTGTATTAAGAGACTCGAGGTGATCAAAAGAGTGATGAAAACATGTCAGTTCCACTTGGAGAAGACAAAGGTGTATTGTGTGAGTAGGAGTTTACATGGCTCCCACTCAGCAGAAGCTGTGCCATGGGGGTGCAGGTTTACCAGAAATGCAATAAGCAGAGTTGGCCCCACACATCAGAGTCTTGGCAGGGTTTTATATGCACATGTGGGCACAAATATTTCATCTGGCTTCATTGCAGGGAAGGCACGAAGAGAAGAACAGCTAGCAAGGAATAATTAGGGGTGAAGGCTGAGCCTCTTCAGGAGTGGCTAGAGGACAAACTAGTAAGCAGAGAGAGAAGATGGCAGTGGAAAAGTAATGAAACAATAAGACCCAAGACTAAGACTTAAAGGGGAATGAAAATCATGCAAAGAGATCAAAGTGCCCAAAGCTGCCTGCTGCCGTATCACTGTAATTCAGACTTTGTTAAGAGAGTATTTATATCCAATTACCTCTTTCTCTTTGAAGACTTATTCTAGGAGGATGTGGATTAATTTATGAGATTAAACTAGTAAAGATAGAGCTGTGAGCTCTAATGGTGCCATTTAATGTGATCTTTTCCCTTTCTGCCACCATACTCTGGTGCCCTCGAGATGGTGAGACTGTTCTGCACGTCTCCACTGAATCCCAGACCCTCAAAGGCAGGAGTGAAGGAGGAACAGTAAATGCCCTACTGGCATTCACCACACAACTGCAAACATTACTTAAAAGAAGCTTTGACAACACATCTTGCTTATGGCATAACATTCCCCATCAGTGATGTTGTTTCAGATTTTTCTCTATTTGATCGAGTAGTAGCATTTCCAGTTTATCCCAAAGTGCCTTTAACAAGCTGCTGCACAATTTATCTGTTTCACTTTCTCAGTAGCTTTTGTTTTTGTTTCAGATATTAAGATCATATTTCTCTCAAGTTCATACACAAAAATATTAAGTACCTCTTAAACTCCCCTCCCTTCCCTTTGGCAGTGATAAAAGTGGCTGAAATTGTGGGTTGCAATGCTACATATCTTCCCCTCCCAAAAATCGATCAGTGCATCTAAGATATCGCACTGCTTCACAGCACTAGAGGGCAGAAGAGTTTTTATACCATGTACTTCGATGACTTCAAACAGCATTTGTCTGGTTGATTTGTTTTAGTTATAATCAAATTTTAAAAAAAAGACCTCGACTTGTCTGAACATGTATGAGAAAAAATGGTATCAAATCTAGCCCTTTTGCCATGAATCATTTCCTTTATCTGCTTCTGCTTTTGGCTGGAAGGCTCAGACCCCAGGAGGCCAGGAGGGGCCCACTCCTTTGGTACCTGACCATGGATGGCCTCATCAGCAGCACCTTAGAAGGACTGCACATGAAGTAGAGCAAAGATCAATCAGTTTACAAAAGAGGTAGAGGTGACAGTACATTTACCATCTGTTTTCCAGAGAGCAGATTAACAGTCACTGTGTTTAAAACAGTGCTTATTTAAAAGCCAAATTGGTTTCCATTTTATTGAAATAAAGGAAAAGAAAGTAAGGATGCCAAGTCTCCAGTGGGGGAGGGAAGGGGAGAACAGGACAACAACTTTTCTTTGTCTTTTATATAATGCTTTGTTTTAGTTATTATTAGAAATTATAAGAAACAAAAAAAGATGGGGGAAGCATTATCGAGTTTATCTAACTTCATAGTATTCACCTTGGTCTCTGGAAAGAGTATGGGTTTGGGTACTGGTATCAGGAATGGCCTAAAGCTGAAGCAGGGCAGGTTTAGGTTAGATACTAGTAAGTCTTTCCCGTGAGGGTGGTGAGACAGTGGCACAAGTTGCCAGAGATATTGTGAATTCCCCATCCCTGGAGGTGTTTAAGACCAGACTGGATGGAGCTCTGAATAGCCTGGTCTAGTGGAAAGATTCCTGCCCATGGCAGAAGGGTTGGAACTAGGTGACCTTTAAGGTCACTTAAAGAATCATTCCATGATTCTCTGATCCGGGGGAAGGAAGAGTAAGTACATGGTAAACTTCTTGTGGGAGGGGTGTAAATCAGAGTACAAACTGGTTCCTTGCCTTTTAACCCTACAGAAGAAGAGCCAGATGAGCTGTTGCCTGAGAAACTCCACCTGCCCTACAGTTCTAAAATCCACACCTAATATCCCTTATTTTCTTGAGATTCTTTTTTTGAAGGAAAGAAAGTTAATGCAAAAACCCACCACCAGCTTTCACCTTTTGTTTTTATCCAGTTGGCAGGATATTGTATGTCATTTCTTTGTTCAGGAAAAACCTCTGATCCAGTTAAGCCTATAAAACCCACTACAGCCTGTCAATTTAATATTCCAGTCAGTTTCTGGGTTGCCACAGTAGCCATAAGTCTGGAGCAAATTATCCTACTTACCTGAGGAACAATTAAGGAAATGTGAAGATTTGAAGCTATCAGTGGTTTGCAGAATTTTGTGCTTTATACCAATAGATGAAGTGCTTCAAAATCCACAGACAGAAAAGCTGATAAAGAATTTAACTTTACAGTTTCCCTAATAATGATTCTAATTGTTACAAGCCTTAATCCTATCTTTGAGGTAGGGTTGTTTTATAAATACAAATACAGAAGTCACTGGAAAGGGGAGAAAGAATATCTCACCCCAGTTATAGCTCTTCAAAAAAGAAAAATCATCTTCTGCCTTTATGGATAATATTAATCTTGATGACTGTTTTTTGTTTTATTTTCTCTGCAGAAAATGGGAATGTATTGACTCATTACACACACTGAACAGATATTAATGAGAGTAAGAAAGTTATAACCCAATAAGAGAATGTCTCTATATCAAAATAAAAAAAAAAGTAACCTCTTATGATTTTTCAAGCAGATACACATAATATACCACAGTTGTGGGATTATAAATACCTATGTAACAATATATCATTGTGGTTTAACCCCAGTCAGTAACTAGGCACCACATGGCTGCTCACTCTGCCCCTCATGGGATGGGAGGGAGAATTAGGTTTAAAGTGAGAAAACTCGTGGATTGAGATGAAGACAGTTTAACCGGTAAAGCAAAAGCTGCACACACAAACAAAGCAGGACACAGAATGGAATCACCACTTTCCATGGGCAGTTAGGTGTTCAGCCATCCCCAGAAAAGCAGGGCTCCATCACGTGCAATGGTGAATTGGGAAGACAAACTCCATCACTTCGTGCATCTCACCTCTCCTTCTCCTTCCCCTTCCCCCTGCTATGTACACTGAGCCTGATGCCATGTGTTATGGGATAGACCTCTGCCAGTGTGGGTCAGCTGTCCCACAATTCTCACAACTTCCTGTGCACCCCTAGCCCATTCACTGGTGGGGTGGGAGGCAGGAAAGGCCCTGACTCAGTGTCAGCCCTGCTCAGCAATAACAAAAACATCTCTGTGTTATCAACACTTTGGGTCCCAAATCCATACTGTAGCCCCATAGCAGCTACCATGAAGAAAATAAGCTCTACTCCAGTCAAAACCAGCACATACAGAGAGAGATATAAAACATTTTGGTCAGGAGAAACATGCAATACAGTCATAGATAATCTGTAATGATACTTTATACTTTGAGTGATCAGTAACATTAGGAACACCATGTCTGAAAACTTAAATTCTGAATCATAAGTGTAAGTCTACTCTTCTAACTAGCTCAAGGACACCTTTTCAGTGCTTTCAAGGCATTGACCATAGCAACTTTTGTTCTACTTTCTTTCAGGTTTGTATAAAATAGTTCATTTCTAAAACTGAAAAAACACATGAGGACTGCTGTTCACTGGTAATAGCTTTTTCAGAGCTGTGCTCTTTGGTTTTTCCTCAAGTCCACTCCAGCCATCTACCACAGGAGAGATTTTCAAATGAAGCGTGAAATGGTTTAAAGAGTTACAAAAGTAATGGGTGTTATAAACTATTTCCAGTTCCACTGGGTTTTATACCATGGGTGCATTGGTACATGAATGTCACAGATTTGAAAGCCAAGTATCTTGCTCTGCTGGGCAGAGTGCTCTGCATAACAGACAGAAACTAAGGAGAATGAAGTTGGAGAGCAACACAAATGACTAAAGCTTGGTAAGGAGACATGGGCAGATTCAGTCAGAGGAGAGACCTAGGGAAAGACATGAGTGAGATACTGCATTAGATAGTATGTTAAGACTGAATTTAAAAGAGAAAAGAGACTGAATTTAAAAGAGAAAAGACACCAAACTGCCAAAGTCAACTCTTGAATTCCCTTCCATGATACACTGAACTTTTTCTTCCTTTATCAGGAATTGTTTTAAGAGTTGTCAGGTCCACACCACCACAAAGTATTGTTTTCACCAAGGCTCCCACGCCTGATGGAGCAGCCATATGCTGCTGAGCAGCACAGAAGCTGCCAAATTAAAGGGCTACAAGATGCCAAATCTCAGCAAGCAGACAACTGTCCTGTAGGTATCCCTATTTTGCAACGCACACACAGCCAGACGCTAATGATAATTGACAACCGCAGTTCTAGACCTCAGCTGAGCAATATGTTCTGTGTCCCAGCAGTGCCATAAGCAGAGCTGGAGGAGAGTGTACAGACCTTGCATGCAGCCCCGGGGCTCTGGCTTTCCCTCTTTATCAGCGGCATCATCTTACCAGTTTGCAGCTCAGAGACAAAAGTGATTTACTGGGGCTTAGCATTACACACAGTCTGATTCATCCTCACTGCAAGTGTACTCTTAACATACATGAGAGGCAGAAAATGAACTACATTATCAGTAAATATTTATCACCAAAAATCTACCTCCATGGATTTTGTCCTGTGTTTGTCACAGACCAGTAATGCACTTAATTACCAAAGTTCAAATGATGTCTGGAAGATCATTAAACCAGGGTAACTCACTTCTGTATCTGGTCCCTTTCATTAAGAACAGATAATATTTTTGCCATTGTGAGGTTTTCGATTAAGGCAAAGAGTTAAACTCTGAAAAAGTGAACTTGCAAGGGGGAAGAGTGAGAAGGGAAAGAGCAGCAGACAGCAGTCCAGGAGAAAGTAAGAGTCAGAAATCTGCAGGAAAGAAACAGACCTGAGGTTCTGCGGTTACCCACATGCTTTTAGAGAAATTCCTGAAGTTAAATTTGGTCCAAAGACTAAAACTGAAACTTGGAACTGAATTTCCAACAGTTTAGATGACGCTCAGACTCAGCAGCTTGCTGCGGTTTTAGCACATCGGAAAGAGGGGCAGGTGCTTCAGCCAGTACTCTGTTTTGGACAATCATCTCAGATCTCTAAAGAACCAAGGAAATTGCCATCCTCAAGGATCAAATCAGGGAGCCAAGGGGTAACTCTCAGCCCATGCTTGGGCTGAGCACAGCTACAGCTTTCTCTCCTCTGAAAACCCTCATGTGCCATTAGTCAGCCTGTGCTTGCGGTCAGATTACACCACAGGGCAGAGTTCACTGTGGCATTGTTGTAAATCAGCATCAGACCCGCCGAAGTCTAGGAAACTCAGACCCAGCCATGCTCATGCTGTCCCCACATCCTAGAGTAGCTCAGTTCTCTCAGTGCAGCACAGTGTCAGGGATGTAGGGAGCATGCCAGAGCCAGCTGGAGCACCTGGTAATCACTAGCCCTGAGGAGCATGGAGCGTCATACGTGGGCAGACTAGGCACTGGGCTTGGCAGCAGCGAGTGCTGAGCCGAGCTATCCCCTGCAGGGGTGTGCATGTGTTGCATGTCCGGCCTGCCAGCATGCCTGGAGAGCTCAGCAGGTCAGATGCTGTATCCCATGAACACTGAGATTTGAGCTAGTTACAATGCTCATCTCTGCTTTCCCCCTTCTTTTCTTTCCAACAATATTTCCTCCTCCGCTGTCTCTGCACCAGAGAATTTGTCCTTTCATTGCCCCTGCCCAAATGCAGCATCCTCCCATACATTCCTTATTCATCACCTTGCCACAGCTCCTCATCAAGCTATGCATCAAGAGAACATGTCAGGGCTTGTGCAAAACAAGCTCTTCCAAAAAAGCCATCTAATACAGAATTTGGAAGGACTTCCTTCCCACACCCCCCCCACCCCCGCCACCCCAAGCATTATATGGAACAGCCTCCCCCACAATCCAGACTAATATAGTTATTGTCTGACATAGACCCTGACACCAAGCCTGTGGCTGGAGAAAAGGCTGGCTACTGACCAGTGTGAATCCAGGCATCTCTGAAGTGCTCCACTGGGCTGTAAACATTAGTACATCAGCCTGAAAGACAGAGAGTTGGGAGACTTCTCCTGTGCAGCAAGTGGAGAACTAAACTCTGAACAGATTTTCCATGATTCAAATTACCTGTCTTGCACTCCTACCAGCGGCTGGGCAGTGGGCAAAGCAAGCATTTTGCTAAAAATCTGCCTACAGTTTTGTAGACTAACTTTTTAAAAATTTTATTTTAAAGAAACTTCAGTTCATGAAAAAAAAAAATCAGAACTGCTAAGTATAGTCTGTCAGCAATAGGATGAGGGGTCTTATAACACCATAGATTTTTTTTTTTTTTTTAAATTCGGAATTAAGACCGGAAAAGGAAGGAAAGAAAGCTCTGATAGATTTGGCTCCAGCAGTCAAAGAATACAATTTCTCTTGAGCCAAGCATTCTAGCAAGTTCGCTCTCCTTTCAAACAAAATGATGAGGGACTGTTACCAGCTGTGCAGCAATGTATCTTCAGGCTTTATTATTCTGAATTTCAGCTTTTAATGGATTTTACCAGAACCAATATTATTCTTGGCAGCTTTAAAGGTGCTAAAGGCAGACTGCTGAATGGGGGCAGCAGTTTCTTTTTCAGGCACTAGCTATAGTTCACCCTCTAATTTCCCCACTTTCCTCCACCTTTCTTCAGTACAGACTTTTGTTTCTGAATAGGTATGAACGGGGGCAATTTGGGAATTGGCTTTCTTCAAGTTAATTTCATGGCACTTAGCAGACAAAGTGAAGCCACTTAAATGCAAGCTTATTATTATAAGCAGTTTCAAGCTCTTGTCATCCTGGTGACTTTTTTCTCCATGGCCTGAAACCACATACAACATATAACTGGATGGGGATGTGCAAAATGTGACTTCAATTTTGCATTTGAACAAGTACTTTTTTTAATTAGGACCATTTTACTGTCACTTCTCACCCTTGACATATCATATAAGGGCTTTTCCAAAGAAAAACTATCCTCTAATACCAGCTGCCCACCTTGTATTTTTAATAGTCCAGTTTGAATATTGAGTACTGAACAGGACTGCAACATGCTACATCCGACAGATATTTCATGTGTCCAATCTAAACGAAAGGTCCCCTGATCCAATCCTCAGATAGTCCTGAGATGTTTTCCCACTCCCAACTTCTCTCACAGCCTGAGACAGAGAGTTTGCATGGAAACAATTCACACAGAGCCTTCAAAAGAGATTCCAACTCCTGCTTTGCTGGCAGCAGAACCATATCCCTGTCTGTTTCCAAAAAATAGCAAGCAGAAGCTGGAATAGCGACGCTACTTGGCACAGAGGTATCCTGCTTGGGCCCCTCATGTTCCCTCTGCTATGCATATTCCAGAAAGCCTTCAGTAATGCTAGTCTGTGCTTTTTTTCTCCTACCTTGTTACTTCAGATCTCCAACTGCTCTTGTTATACCAGAGCCTGAAAACCTGGACCATTCTGAGGGTGTCCCAGTATTTTAGTTTTAAAGGTCATATTAAAACGGGTTGGTGGCTAAAAAGCTGAGTCAGCTTTATTACTGCTAAAATGATGTTTTAATCTGAAATCTTTCTTGAAATGTAACTTGAGAAAATGAACAAAGTAATAATGCATGAAACTTTTTTTTTTAAGAATAAAGTTATCCACTGTTCTGTTTCAGTATTACAGATGCTATCTTCTTCTTTAATCTGTGTTAGTTAAGGAAATTGCAGTTTAAGTGGATTCATCCCATTCAAACTGCCTGGTAGCATCCTCCTTCTCAAGGGAAGGATGCAAACCCCACTCTTGTTCACTTCATTTTTTGAGTATTAGTTTGCCATTCATATTACACAGTTTCTGTTTCAACCTGCCTTTTCCTCATCCCTCTTCTCATTAACTGAATATTAATGCGGACTTTAATTTGTACATCCAAGATTCAGGAACTAATTCTTTGTTAGAACTTTATGAAGACACTGAGAGAATTTTTTCACATGCAAAAAATACTACTCAGTCTTTGCAGTGGATGCACACCAGCTTTATGTCTGCAAGAAACATGTAAGATGAAAGAGGGAACAGAGATTTGTGTGATTATACGTACCCTGGCCTTACATTCTGCAGGGAGCTCTGGCAAACCAACTGATTAATTATTCACCTAACTTCTACCAGGGGGCTTGTATGCCAGACAAAAACTGGGTAAAGGCAGTCATGCCAATGGGAAAACTCCCACTTGCCCTGCTGCCCCCTCCTTCTCCTGGGGAAAAAAAAAAACAAAACAAAAAAACCCCCAAAAAACACAAAAGCAACAAAATGCACACATCACAGCTACATAAACAAACTGGGCCTCTCCTTGCTCTATTGTGGATACCTGGCAGTGTGAGAGCAGGCAAGACAGAAAATTTTTCATATTTGGAAGTGGGAGAAAATGAACAGACGGTAACTAAGGAATTGTTGTTTGCTCTCCTGAAAGTCAGTCATTAAAGCACTGATGGATTTTAAAGGGACTCAGCTCTTAATAATCCCTGTATCATTACTACCTAATAGGCAAGCATTCATGGGTTTCAGTGGGAAGCTGCTGATCTATGCTTGCCATCAGCTGCCTGCCACCTCCTCCACTGGTGGCTCCACCTTCTTCATCCAGAAAGAAGGGGAAGGAAGCTTGAACCAGTTTGCAGTTTTGCCAGCTGCGCTTTGAAAACCGGACGAAAAAGAAGCAAGCTAAGCAAAATCAGCACATGACAATAATAACAATCTTAGTGTTACATGCACTGCTACTGAGAACTCAGAAAAAGCACATTAGGGGAGAAAGACTAAACACGTAGCTATGGCCATCTAAGCATATTTATATTAAACATATGTGCATAAAATACACACACACACAGCTTTCAGTTTCTATTCTGTATTATATCTGCATAAGACACAGCTTATGCAAGCTTATCTATTGCAGGATTGCCACTGGAACACTAGAGATGGGCTAAGCATGGATTCCAATAATGCACAAAATAAAATCGAGAGCTGAAGCTTTGGTTTTAGTTTTGTCAGCATGAAGTTTCTGGAAGCTGTTCTGTGTCCTTGACTGCATTCAGAGCAGTGCTGGAATGCAGCCTATATCCATCTCTTAAGCCAAAGTAAGTATTTTTAGACTTTCCAGGATGAAATATTAGGAGACATAGAAAACAGGGAGCTAGAACCTGATCTGAAATTTCACTTTGTGAAACGATGCCAAGAAACAGACACCACATATGCCAGTATCCAAGGTACAGATCTGGCCACTGCTATGGCACAGTGTGTAAGCCATGCTATCAAGAAGCCTGCCAGAACAACTCAGGTCTCACACAGAAAGCTTCAAGAAGATGACAACATGCTGCTTGTGTGCTCAGCCACATTTAGGCTCTCTATAAAGTATTTGCACTCTTACAGGTGTACACCTCGAGTAAGCTGGAGAACAGGCATCCAATACAGGTAAATTATCTTAGTAAGGCTCCTGGTTACTTACTGCTGCTCTTGCTGTTGTTGGTGGGCTGATGTTTGGCCTCCTTCTTTCTCTTCAGATGCTGTCAGCTTCTGGGTGTTTTCACCCTTCTCCGTTTCATTGTTGCCATGCCAGGGGTTACCCTGAGAGGAAGATGGAGTATTGGAGAGAGTAGCTGTCCTGTACCCGCTGCCTCGCTTCCATCCTCCAACCCCAGACATGGTTTTGCAAGGACCTTGCTTTGACAGAAACCAGTATTGCTGCTACAGCTAGAGAAACACTCAAATTTTGGAGTTACCACAAATCAGTTTCAATTCCTGGTAAGCTCCTCCCCTTCCTGAACTTTGGACTGGCAGGCATGCCAACATGTGTACTGGTTTCTGAGGCATCCTGCAGCTGAAGCTCAAGTTTCATCAACTCAATCAGGCAGACAGGAGTCACAGGGTAATGGAAAAGCTGATCTGCACTAATAAACCAGGTGACATCAGCTTGTGCAGAAGCATGGGGAGGTCTGACATTTTTCTGATATATTTCTGACATATATTTCTGATATATTTCTGATGTATTTCTGATATATTTCTGGCATTTTTTAAACCCAGCACTTCCCTGTGACAGAGGGAATAACTCTTGGGGATGTTATGACCTACCCCTGAAGGTGAAGCTAACCCAAGTTCTTGTTAATAGATCTCTTGGTGCAGATTAGGGTGAAAAAACACTAAATGATCAGTGTTTGCAGATATATATATATGAACAATTTGGTTGCAATGGAAAGTAGCTATATAGCCATTTTGGTTATTATTATCTGTAGTAATATGGCAATATGAAAGCATAAAGACATCACTTAAAATGTACAAGGGGAAAAAAGGAAGAAAGAGAAAGAAGGGGTGAGAGTAGAAAGATACATAACTACCACTCCTGGATTCACAATGAGACTTGAGTGTTGTTGTTGGTGGAAGTGCTGATTGAAGGTCTTGATCCATTGGTAGGGGGTGTGTGTAAGAGAGGGTAACTTGGCATGGTGAGAACACCATCCTGTCTCCACAAGATCTGCCTCTTATTGGCCTCAAAGCCCAGCTTGTAAACTCTGGCAATTATAAATTCACTGCCTCTGTCTTATGCAGACCAGAGGTTTGCCATTGCACACCCAAAAACTCATCTCTTTCTTGTGGGATTGCAAACCTGGTCTCAGCAAAGCACCCTGGTGCCTTCACAAATGGGGAATTGTTTTGAGTCATGGTCCAGTCTTTCACAAGGGGTTTTTCTGGTTTCTGTTTTGCATGACTGTACAAAGAAAAATGAAAGAAAAACTAAAAACTTACCTTTACATAAATCTTAAGGAAACGGTCCTGAAAAGTTCCAATTCAGCCTTTCAATTCTGCACAATCAGAAAACTTCTTTACTTTGGCTTTCCAAATTCTACCTGAATACAGGACAAATACACGATCCACTTATTGAAAATAGAGATCATTTGAGTGATCACAGCTAACCAGTAGTAATGTATCTATGGGATCTGCAGGTCTGGGGATAACCAGCAACCTTCTTATCATTGGGAAGCAAAAAATGTTTGGCAACTTCTAACCCAAGTGAAAAAGAACTAGCAGTGCTACTCCAAGTGCTACTCCAGGTTAATGCAGCAGAACTAAGGAGATCCAGCTCCACATATGCAGATCTCATCACTCTTTGTCCTCAGCTGATCAAGCTACACAAAACACACTGCTGGCCAGGTTTCCTGACTGCCCGGACTGCCAAGGTCTTACAGCACTCTCCACACATGCAGGGGAAGGAGTAAAGTAAAATGCCATGTGGAAAGCCACAGGCTGCCTGGTGGTTGTAATGCTCCTTGGGACCCTGCCACCAGCAGCTTACCTCCCAGAACTTCCATATCCACAAGGACACACCTCCCAGGGCTGCCCCAAGAAGACAGCACCAATGGTCTCTCCCTCCCCTCGCCCCTCCTAACATGCTCTGCAGCAGACATGATTTTCATTTGTACACAAATCATTCTACAGACTTTGGAGTGCAAGGGCAGTGTGGTGTAAAGGGATGAACTGGTGCATAGTCCCTAGCATCACTTCTCTGTACAAATATATATATATATGTATTTAATGTACAAGGTGCTGGCAAATGAAAGTGAACATGAAGCTTACTCCTTCCATAGAACTGGAGGGTCAATAAAAGAGATGCAGAAGCACTAGAAGTAGCACAGAAATTATAGCAAAGTCATGTCTGAGGACTGCAAAGATTTGTGGGATAGCAGCTGTGCCTACAGACACCCTATCTGGTAAAAATCCAGCTTTGACATCTGGAGTGTTCTTATCCACGCAGATTGATGTCTTAATAACCCATATTTAATTATGAAAATTGATTGTAATTAATGTGGCCACTGCTGCTGTGTCTTCAATTTATAATGTTATATAAAATTCAGATCTAGTGTCATCTTCCTGTTGAAATTTAGAAATTTTTTTGCTGAAAACAGTAACTGTAGAATCTAAATATTTGTATCTATATTGCTTAAAAAAGAGGGATGTGAAATGAACTCAAGCAGTAGAAGCTTGATCATTTTTGTTGCTTCCTTGCTCACTTATTTCATAGCTCTGTTGTGGACAATCCAAACTAACTCTATCCAGGACAACATCCAGGCCTGGCTCTAAGGACAGTTCATGCCGGACATGACCCCCAGAAAGTCAGTATATCAGATTTATACCAGTGTACAAAATTTACTTTATGTACCCTAAACATCTCTTCATCACTATCCCAGCAATCTCAAAGTCACCCCATAGCCTCTGTGTGACACTCTGCTGGAGTTCTAGAAATTTATAATTTAGTGTTTTGGTGTATAGTAATACATATGAGTCAAGATGGAGGATTTTGGGTGTTGTCTTTGTCCTTCTTCTTCACCTTCTTCCTTCTTCTTCATGGGTTTAGGTGGTTTTCTGTAATTGGGTGAAAAAGGTCCGCATTGTGGACCTTGGGTGGTCATTATTGGTCATTATATATATCAAAAACATAAATAATATAGGTGTCACCTTGGTGTTGGGTAATTATCACTTAAAAGACCTTGGAAAGAGTTATAAACTGGCCATTTTACCTTCGTTTTCTAGGAGCTCATGGTGTGTGAGTCTGTAAATACTGTAAATAGATAAGAGATAATAAACATTCCAAGTCCAAACTTGATCCTACATTTCCCATGTATTATTCATCCTGACCTTGGCAGGGAGAAGAAAAGAAGCCAAAATCACCACAATACTCCAGTGTATCATTCATCAGCCCTTCAGTTTCATGCTACTTAAACACAACATTTCACAGTCTGCAACCCAGCTCTTACATTGCTTCAGATGCATTGAGCTGAAATATCCCCAAAGCAATAATCAAGTTCTAGCATCATGGCAGTACCACCTAAGGCTCTCAAGACTCCTGGAGTTTGGTAAGGACATGCATTTTGCCTCCACTAGGATTAAGCCAGCCACTTAGCTACTTCTAGCCTAGTGGAGGCTAGCCTTGGGCAGCATATATATGTTATATATGCTAGTCTCTATATATAGTCTCTATATATGCTAGTTATATAGCTAGTCTCTACTAGTTGTATTTAGGAAAAAAGATCAGTCTCCAGCCCTGTTTATTTAGTGTTGTAGATGTTAAACAGATATTAAAACGTCAGAATGCCAGTGTATTCAGTCTCCTGAAACATGCAAACACCACCAAATCTCAAGCCTTCCCAAATCCCCTGTAAGGATTTTAATTCAGTACTTATATTTTTCTAGACCCACCAAGTTGCCAATTCTATCTGAGGGGTTATATTTATAGTTATTGCACATCCCTAACTGCATCTGAGGCTGTGATGCACTGGCCCTTGCTATCAAGTGAGCACTCACACGGCTGGTGGCTCCCTCCCTCCCCACCAGTATGTCAGGGGAGAAAACAGGAAAAGGAGTGAGAAAATTCATTTGTCAAAATAAAGCTTTTTTTGTCTGTAAAGCTCTGTTGCCTACAGCTATTAACAACCATTTTTTTATTTTATTCTCTGGGAGACAGAAAGATAGAAAATGATCTTTATTTTGCTCTGAGAAAATTCCTCAGTGGATATGTGAAATATTAAGAATTGTCATATTCCTTCCCTCACCTGTGTTTCTCATGAAATTGCAATAATAAACCAAAATAACTTCTGTGGAGGAACATTTTGTACTGAAGTTTTATTTCCAACTCTGCAGCACCATGAACTATACTAAAAATGAGAGGTATTACAGACTTTTTTTCACTATAAAGGATCTGGGTCAGCCATGTCATCATTTCTTTGGGAATGTTAGATAGGATAAAATTCTCTTCTATGAAAGAAATAGTATTAAAAACTCCATAAAATTAAACCATTATAATGTTCCCTATCTTTCCTTCCCTGAAGGCAACTGTTTGTTCTTCATTATTTCACTGTTTGTTTATGGCATTTAAGGTTTTGCATTTTTAAGGGTTTTTTTCTCCAACCACAGACACGTTTCATTAAAAGATTTTTATTTAATCCAAGGATACTAGAAGCCTAAAGCCTGAAGAAAAGCATCAAACTGAAGGAGACCTTTGAAAGGACAGCCAGGACAGGCAAGCTTTTGTACAACCCACTCTTTATTTTTCGCAGAAGCCAGGAAATGGTATCAGAAGGCCTTGATTGCTGGAGAAACGCTTTTTCCTTTGTCATCAGCACTAAAACACTTAGTCCAACAGCTGAATATGATGCTCAAGGGTTCACATACAAAGCTTTTTTCTCTGGATATTTTGGCTAAGTAGGTAAGACACACAGCTGAATATACTACAGACCATATTGAGTAATTGCTCATTGGGAACATATTCCTCTATTTTAGAGCAATGGAAAATGATGACAAATATCCCCAGAGGAATATCTATAATTAGCAATGCTTATAGAGTTGTTATACCATGATGGCAAAATAAGGATTGAACTTTTAGAGGTGCACTTTACTTTACCAATGTTTTCCTGGCTGAGTACTTTGCCTTGCTGTACAATTATGTTGATCGCTTTCTGCCGGGTTGATAGCACTAATTGTTACAGCTGAGGGTGCTGGAGAAGAGAAATTTCTCTGCTCCCTAGAGAGCAGCCCCAGGAGGAGGGTGAAATGTCAACATTTGGTTAAGATTTATTCTTGTTTAGATTGAGGACTGGAATTTGTCAGGTTCAGCAGAAAGAATGCCATTAGCTTTGACAAGTGCGTGTCTGTGGATGTGTTGGGTAATCTATTTAGGAGATGTAAAATGCTGCACACACTTCCCATTTTATTGCAAAAAGCTGAAATTGACGGTACCTGTCAAAAACTATAATCTTCCACCCTGTAAGAGAAAATTGACCCTTGCTTTCTCTACGGTATCCTTCAGCATTACAGCAGGTCCACCTCTCCTTTAGCTAATACTGCTTCAGCAAACTGAAGTGGGGATTGAAAATATAATTAACCTGATGCCCAGAATTTGCTGTATTGAAGTCCAGTGCCTGAAGATTATTACTACATTTTAGGAGCACCTCTTTAGCTGGGAGAGTGCTATGAATATCTATATTGCTGTATAAATAACACTAAATAATAAAGCAGGGCTGTTTTATAGGTCTGATGTTATAAAAACAATCAGGACTACAAATGAGTGTTTTATAGCATTAAACATGCCTGCAAAAAAATCTATTGGAAAAGGCAAAGTTAACTGGTAAACTGCAGAAATGGTATCACAAACAAAGATCTCTAAGAGCTATTGCTCCAGATGTGTGTCTAGAAGGAAAAAGTCCTTGAGAAGTCTGGCAGTATTAAAATAGTATATGCAATATTCCTGAATAGATCTTTTTCTTAACAGCTTTTAAAGCATAGATTTACTTATTCACAAAAAATATGTGAGCTTTTTGGCATATATACTATCTTCTTCAAGGAATAATTATACTCTTTGAATTCCTAAAGGCCATGATTAGTTCCAGCTTAGGATTTTATATAATATTATATAATACAATACCTTGTGGTACCTAGTCAACCAAAGGTGTCATACAGACAATTATAGTGTCTAGAAAGAACATTACATTCTTTATTGTGTTATGTTTCCAAATACATTACCTAAAGAAATTAGTAGAAGTCCACAGCTCATGCCTCTTTTTACTTTTATAGTATATTGTGATAAACAAATATACAACTGCTTGTAGGAGAATTAACTCTTCCAACTTCTATGCCTGGCTGGGAAGATTTATTCTTCATTCATTTGTATGCACATGACAATTCAGCAAGGCTCAAGTACTGACTTTTCCAGTTTTATATGATATGCCTCATGATTTCCTTGATAACTTTCAATTATACTCTCTTCTCTGCCTGACCTCAAAAACTTTAATCTTTAGGATGAAACTTTGGTCCCTGCCATTCTAATTTCACTGATTGGGTGCTCCATTTACAGGTTATTTGGAAATTCTCAATGGTAAAAATCCCAAACACGCACATGCTCCTTATTATCAATTTCACAAGATTTAACCTGGTATCCCTTTCTAGATTCTCCTTCATTTCTGACAGACTCTTGCCAGCATGGATCCTGACTGCAACAGGGAATACTGTAGCACGGACTGTTTAGGAAAATAATTTATAGGAAAAGTATGCAGACAATTAACTTCAATGGCATAACAAATCTGGACAACATTGTCACATTAATAGTGACAATATGCTGTAACATACCAGTGTTTAGGATTGAATTAAATAGTAATGGACAGATTGTGTCTACCAGCACCATCCTGTGCATAACGTAGCACACAGCTGTGCCACGCTGAGAGGAGCTTCGGGAGAGAACCATAACCAAAGACCCAGCTGCTTTCATTCCTCCCCTCCTTGCTTCCAAGGAAAACAAACTACACTGTTTCATTCCTGGCAGCAGATACATTTTCTTCCTGTTGATTATCTGGTTTGCTGGGAGTAATCGATATGCTTCCTGTGGCTCTCTGTCCACAAAGCAGCAGCAGTAGCATGGCTGGTGATATGAAAAAGATGTTTTGAGCACTGCTCTCCATCTCAGAGTGTGTCTGGATGTATTTGTATGGACAATATTATGACCTAGTGTCTTCAAGAATCAAATTTTCCTACCCCCTTACAATGACATAAAATATTTCCTGAGTTCATAGATTATAATTTCCTTCCAAAGGTGATCAAGCACCTGACAAGGACAGATGCTTTTCTGGATTTGATACTTATAGAGAGGGAAGAACTTGGCTGCTTTGACCAGGAGATAGTAGTATTTGGGCAAAATAGCAGAATCACAGCTTTGGATTAATGAGAACAGAATCTGACCTGTTAAGGGGTCTCAGAGATTACCTTGGAAAACTAAGGAAGAGCCCCTAAATTCCAAAACTTTCAATTTATTGTTTTCTAAGCTGGGTTTGCTAATCAAGAAAGTTGTAAGTGACATACTATTGTGCATCAATTCTATGAAAAGAAATGAATAAAAACGATTATTTTGGGACATTTTTATTGATTCTAATATAAGTTTTAAGTTTCTAAGAAATCAAATTCCACTGAAGGTTTAAAAAATGAATCATACATGATTGTATTTTATATGTCCAATGAAGAAGTAAAAATGAATGCATTGCTTGACAAACGGATCATCATGCAACTTCCAATGACTTCTGTTCAGTAGAAAGTTAAATTTATATGCTTTCTAAGGTGAATGAAATGCTCTATGTGGTCAGCTCACCTCAATGGTACTTTAAAAAGATACTTAAGAGATGCTCAGAAGAGCAATCATTGTTTGAAATAGGAGGTAAGAAGAGTAATTCTTTCTGTCCCGTCACACCGCTTAGCAACTCACAGATGATCCAATTCCTTTGCCAGCACTACCAGGCAGGAGGGAAGGAAAACCAGCACAAGGGAAGAGCTGCTTCACTGCTGTACGGACACGGGGCTGAGGATTTTACTGATTGTGGTACGGGACGAAAGGCGATGGACAATTTCTGCACGGGGAGGTATCAGATGAGGAGCACTTCCAGAAGGGTGAACTACGACCCAAAGTGGCAGCATCTGCAGGGCATCAAAGCATAAACACATTGAACCATGTACAGACATCAAGTGAGGTGCAAGCATGTAAATTTTAAAATGCACTTTTAGCGTTGTTGGTTTTTTCCCCCAAATTAACTATGCTTTATCCTTTCCTTGACATATGCCCCCCATCCCCACCTTTCTAAAATCCTGTATCCTTAAGATGGGCACGAATAATTTCCGTGTGGCCTGCATGTTTTCCCCCCTCCTGATCCTATTTGTTAATGCATTGATTATCCCTAATGTCTGCATTGATTATCCCTTATCGCTCCTTTTCCCGCTTCTCCCGGGTTGCGGCGCGCCTGCCTTGGCCGCGCGGGAGGAGGCCCTTCGCGCTCCGTCCTGCCGCGCTGTTTGTCCCTCTGGCCTATCCGTAGTGTTCGCTCCTCCTCGCGCAATCATGGAGGGCGCTGCGGCCTCCGCCGAGGGCCTGCGCTACGCCGAGTACACCCGGACCCCTACGGGCGCCGGCAAGGGCCAAGCCGAACTGGACCGGGGGCTGGTGAGCTCATGGCGGGACCCCCAACCCCGGGGCCGCGAGGGCGCTACTGCCCTGTTCTCACCCCGGGCCTTCACACGTGTGAAGGGTGACGTGTGTGAGCGGGGCGGGTGCCGGGCTGCGGGGACAGGCGTTCTCCGCTCCCCTGCGGGCTGGGCAGGGAGGCTGGGGGACACAGCGTCCTTGGCCCGGTGCCGCGGGCGCAGCTGCAGCGGGGGCAGCGGCCGTGGCGTCCCACCCGTGAGGGGAAGGGCGCGCCCAAGGTTCGTAAGTGCTCGTGGTCCCAGGGAACGACGGAAGGCAGAGGGTCCGCAATTAGAAAGTTTTATTAGTGCTTTACATGGTTGGTGTAGAAGTGTTGGCTCTGACTTACTATGTAGGCACACGGCTGCGGGTTTTGGGTAAAAGGGTAGGGTAAAAGGGAAGAGAAGTTGTGAATTAAAGAAGAATAGAAAGAGGAAAAGTGAGAGAAAAAGCGAGGATGTAAACGGGATCACCAGTACTGGCTCCAGCCTCAGTCCAGCTGATGAAGTGTCCTGGGCGTGCCTGGGGATACTTTTTCATGGACAGGTTTTCCTGCCATGAAGATAGGCTTCTTGCTTTCTGCACAATTGTGGAAACGGCCTGGAGGGCTTGTGGGGGGTCTTTGGTGGTCTTGATCCACCCCCCGCTTCAGTGCGTGCCCATTTCTTGGCCTCATCCTTGCACCGTGCTGGGCTGTGTTTACCTCCAGGAGCTGGAACAAGGAAAAGCGCTGCCCTACCTCTGCATGGCCCCCTTCTCCAGCCACGTTTTCTTCTTTGCCACGGTGTGTTGATACCAACGATCCTTGTTATTACCAGCAATTCTTGTCTGTCACTACCAAGAGCCCTTGGCTGGCTCCACAGCCAATGAGTGTTTTAATGTACACATTAGCCCCTTTTGTTCTGGGGTTCCACAGCAGGGTACACGGGAACGCTTCAGCCCCGGCATTCCCAAACAAGGCCAGAAATTTCGTTCCCTGCCATGAAAAGGTGATACCTGACACGTTTTCACCCACTGTACAAGTGTTATTACCACAGGCAGGTTTGAGTGTTGAAGGTTTTGTAGAGCTGTTTCAGAAGAGTAATTCTCATCTGGTACTTTGTAATGTGGGAAAGGCTGGGGGGAGGCAGGGTGTCTGCAGTTTCCTATGCTGTGTCGTGCTCTAGAGGAAAGGGTGCTGGGACTTTATCCCATTTCTTCATTCCTGTCACTTCAACTAGTTCAGGGAACAGTGAGTTCCCACTAGAAAAGAGAATTGGGAAAGACACACGGCTTAAAGCCCCAGATGGTGAAGTTTTCACATTTTTTAAATGGCTTAAATGTCTTACTTGCCTAACCTAATTGTGTGTGTGAAATTGTCTCTACAATATTTCTACTTTTTTTCAGACACAGTTTTAAAAATCACAGTTCTCTAAATTATTTATTCATTGTTACTACAGTCTAGGAGGTTTTTTTTTTCCCCCACACAAGAGTCTTCCTGTGCATTTAACAGCAAGTGTGTAATCTTAAGAAGCTGTCTCTGAAACTCATTATTGTCATGGCCATTCTCTCTGCAGAATGCTAGCAGGGAATTCCTAGAATTTTGTTAAGTCTTTGAGCCTTCTTACCCATCTGGGATAAAAGTTACATTTGGAGTTAGCATGGATTGCTTTGTTGTTGTGGGTATTGTCACGTTCTTACTGGGGTCTGGAGGCGAGGTGGGTCTTCACAGGACTAAAATCTGGATGTCTAGAGTTTTCTATTGAAATTTATTCTTTAGTCTAGGGTATTAGTTGAAAGTCACTTGCTCATGATCACATTTACTCTTGTGGTTGTTTTACAAAAGCATTTGGAGCAATGGAAGAGCAGTAGTGGGAGCATGAGGAGTCTGTTCTCAGAGATCATCCACAGGAGCCTTTGTTAATGAATATGTACTCAGGAAGATTGATTTGAATACCTTATGGTAATTGCTCTGTTACTGAACCTTGCTCTGGTTCAGTGTCCTATGAAGATCCGTCTGGAACTGTAGTCATAAAATATAAAAAACAAAAAGGTTGTTGTAAATTAAAGGACACAAAATGATTGAGAATTTTGTCAGTATGGAGAACAGCATCTATCTGAAGTTACTTTTAATTCACTGTTTGAAAACAAATTACATTTCATAGGAAGGTTAAGTCTCGAGGGAAAACGCTAGATTACGAAGTCAGTTGCATAGAATTTATAATATAATCCCACTTAAAAATTGTTCTGCCTCCATGTAGTGTTAGTAATGTGGTTTGCTCTAGAGCAGTATTCCAATAAACTGTAGCTACTCTTCTGAGGAATAGAAGCCTTATTCTATCTTCCATACCAAACAATCATTTATATTTCAAGTCAAGAATTTTTATTTAAGGGAATGTCTATTTTTATTTTTGTACACTTAGTTAATATACTTGTGTATCCTACTTATTAGAAGTGTAAAGAACTAAAAAAACCTCACAACAAACAAACAAACCAAAATAAACCATAAAACTTTTAGTTAATTTATACTTGTGTATTTACTTGAATATCGGTACATACTTCCTGTTTTGCTGGTCCACAATTAAATATGGATTAATTGCAAAATGCCATTCAACCCGTGAAAGCAAATAATTATTTTCTCTGTGCCTTTTATTCTGTTCTGATCACTGTAGGTTTCTGAGGCAAAAGACTGTAGGGCTCCTGCTGTGTGTGTGAGCCTTAGTAGTGAGAGAGAAAATATTTTTCATTTAACTGAGAAGGGTGTTCCACTGGTTGTGGTAGGAGAGCCAGTATAAAATCCAAATCCTATGCAGGCAGATAAGTTTTAACATTTGGAAAGCATTAGCATTTGCAGCCCGTTGTCAGATGTAAGAGTGCTGTGCTGAAGTTTTAAAATTATGCATTTGAAATTCTCTTTTTGTTTAAAAATTTAACCTTTGTTCTGCGTCATAGAAGGAGAAATTCTAATGCTAAGAATCATATATGTAATTTTATTTTTTGAATATGTTTAAGTTAGAAGGGCACCATGGATTGGGGATTTGAAAAAATAATATCCTCTCCTTTTCTTCTGGTAAAAAATTAAGGCTACTGGAGAATTAAATATTAAAGGAATAGGCAGAAAATCTCTGTTTTCTAACATACTGTGTGTTAATTAGTATGTTTTATGCTCTTGTTTGCCAAATGCTTAGGTAAACCAGTTCTTGCAGTTGCCTTTCTAAAGTTTATGTTTTCTTATACTCATTTCTGAAAAGGATTAAGAAAATTCAGGTTTTACAGATTTAGCATAACTTTTTCATTCGTTTCCGTTAACAGAGTTTGTTACTGAAGACTGAATTACTTAGCAAAATTAAAATACTGAGATCAACAGAATAGCATGGGGTTGATGATTAACCTTTGGGAGCTGATTCATTGCATAAAGAAAGGGACAGATGTTAGTTTTTAATACTTTATTTCTTTATTTTCCCCTCTTGGATCTTAACATAATGATTTCATTTAAAATCCACATCTTAGAAGTTTTTTAACAGCATTATTGGAGGGGGTGAGGGAAGGTCAATTCTGTCATAATTGAAAGTCAGTGCTTGTGTATTTATTTATTTATCCCTTTTGAAATGCAATTTCAAGCAATAGGAGACAAAAATGATCATGGTGGTAGTTGTATTAGCATGCTGTAAATGAGCTGCTGCCTTCCACAGAGAGAGTGAGCTGCTTTCATTTAATATTGACGTGAAAGGAGCACATTTAATTCGAGCTTTGCACTTTACATTTCAAAGCATCAGGCTAACCTTGACTGATTCTTCTAAATATTCAACTGAATTGAGTGAACATGGACAAGGAAACTGAGTCAAGTTGGACTTAAAAAACTTACTGGTTAATACTTGAAATTGCCACTGCTTTTGTGAGAGTCTGTGTCAAGAAAAAGCCAAACCTGCAATCTCATACTGATCAAAATTCTGTTTTTATCATGTGTGTAGTTAGGATACATTCACATCATAACAAACATTCAGGATCCTTTGATGTTTCAAGTTATCACCTCTTTGCTAATATGTGGCAAGTGACTCTTCTCTAAGGTGGCCATAATTCAAATAAGGTGAGTTACCGTAAACCAGTATTTCTCAGATTTTCTGGTGCCGGTACTTCACTTAATGTGTGGACAGTCTTTCGTTTCCTGTCTAGCTTGAGCTTTGTACCACTTTCACCAAGTTCTCTGTCTTGTCTTCATTTTCCCCTTGATCCTGCATCCTGCTCCTATTCAAGGGCTGCTGCCATGGTTTGTTTTTACCTGCTGAATTCCCAGCAGCAGTTGCTTTCCACTAACTGCTGGTGCTTTTCACTGGGATTGAACTAATGCATTCCAGTGGACATGGCCACCTCTGTCACAGGCCCTCAGGGGTCTTGGCACTGTGCTCTCAGTTTACTCTGCAAAAACACTTAAGCTATTTCTGCACTGAACTGACAGAATCCTGGTATTATTTATTAGTGTGGTCTCTGTGCTTGGTCTTGCCTGTGATGAGGTGCCTGCTGCTAATGCCTTGTTGCAACCTGCGTGTCTTGTAAACTGCTGACTTAAACCACCTTTTTGGTGGCAAAGCAAGTATTACTTAATTTGGACAATCACATGCTAATAATTTTTTATTTTTGGCCAACATGATCTATTTCACACATTGTTGAGCTCTTAATTAATTGACTGTAACCACTTAGTAAAAGACTCTTGCTGTCAGTCTGAATAAGTCAAGGAAACTCTTGAATATTAATTCATGGTCACAAACCACAGGACAGAATAATATAGAATTCCTATAGGGTTATGATATTTCCAGAAAGGTGGCTGGTTGTGGTTTGTGTGTTAGTGGAAGAATTTTTTGAATGTTTGAATATTGAGAGCCTGAGAACACTGATGTGTTCTCAGCCTGAACACTGAGGATTCCTGAGAAGAAATGGAAAGAGTTTTAGTTTAGTGAGGAGATGAACTGTATGCTTCACAATTTTACATCATCTGCCGTTTAAGATAACATGCTTAAACTTTTTCATGGGGAAAAGATGAGAGGAAATTTCGTGAAACTGAAAAAAACAACAGACATAAAGCCACTACATTATTTTTACATTCAGAAATGAATGTTAATATTGAGACTGAAGACTGCACTGAAATGGAAGGGTTAGATTACTAAAATGTAATATACAGGCAAATTTCTAAGGCAAAAATTCCCCCTCATGTAGGTGGGAGGTAGGTACTTAGTTAAGATCTGTGGCATCCATATGCTAGATCCAGAGGAATACAGCTCCTTCTCAGTGACCTCAGAGGAGGCTGCGACTTCTGTCCTGAGCTCAGTGCTTCAGGCAGCAGCCACAGCCACTCGCCTTCAGAGCCAAAGCTGTGGGAGCCACTGGGCGTGAGGGCGGTGCCTGCATCTTGTACAGCTGCCTGTTCGCTGGGCAAGCTGCCAAACCATGATCTTGGCCCTACTAAACTAGCTCTAGGAAGGCCTTAAAAACAGTATTTCCAAACTCTTCCACTGCTCCCACAGTCTAGAAATGAGGTTGGGTGTATTTCAACGAAGTATTTCAACCCCAGAAATCTTGGTGGCGAAGGCATCTTGGCTCCAGATCCAGTCATTAGGGCATTCACGTTGAAGTTGGAGCTTTAAGTCTTTCTGTCAGAATTGCTTGCATAAAACGTATAAACCAGTTATGGGATAATTGTGGAAGTAAGTCACATATAGAGGAGACAGTCTGGTGATAAAAGCATTTTCATTGTCATTGTTTTGAATTCAAGATAAGCCTAATCTGATTTCTCAGATTTCCTGGGGGAAAATTCAAGGCATTATTGAACTGTCATATGATAAGACAGGTGATACTGCAGATGACTATTTCCTTTGTTTCAAAGATTACATTTCAGGAGGCCTTTCAGAAATGGAGAGCTTGTTACCCTTCCTGAATTCTGCAAACATGTGAGAAGTCAGTCCTTTCTTGAAGGTTTACTTAATAGCTTTCACCAGCTTCTTGATCAGCACAGGGATACTTCTTATCTTTCTTGACTTGCCTTTTTCAAGCACTTTTCCTTTCAAGCAAGGAAAATGCATAGACCTGATGTGGGAGTTTTGAGTTAGTTCTTCATGTTTTTGTAATAAATGGATAGTTTGTTATGTACTGTGTTGCACTAGTCTGCAAGTAATTTCAGGCAATCCTGTGTAGTTGTGTCGTCGTGTTTTTGTCAATGCGTACTATGAGCTGATTTCAGTGTGTGTTCACTGATTTGCTGGTGGGTAGTTCAAGTTAAACCTGATGCGTTGGCGTGGGTTAATGGGACTGAACTCTAAAATCTAATGTAGATTTTGTGGAATACAGAACTTACTTTCATCACTTTTGTAAGTTATAAATGAAATGTCCATATCAGACATCAGAAATACTTGTTGTTAAAGTGAAAGGTGTGTATATATCAAATTAGAATCCGCATGTTATTCTGATTCCTGTTTCTCTGCTTTAGGCCAAGACTATGATAGCACTTGGACTTGGCATTGCAACTGTTGCATTTGCAGGTAAGGTAAATTACCAACAGAACTCTCACTTGTGAGTTGAGGTTTCCAAAAGGGTTAATGAAGTTTTTATGAATATAAGTAGTGGAAAGTGGAAAGGTTGCTTGAGAGTACTATGGAAAATTGTGTCCACCTATAGTTCTTGTCCTTTCAAAGTCATAAATTCAAAATTCTTTTTGAAAAATGCTCCATCTGCTTTTTGTCTGCAAAATGAAAGGTGAAAATTTTATTTACTTAATAACATATTGCAATGTGGAGGCCCTTTAGTACAGAAGAGTGCAACAAGATGCAGTGATGTGAAGGTGGTGCTCAACAAATTGAAATAGAGGAAAATAAAAGGTTTTAGTGACTATAATGACATATCATAGTAACTGTTTCCATACTGCATTGTTTATTACCTGAACTCTTTGCATCTGGACTGTTTGCTACTCTGAAAAGTAGGCTCTAGTTTGAACACAGGACATGAGTTTAACACAAAATAATGGTTAACAGAGAGCATTAAGAAGAGAGTGAGGTAATGGTACATCACAGTATTTTAACAGAGATACTCTAATGTGGTTTTAACATCTGTGTTAACATTGGCCTACACTTAGATCGCTGAAACTTATGGACATGATACGTGTTTTAGGAGGGAATACAAGATGCTACTTGAATGGAGCAGAGCCGCATTTTATAAATAACTTTTTGTGTGTAATAGAAAGTTACATTGCTAAAGAATAGTTATAACAGTGACTGGGGAGAGAGGATTTACATTGAAAATCCTCCAGTAACATGGCATTAATGTTGATTCTGGTGTTGATAGATCTGCTTTGTACTTTTGGGAACACAGCCTTACAGGAATCCCTCTAGTCTTGCCTAGCTATAGACATTCAGTGCTAATGGGGAGTTGAATGGCTCTGAATCCCAGAAGATCATATTTTTGTAACAAAATTAAAAATGCAGTGTTTACAAGGTGTGTAATTAAGCATACGGCATCACGGCAAGAAATGTGTGTAATACATGGATTTCTTTTTTTGAAGACATAACCTTTGAACAGTATTTAATAAATAATGTATACCCAAAGCTAATGTTTCAAATTGCCCTTTTTCTTAAAGTTCACAAGGCAGATATCTTCATTTATCACATTGAAATGTATTTAAATCTATTTATTTAGTGAGTAAACACAGTGGGTCTTTGCAGTCCATGACTAGGTTTTTAGATGCAGTGTACTGAAATTCTTCTCCCTCTCCCAGTAGTTGGGGGTTTTTTTAAACCAAGATTCTTTCTGCTGTAGGCTGATGAACATAAGTTGGAACTTGTTTGCTTGTTTGTGGGGTGTTTTTTTTGCATTTTAGCGAATATTTCATTTAACCTCCATCTTTTTCAGGTCGTTATGCTTTCCGTGTTTGGAAACCATTGGAGCAGACAATTACAGAGGCGGCAAAGAGGATTTCAACTTCTGTAAGTTTAGATACTACTTCATGCTAAATTTATGATTTTGTATTTCAAGTACTCAGAAAGGAGACATTTAATCTTAAATACAGTTAAGTGCCAGGTAGATAATTTTTTCCCAGGGTAGGGCTGTTCCCTACTGTGTAAGTTCTGGCATGTTGTCTGCTATATTTTAAATCTCTATGGATGAAGCTATATCAAAAGGTGTTTATCAGTTTGATAAACAGTTGCAGTTTTTTCTGCTGATGTTCCTTGTTTTGGACCCCTTTACTAGTAAGTGTAAAGATAAATTGTTCAAGTACACAGTGAGAAAGTCACTAATTCCTAAATATTGCAAAGTGATGACATGCAGTTTCATTTCCAGCAGCTAAAAGTGAAAGAATTTAGTCTTTTAGATACAGTGTTAAAAATCAAGAAGACAAAGTGGTGAACTTCTAGGATGGGTTGCCATGGAGATGGGAGAGCTTGTGTGCTGGTTAACCTATGAGTTGTCTTTTTTTTCTTCTCCAGCTAATTTGAACTTTTAATCAGGTTTCTGTTCTTTGGTTTTGTCCTACTTGTTAAAAAATACAATAATGAGGTAAAAAATCAAGAAGTAGAGGGTCATGTGGGATGCATATGCAGGGAATATTTGAGAGCATTTACTTACTGCTTCAGTGGCTATGTTTTCCTCTGGTAAATAAATACATGTGTTGCATTCCTGTTTGGTTGAAGTAATTCCCAATGAGACAGATGTCTACTTGTGGCAGTGTGTTCCTTCAGAGTTCATAGTCTGTGTACACTCAACCTATTGATAATCTATTGATAATCACCCTTGATGATAATGATGGGTGAACATGTTCAGGGAGTAGTTGTTGCAGATTATTATTATTTCCTGAAAAATATACTAAAGGTAGGGTTTTTAAAAACATGATATTAGCATTGTACCTACTAGTGTTAGGCCAGTTGCAGTACAGAGCCTGTCTAGACAGACACTGTGGTCCAAACTCATTTGCCATCTGTGCTTGGTGTTCCGTGCTGAAGGTGCAAGATCAAGGCAAGCTCCCTGGGGAGGAGATTCAACTGTCCTCTTGGGGCTGGTCCACATTCGTTTTTGCTTGCCATGTGTTTCATCCAGAAACAGTGCTCCTGGAAAACTTTTTTTTCTCTCTGTCCCTTTTACTGCATTGCTGTTGTGAGATCAATTTTATTTTTTTTTCCCATTTTTTAAAAAAAATTTTAGAGATATTCCCATGTTGCCTGCCAAAACAACAGAGGGGATTTTAGGTACTGTGAATGAAATTGCTTTCACATGACACAGATACAGGCTGACTTGCAGGCTTACTAGCTGTAGCTAGCAATACATGTGGCTTCAGAATATGGAGTGCTTCAGTCTTCACCCTCCCTCCCTCCCTAGCAGTTTTACTCCAGCAATGCTTTTTCTATCCATTTGTAGATACAGGCTAGAGAATCTAAATTCAGACACAGTCACATAAGAAAGCAGGCAGTGACTCTTTTTAACACATTGAAATGTGACATGCTATGCATGGAGAGGTGTCTGTTCCTAGGAAACTGCACCCCTCAATACTGACTGAGCCAAGCTCATTACAGACCTGTCTCATTTTTACCACAGTGACTTCGAGTCCTGCAGAATTCATGAACAACCATAAAGAGCAAACGAGGAGCTTCTGCATTCTAAATGTTCCTAGTTCCTGGAGCAGTGTCCTCTGTCTGCCTTCACTTCCTGCCTTTCTGCCCAGAATTGTGTGTTGATTTCCAGTAGAGTAACTCTTCTGCTATTCTATTTCTGAACTTGAAAATACAAGTTTTCAGTGTAAGAGGAAATCTACTGGAGACAGTAAAAACTATCTTCCTGTTTGCCATTTACTGTGTATATTTGCTGGCTTTGTATTTCTGACAGGATAGTGATAATATTTTTCTTCTACAACCATGGTCCAAATTAAAGATCCTTGTATAATTCTTAGCCAAGATTTTTACCATGCTACAGCTACTACTTTCTTGGTTTGTATTTTTTAATAATTTTTTCTTCTTCCCTTAACAATGAGTTATTTTCTTTGAAACAATAGAGAAAAGATTAAATGCAAAGGTCCTGCGTAAGTGCTTATTCTCCAAACTGCTTATTTTAGTAGTTTTACATGACTTGGTGGAATTTGAAGCTGCTGAGTATAAGTTGTGAATTAGCACTTTTATCACGTTTCCTGACAGCTTATTGCCCTTCACATTGTACTGACAAAGGTTATGAAGCAGTTGGTACTTCTGCCTGTGGTTACTGGAAAAGCATCTCGTGACCTTTAGTGTCTGGGCTCAGTGTTACTTTGCTGGTTTTCTGTGGTGTTTGAAGGCATCTGACTTGGTTACTATAATTTTCAATATAATATTCTAGCTTTCTAGAATGAAAGTTTGTCCCTCATGACCTCCTTTTTCTTGTGTGTCTGTGAACAGCTGCCTATTTAAAAGCTATCTGCCTCCCTCTGTAAGCCCCCACTCCTCCATTTACAATGCGTCCCCTGCTGTGTTTGCTGTAGAAATCACAGGTGATGTTGGTCCCTCCCAATCACACAAGGTAGTACAGATGCTGTTTATTCATTCTGTCTGCTCACTAATAAATGACTTGGGAAAGGTCAAGCTGAGCAATTATTAAATGATCATTTAAAATTCTGCTTGCTGTATCTTGAGGATTTTACACTTCCTATTTACCTACGTAAATAAGTAACGTGTACAGTCAACAACTGCACTCATCTTTTAGTCAGAAATAGTAAGCAGATGCAAATAAAAGCTTTATTCTGAATTTTTACCTCTCATTTAAGACAGTTGCTTCATATTTAAGAATGTATATTTGTAAATGCTTCCGTAATTTACTCTTGAAGTTTTCTAACATCTTTCTTTCAGTGGAGAAGGACCCTAGAGGAAACACTATAATTTCCACTCTATGACAAGTCATAATGCTTGCTCCCACAGAAATGTTTTTTTTTTTTTTTCATTTGAGAGTAGTTTTGTCACTGGTGTCACAAATGCTAGTGACACTGTTCTTTTTCTGTGTGTAGTGAGAAGAGTCTGTTGCCACTAGAAGGTGCATAGCTCTAAGTAGTCATCTGGATTTTCTTCCTCAGAATTAATGCCATTAATTATACTATTAATATTTCCTTAAAGTGTGAAATAAAAAAGCAAGTATTTCAGTAGCATTCATTACCTTTCTTCGTGGAATCAATTATATAGAGGATTGAAAGACAGACAGAAGATATTGAAGACAGAAACAGCAATACTAGGCCAACTGAATTGTCAAAATACTCAAATACCCCAATCATAAAACTCTGTGTTCCATAAGAAAATGGTGTCTTCTGTAGTGCATCATTAGGTTTTCTCACTTTATTTCCCTTATTGGATCTGATTCTGCTCAGACTTGTAGAGTTCTGAGTTGAGAGGTAAGGGTAGCAACCATCTCTCATGTCCTTAATTGAAAATAAAGTTTCCAGAGAACAATGCATTCAGTTTTATAAGATTTCTTTTCTAACTAAAGTTAAGGAAATTAAAGTTGATATTAGCAAAATTGTATATTATATCATAGCTTCTAAATAGTTTGTGATTATAGTTTGTTTATTGTTTTTCTTTTTCCTCTGGTGTTTGTTACCTTTGTGGTGGAGGACTGTATTGGTCCTGGAACAGCAACACACAGTTTCCAGAAAAATTCACTATTCCATGTAGTATAATGTAATGTAATGTAATATATGGTCTCAGTTTTGGTGTTTTCAGTCTCTTAACTGGCATGGAAACAGTGATTATCCTTTCCCTGTGCTGTGAAAGAAAAAGTATCTTGAAGATATCATGGTCCCTGTGCATTACCTTTTCATATCTGGTTGCTTTTGTGAAGATTTGCAAGACTGAATAGATGTTTGCAAAGCAAATGCAGCCCTTTTCTGTCCCTCCCTGTGCCCTAAACGTATTAATAGCATTTGTTCAGAAAGGAGGACTTACATAAATTGTTAAACAGTAATAATGTGCTAGGAAATTAAGTAATTTAAATGATACCTCCTCCCCTTCTCCCAAACAGTACAAAGGAATGGAGAGCTCATTTCAATGATTTTTCCAGTACAAAGTTTTCTTTGCAATTGCTGGAGCTAATAAATAATCAAGTGTCTAGAGCTGCCTGCTCATCAAGGAGGTCTCATAACAGAAAAATATCTTTCCAGCCATTACTTAGAATTTACAACTAGGAAAAAAATGTTTTAGTTTGAGTAGCATGCAAAAGTACTTTCATTAGGGAACTAGAAATTTGCCAAGGTGTTGCCTAAAATGGTCTCAGTGTTTCTTCCTCTTTTTTCTAACCAACAGGAAAAAATGCTTTTATGTGTGATTTTCTTTTGCTTTAAATTCTGCTTAGGATGGAGATCTTAATTTAAGAATTGATTACTGCTGCTACATCCTTCATTTACAAGAAGAAAATATTTTTTCTTGGAGACCAATTCAACATACTCTTTGTGTTTGAAAGGACACAGGCAACAGAATTTCTTTTTTCATTCCTCTTGGAGGTGAGGCTTCCTAAGGTTAGAACAGTGTCAAGGAAGTAAGCTTTATAAACATGAAAAAATATTTCTGAATGTAAGCCTGTAGCCATCCCTCCCTAGTCTCTCATTTTCAGTAGTGTTTTAGATGAAATCGACCAAGAACAGAGACAAACTGTGTTAAAGAAAATTCAGATGTTGCTCTTCTCCTCTACATTAATAGCAAACTGGTGTTCTCCTGCATTAGAGTTGTATGTCAGAGTTGAAGGGCAGAGAAGAATTCAGGAAGCGATGTGCAGCTAGACTGCTTTGGGAGCAAATGTTTCTGGAAAAACTTTCAGAGAACATTAAAGCGTGCTTTTCTCTTTTGCTTGTAGTAATTGTTGGGCATTTTTGTAAATTTCTGTGCAGTTCTGCTCTTCAAGGGTGTTACCTGTTGGCCATTAAATTATCGATACCAGTTCCCTTCTGAGAACCAGAGAAGAGCTGTGTGTTCCTTTAGTGTTGCCCCCTCTAACCTGTCATGTCCATGTGCACTATTGCAGACCTCGTTTGTGTCACCCTGTAGTTACAGAAGTGACTCCTCCACAGATTCCCCTTGTTGGCATGGCAGGTCCACAGTTCCTTCAGCTTTGATACCTATAGTGTTACAGTAGTGGTTGCTTTATTCATGGTTTGGGCTGGGAAGAAGGAAGATAAAATTAGTCTTGGATCATAACAACACACTAAAGAAATCTCTTCTGTGGTCACATGTGACTTCATGGTAGCAATAGGTGAAGTATTTCTGAATCATGCTTTTGGGTGAATATCTCTCCTAAGCTTAAATGCTTTGCTTAGATATCATAGACAGAGACCTTTTAAGTGCTATAAAATGGTTTTGAAATTATGTAAGAGAGTTTGTGTAGGCATAAGGCAAAATTCTCACTGAATATGAATGGCTATATTTAGTGAGTGTTTTTTCAAGGGCCAGGCACATTTTACTTGGGGGTAAGGGGAATACCTAAAAATAGTCTCAGCTCTCGGGCCAAACTTCCCTTTGATAGCAACAAAAGAAGCTTATTTTCCCCCAGCTGATAGGTTTTGCATCAAGGAAAAGATTTCAGTCTTGTTGAGTGATTTCTGTGTGCCAGTTCCCCAAGGCTTGGAGCTACATCTGCTGCCTCTGGGACTTACAGAAATGCTCACTTTGTGATCACTGCTAACCATCAGTGATGGTTCTGTAGGGTTTTTTCATAATTTAAAATAAATATATGGACAAATACACTTTCAACCCATTCTCTGTGATAATTGCTGTAATGATTTGCTCTTATCTCCATCTCCTTTTAGATGTTCTTTTTCCACTGTTACTTCTTCCCTTCTTAAAACAGTGGATAAAGTTTCATATTGCAATGAATTAAAATTAACCCCAGGTCCTGTATCTAATAGTTGTCAGTCATTGGTTCTCAAGGAAGGATGTAAAGGCCTAGGATTTCCCCATATACTTCACTGTTTTCCACTGTTCTCAGTGGTTTCATGAAATAGAGGTTGTGGCTTTATGCTAAGCCTTCCTTTTTTTTTTTTTTCTTGTTTTCTTTTTGTTTATTCTCAGGGTTCCTTCAAAGAACTCATGATAAACTTTTTTAAGTAACATTCCTTTGCATGGAGATCTGTTCTTATCTCTATTGAGTTTTTTACCTACTTTCTTTGTAGAAATACATGGAGTGATTGTCCATAACATCCATGGATGCCAAATTATTGTCACTTTTGGCATTTTCCACTGTGATGGTACCAGTGCTATTCTCAGCAATTATTCTACTTTCCCTCCCGTGTGCTCCCCAGCACATGTACTGGACTGTCCTATACTAGTATGTACTTTGATTCTGGACTGTTTTGCCTGGAGGCAGGATTTTAATGGTTGTAGCTATTAGTATCTCTTATTAACAGTAGAAGATTGTGAAAACACAGGTAGTTATTTTTAAGTTGGTTTTTGTATGTGTTATCACTCAGGAGAAGTCTTTTCATATTATCTGCTTTCCAGTCATTCTATGCCTTTGAAATAAATTGTAGATTAATGTAATGCTCTGAATGAGGTCATATAACGACAGTTCAGTTCCTGGCACCTTGTGCATGAACTTATTATTGCTTTTTTCCCCTTTCTTCTTTTTAGAGTCTTTCATCATACTATAAAGGAGGATTTGAACAGAAAATGAGTAGGCGAGAAGCAAGTCTCATTTTAGGTGTAAGGTAGGTGTGTTGCATCAATATGTTTTTACTTTAGCAAGTATTGAATGAAGCAGATGCATGTTGCAAGAATGTGGAATACTCTTGCCAAAACTGTAACATTTTTTGTAAGAGAATTCTAATGGCTTATAAATTATTCTAATACTCTACCTAAACTAAACAGAAAACAAAAAAATGCTCATAAAACTTGTGACTTTTGTTTGGATTGAAGGCGTGGTAACTACAGTGGAGAATTGTGCCCCTGGGTCCTTTTCATCTGAGCCACTCCCCAGCCAGGCATTTCCCAGCCTCTAGCATGGCAAGGGAGAATTCATCCCAGCTTCCAGGCTCTGCACCCATCCTTGTGGAATTTTGTGAAGAGTTTCAGTCAGCCCCTTCTTGCAGCCTCTCGAGGTGCCTCTGAATGTCAGCCCTGCCCTGCAGCATATCAGCTGTTCCCACCACAGTGATAGACTTCTTGGCCAGTTGGTGATGTCAGAAGGCAGCATGACGTTGGTGTGACTCAGATTGCAAGTCAGGGAAAATGTGATTCTGACATTACGTATTTTTTTCCTAGTGATAAAGAATCCTTAGAGCCCATTGTGGGATAAGCAATATCTCATAAATGGAGCAAATTTGAAGTAAGCCCCTTTTTTCACAGTTGCTTCCTTGAGCAGACCTGGATGATCTTCTGTAATATGCAATTGCCATGCTTTCCCAGTTATGGGGGAAAAGTGGAATTGGCCATCTGAGGTTCTAAATGTGGTATAACAGCTTTGCTTTTTAGTATTAAAAACAGCTTTACAAATCAAAATATAGATGGTTGTTATTTATAGTTGTGTGATAAATCATTTCAATTTTGTATTTATATAATCCAAGACCTTTCACCCTCTGTTTGTTTCTTACTTTCTAGGTTACTTTCTGTTCAATGGAAGCGTTCTTTTCTTATGCAGTTCTGTGAACTATTTTTGCAACATACCCTAATTTCACTGTGACAGAATAATAATTAGAGAGGTTGTTTACCTCAGGAATTTAGTTGGGCTGATACCTTGCATTCAAGCTGTATCTACAGAAAGATTCATTAATTGAATCATCACTGATTAAGAAGTCACCTGAAGTGGAAAACACTGATTCATTTCTGCATACTAACAAATTATAAAAAACTGAACCATTCAAACTGTCCTTTTGCATACAAGAGCCTTACTGTGTTGGCATACTGCATCCATAAGTGGTTATTTGTTTAGCAAGGTACATATTCTGTATTTAATTTAGGCCAAATACATATTTTATGTATGTCATTGAAGTAAACAACGTTATGTAGGTAGCACCTGTAAATCAACACGTCCCTGAATGTAACACGTTAAAACAGCTTTGCAAAAATAACACATGCAGGCATATTTTTTCAGGCTCCAGCAGAAAGAAAAAATATTTATAGCTGCTGTAAAAATATTTACAGTAGAACAAAATGTGATAATATTAAATATTTGTTGTTTTGTCACTGGTCATAAAAATACTTATTTTCTTGGAGGAAAAATTGTGTTTTCTGCATTTAATGCTAGAATAACCAACCAGATATACCCTAGAACTGCAGGGGCTATCCTATTTTTCCCCTTTCAGATTTTTTATTTTAAATGAGTGGATGTATTGCATTTTACAAAAACCTGAAAGATATTTGTATGTGTCAAATACACAGGCTTTTGAAAAATGTCATCCTCTTTGCCTTACATGCCTTTGTTGTTGTTGCCTCCTCAGAGATGCAGTTTTATGTTTTGTCCACAAGATGGGGAAAATCTCAAGTTTTAATTATTTTTGAAGCCAGTATAAACTGTTAATTTTTAGCCTGAGTGCTCTGGCATTTCTTGTAAGCACTTCAATTTGTTTTTGCAGTCCATCTGCTGGCAAGGACAAAATCAGAACAGCACATAGGAAAATCATGATTTTGAATCATCCTGATAAAGGTAAATAATTATTACTTTTCTTAAGTAGGGCTGGGAAGGAAGAGCCTTAAATGAGATCCTTTAAGTTTTCTGACTGTGTAAATAACCACATCAAGTGCAAACGTTTGTTGTTTATTTATTGACTTGAGCTTCTGTGTGTCTTCTCTCAGATAAACTGAGCTTTATGAACTGGTTTTACTCATTTTTCTTTGAAGTTGTTTTCTGTATTTGTGCTGCTTCAGTTAAAACTATGAGCTCGGGGACCAGTTTTCCACAGTTCGCAAAAACTTCTTGCAAAATAAGGAAAAATAAGCCATAAAAATTTTACATTAAACTAAAATCCCTGTTTTGAACTGTTACGGACCAGTTGCATGCATGAAAGTAACTTTCTGTGGGAAAATGTTTTGCAGTTACTAAGTACATCACTGATGAATTTCAGACTTTATGAAATTTGCTTGGAAAGAATGTAAAGCTGGGCACTGTTGCTTTACTGGCTGGATTTTTAATGTAAATTTATCTTAGAGAAAGGCTATTATTATAACTTTAACTACACTACAGCTGGTTGAGAAAGAAAGCCCATATGTTCATTGCTGTTTCTCCTTTAAAATAACAGATGGTGAAGAGTTGCACTGTATTTCAGAAGTCAAAAGGGGAAATCAGAGGGTTTTTATATCTTTTTGACAGAATTACAGGCTCCCTACCAGCACCCCATTTTAAGAAAATGAAAAAGCTAAGTGTGTCCACTGGCCACGGGAAGTGTTTAGTTGATGCTTTTCTCTCTTCACTCCTCAGTTTAGTTTTAAAGCTGTCCTGCTTGTGTGATTTCAAACTTTCATTTTTTACTCTTTTTATAATGTATAAGCTGCACAGACCTAGAAAGTAAATTCTCTTCTTCATTTCTAATATATTACAGTGGTCAAAAGTCTCTTAACCACCAGAATCCCTATTAGGTGAAGTTTTATTAATAATGGACTTCTAAGTTTATTGTAGCAGTATGTGGACATGTGAGCCAGAGAGAATTGTGAATCTCCATGTGGATATTGAGTCGATCTGAAGAGAAGGTTCATGTTAGGAAAATCCTGACGACCCTAACAAAGATTTTAATGCTGCACTCTTAGAGTTTTCATGTCCCTGCTGCTGGGCACAGTGTAGGTTTGGATGGATGTAGTGAGCCCTCCTGTGTGATAGTGAGACACAGAGCATTTTCTCAGTGAGAGCACCAGTTGAAGGGATTTGTGCCTCTCGATGCCCCTGAAGCTCTTCTGGCATGGCTGTAGAAAAAAACCTTGTGTAATATCTTCAGCTGCAGAGCGAGGGCCTGGAGTAATTTTGAACATGTGGCATCACAGAGAGGCTTGTTTGCTTGTGTATAGATCACTTCTGGCTGTGGGTAGCACAGATGTTCATTTAGAAATAATATTCAGTGGTATAATGCAATTTTAAAATAATATTTTACCACCTGGAGTTGATAAAAGAAAGAGCAGTAATTGCAGATTTTAAGTTACATGTGTTTTGAGATCCAAACTCAAAACTGTTGGAGAGAGAAATATTAGAAATAAATAAGAAATATATAGAAATCTGCAT
This sequence comes from Trochalopteron elliotii, assembly GCA_024734555.1. Taxonomy (NCBI): domain Eukaryota; kingdom Metazoa; phylum Chordata; class Aves; order Passeriformes; family Leiothrichidae; genus Trochalopteron; species Trochalopteron elliotii. The sequence continues at coordinate 2,607,626 of JANPWX010000013.1, read as the reverse complement.
AATAACATCCCCAGAGAGTACTACTGAGATGGTTGCTTATTAATCTCTACAGTTCAGTTTTAAAGTGTTTTTATATTGATACATTGTATGTTAAGTTATCAGTTACAAATTTTATGAAAGAACATTTCCTCACAGAAAAAAAGGAAGAGAGAAACCTTTTGGACTTGCCTTAATTATAAACAAACACTTAGGCAATCATGAGATTGAATTTCCTCTCATTGGAGGGCTACAAAATTAATACGGCACTTACGGATGTAAATGTAGTGAAAACACTTCCAACAGATTTGGATTTACTTTAAGATCCTATATTCTAGACATGTGGAAAATCAAAGCACATTTAAAAATTACTTGAAATACATTGTCTATTGCAGGGTTTAGTCTTTACTGTTTGTTTGAGCCTCTTATCTACTCTGTGAAAGAAGCAGTCGTCAATGTATTAATCCTATACCTTGCTACAAAGCTACTTGATTTAAAAAAAGAAAAATATAAATTCTTTTTTCAATAGCCATTTCATTACGCATCCCATGCCCTGCCTCACTTTCCTCCAGTGTGGCTTACCTATTAGAACTACAACTCAAACAAGACCAAAGTGTGGAAAAGAACTTAATTTTTTTTCCTGTTGTTTTACTACACCATGAAATGACTTTATACTGATTTGGATTCTTGCAGTAATGTCCTAAAGAAGTCTTTAAGCAAGCCTCACCTTTTTATTTGTATGTGTCTACAACTAGCTCTGCATATTTCTTTTATCATTGTCTTTTCTGATTAATAGAATGAATGAAATGGTGAATGAAAAAAATAAAGTTGAACAAATGCCTTGGAAAAGGCTATGCAGTGTACAGTACTGCTGGAATCACATTTTCACATAAAAATATAGGTGTGTTATAGTAAGTGGTAAGTGACTGATAACACCTTGCAGTGTTGTTTTTGGTGACTGTGGGCAGATGGTTGGCACTCAAGGGGAGAGTGAAAAAAAACACAGAAAGATGGCTGAACTGTAATTAGATTGTTAGATGGAATGTAGAGCAATGAAGTGTTCAGCACTAGAAGTTAGAAGGCATACTAGAGGTTTAATGTAATGGTTTCTGGCTGATAACTCTGGGCATCTCACACAGGAGATGCTTGCACAATAATTCTCTGTCAAAGTTATTTTAAAATTTTACCTCTCAGTTGTTAGGATGAGCAGAAGTAATAGTTGTTAGGTTTGAGTGAATGTTCAGGACAGTTGACCTTGCATACATCTGCAATAGCATCCCACTGCAGATCTAAATCACAGGATGTAAAGTGATTTCAGATTTCAGTCTTCTCTCTGAGACAAGTTGTTCTGTGTTATTCTGCAGTGATTTCAGTTTTGATTACATTTCTCATGTTTTCATATCAATTAGTTATTAAAAGAGCTAATAAAAGTAAGTAATAAAGAGATGCTGCAAGTGAGGTAGCTTGGTACTTAATACTAATGTGTAAACAGTATTCCTTTCCCCTTTCTCTTCTTCTCTTCTCAGGTGGATCACCTTACTTAGCAACAAAAATAAATGAAGCAAAAGACTTGCTGGAATCCAGTGCCAAAAACTGAAACCTGAATCCTTGGGTCTTAGAAGATTCAGCAGATACATTGTGCAATAACTTTTATGTCTGCTTGCTCTGCACAGTTTCTTAACATTGATTGTTCATATTTATTGTCAAATTAAAATGTTAAGATTATTTAAAAGCAAACTGAAATCTTTTACAGTTATGTAAAATTCTGTACAGTTATGCCCCAGCAAGGGAGCAGGGTGTTGGAATGATGATCCTTCTGGGTTCCTTCCAAATCAAGATGTTATATGTTTCTGTCCCAATTTTGGTGTATTCTTACTGAATTATAATCACTTAGAAGCTTTGAAAAAGTTCTTTTAACTGTGTTTTTTCCAGAAGTATCTTTTTTTCTTTTTGTTTAATTTTGGATCTTTTAAAATAAAAATTTTAAAAACAGTCTTTAGTATAGGGTTGTTTCTTCATTAGTAAAGAAACAACCATCTCTTTAGGGTCACCATAAAATCTGTGACAGTGCATTGAGTCACAGGAAATATGACAGACTCCATAACCAAGTTTTCAGCATCACCTTATGCCTGGATCTGTTAATTTGTAAAGTAATAGGATTTGTTCATGGGTGCAGTTTGAGAGCTTCAGCTCAGGACAAAATGACTGATGGGACTACAGACTTCAGCTTCCACCAGGTGTGTTTATGTGGCTTGGAGCAATGAAGGAGGATTCTTGGGTTTGGTTACTTCTTTTACATATTAAAGAATCTCTGAAATCGTCAAGTATTATTTAGACATGCTTTTACTTCAAGTCACAGAGTGTGTTTAATCTCTGACAGTTGGGGTGAACGTGGGGTTTTCTGCAAGGTTTTTCATGGCAGTGGGATTGAAGAAGGTAGGTCCATGTGGGATGGTTTAGATGGATTTTCCAGGCTGCTGCTTGTCGAAGTTAGCCCAGTCCTGTGAACCTGGTACAGGACTGATACAGCAGGGAACAAACAGGAGAGTACCTGCTTTGCACATGTCTCCAGGAGCACTTCCTGGGTTAGTTCTCCAGTAATGCTCACATTTCTGCATTATGCTTCATATCCCAGAGCATACATACCTCCCTCCTTGTGCAGCATCCTAGCAATCTAATGCTACTTGGGGGAATCCTGAAGTCATGGATCTCAGACTTCAGATAGAACAAGTTTTAATTGACAGCTCAGGGTGGGTGCTATTTGGGGCACTTGGCTGCTGCAGATTACTACCAGTAGGTTGTCTGCAGCTGAATTAAATCTCCTAAGCATAGACAGTCTAGTGCCTTCAGTGCAAGACTGAAAAACTTCTAGTATCCATTCAAACACTATCATGAGAGGTACAACAAACAGCTTACTGAAGTGCTGCAAATACAAAATTTAGATATTCCATTTTCTATGTTATTTAGCCAGAGGTAAGTGGCTAAGAGCAGTTAATATGAGGTTGGACACTTTAGTTATTTATTCACCAGAACATGCATTTGTAGTTCATCCAGTAGTGGATGTTCAGTTTATGTGGATTTTTCCTTGAAAGGAAGAAGAAGTACAGATTATTTTTATCAGATTCCTCACACTTTGTCACAATTCCCTTACCTTAATTAAAGGGAAATGAAAACATTTAAGTTGACCCTAAAAGAAAATACAAATTCTAAGACTTTAGAGATACTATTGCAATTAGAGTTGCAAGACATATGGCACAATTTCACTGGATAAAGCAAAAAAGACTGCTGGGAGAAACCTGTCTGAAAATAGCATACACTATACAAGTACTACAGTTGCATCATATAACTTGTGCTCTAATACAAGAGACTTGAATGAAAATAATTTATTCCTATGCAGTAATTTTAATTGGTTCTTGTTAAAGGAGTAGCCATTAATTCGTGCATATTTCGGGTTAGTCATTCTTTTCACTGGTATATCAGTCTGTATTGGCAAAAAAAATAGAACCATGAGTTTTTGTTTTGGGAGGAGGCAAGTGAAATGGTGTTCCTAATTTTCTGAAGTGGAATCTGTAAGTGATATGAATCATTGTGCAAAATAAAAAAATATGTGAATGGTAGGTGGTAAAAACATTCTGCTTAATGATTTTGAACTGACTAGCTATTGTTTTCATATAGCTGCCTTTTTTTCCTCAGTGAAATGAGTTGCAGAGAGCTCTTCTAAAGTATCAGTTAAAACAAATGCATTAAAGATGGCTTCTTGCTCTTTTCTTAAAAATGAACTTCCCATGTCTTTTTAAGAAGTAGAGGGTTTGTTTTTTCTGTGAGATTCTGTTGTTGATAATTTCCTTCCTGATATAATTATTTATATCTGATTATTTTGGACACTTTTTTCTGCCTTTCAGTTATGAGAGAGATTGTCCTTAAGAAAAAGAAATAAAGCCAAGTTTTAGTTCTGCCCTCTCCATTTTTTTCAGAGCAGACTGTTGACTAATTAAGAAATTTGATAAATTAACAAATTAAAAAATTCAGCAGATTAACTGGTTCGTCCTATCTCTGGAAAACGCTGGAAAATGAATGAAACTAATGAGGGGCAGTTGTGAAAGCATCACACATACGATAGCATATTTTTTCTTGTCTGTTTACTTGCACAGCTGGCTTTACCTACTCAGTGATGTTTAGAAGGATGAGTATAGGACAGGGAAAGGCAAATCATGGAAGTGCTGCTCGATTTGTTGTTGCTGATAGTCAACATGGCAGGCTGAGGAATGTCTTTGGAGACTGCCTTATAAAACAGCACCTGGATTGATGCTCAGCTGGGCTAGGAAGAACAGGATGCTACTATTTTTAAAAACATAGCCTGGTAATTTAATCTTAAAAATATTCAGCCTCTTGAGACTATTTTCTTGTCAGATGGGTAAGTGTTTTTTGTGTAAGAAAAGAGCATAGAGGTTGATTTATTCTGGTGCAATTTCTGTCCATCTGTAGTACAAGCAGACTCATTTTTCATGTGTTGTTTGAATGTTCAGAAAATGTTCATCTGTAACTTCTTAGCTTGGGAATTCCCAGGTGTTTTTCTACTTGGATGATAACCAGTCCCACATATCCTCTACAGCTTCAGAAGTCAGGCAGGACTGAATGCATTTATATAGCATTTCTGTGAGTGATTCCCAGTTTATTTAATGAAGCAGGGCTTGCTCATCTGTCTGTTTTTTGCTCTTAGTCCATGGGAGTTTTACCTAATATTTCGTTACTTACCCTTCATACAGCAGAGTTAGGGATAGGTCTACAAAGACACCCAGTGAAATCTGGTTTTCTGCCTATGCATGAGTGCCACTTGAAAAACTTCTCACTTAGGATGGGACTGAGATAAAATTGAGACACAGTTCACAAAACCTTTGCCTGATCTTCTGGCTGGTTTTAAAGGTAAAAATTTGCTATCCTGTGTGCTTGGATTTTTGCTTCTGTATAGGTGTAAAATGACTTTCTTCTTGCAAGGTCTTTGCTCTGTTCAACATCCTTAAACCAACAGATTGGGCGTCTGGTATCTTCAATTCCCTAAAAAGCCTGATGTGCTCTCTGTGGTTGTAGGGTGCCTCATCAGCCTGGGTGTGAAAATTGCAATATCTGACCTGCTACTTAGGTGAGACTGGTGATGAAGCTGGGCTGAGGAGGTGACAGCACTTGCTCTGCTTCCTGCTGCAGCTGTGCCGTGCTGCAAAATATAAGGCTCACAAAGCCTGTGAGGTTCCTGAACCTGAGTACTGAGCTCAGGTCAGCTTCAAACTGTGAAACAACATCTAAACAACTTAATGAAATTCACCAGCTGAGGTATTACTGACTCCTTAGGAGACTCATTTTCCGTAGGTTTGTCTTTAGGGTTTTTTCTTTAGTTCAGACTCTTCTGTGGGCTTCTGTATGCTAGTCTGACTTTGGCAAGCAGCATGATAGACTGGCACTATAAATGACCAGCTAAACTTTCCAGAATTTTTAGTTGAATTATGACGAAATTAATGTTTTCCTTGGGTCATGAGCATCAGGTTTTTGTGTGTAGATTGCAAAGCCATATTAATGAATTTGGATCATCACCAGCACAATCTTGGGACTTTTGAACTTTGTCATTTCAGCAATTGCTCTCAAGCAACAGCTTGTATGTACATGTATGTATAAGTATGCACGTGTTTATACACATACATAGAGCTTTTCTGGATTCTGTGTGGAATTTTGCATCTGTACTGAGGCACACTTTTACAAAAGAATACTTTTCTTGATTTTTTCTTTGTTTACTAAATTTTCCAAATCAGATCCAGACAGCAAAAATAATGCCAAAGTAAGTTAGAGGTCTTCATTTAATTAGATGTATAAATAGGAAGCCAATTTAAAAAAAACTCAACACACACCACTCAAATGTCTCCAATTTTTGTGTTTTATTGGGTTTATTCTCAGTGTTGCTCTGGTATAGTTGCATACAATGTGGTCACAAGTCTTTTAAAGAAATAGTGTTCTTCTGTCGTCATACTGTATTGTGTTACCAACACAAGATCCTCGTACCCAACTTTTTTTAAATGAGGCAAGAATAAAAATTGACAGCTTTTTGGGATGTTGCCCAAATAAAATTTTCTGTTATGAAATGATTAAAATTTAAGCTACATTTAAAATATGCTTTTGTATTTTACTCTGGGGTCATTGAGTAGGAGGGAGAGAATTCTAAATCATTTGATGCCTTACTGATTGTTAATGGTCAATGAACCATGGATGCTTGTGAATACTTGAATTGTCAGCCTAGTTAGCAGTACACCTACTTCCTTTATTATTAGGAAATCACAAAACTATACTTAGAATAAGAAATACAATTTTGACAATGGTAACATCATCTGATTAACATTCTTAAGATTTTTCAAGAGGTAGTTATAGAACACAGAGTAATTGCTCTACAGCTTCATGTGACATTAAAACAGCTCTATTGTGCTATTGCAATTTCCTTGTTTATATACTAGCTTATACAAGGAGAGGTTAATTAGCTGGATTTTTTTAATATAGCAAATATTGCATCTTATAAACTCTGGTTTTAAATAGTGGTAAAGTTATCCAAAATCATTATATGTTATAAATATTACATAAAGCATGGCTCTGAATGCAGTGATTTCTCCTGACTGTTGGATTTGTTCTGGGCAACTTGGATGTTCCTTACGTCTGTCAGGTGAGTGAACAGTTTATAGTGCAAAGAATAATAGAGGTCCTAAACATTCCAGTGAATACAATTTGACTGATACAATGTTAGGAAGAAATTCTTCACTGTGGGGTGAGTGAGGCACTGGTACAAGTTGTTGAGAGTAGTTGTGGATGCCCCATCCCTGGAAGTGTTCAAGGCCAGGCTGGACTGGGGTTTGAGCAACCTGGTCTAGTGGAAGGTTTCCCTGCCCATGGCAGGGGGATTGAACTAGAGGATCTTTAATGTCCCTTTCAACCCAAACCATTCTGTCATTCTGTAATATAATGAAAAAAGTGTAAACAAAATTCTAGTGAAGAACTCAATAGTTAAGATGATGTTGATATGACTGGTAGCAGATGGAAGTGGATAAGGGGTTTACTCTGTGGAAAGGCTGGTTTGTCCTGGATCTTTCCTGTTCAACAAACTTGTCACTGACCTGGAGAAGGAGACTGAGCTCTCTCATCAAGTTTACCAATGATGCCAAATGATGTGAACCATTCTTTACACTGGAGGGAAGAGCTGATGTTCAGGGGCACCTGGAGGGGCTGCAGGAACAGGGTGGCAGGAAGCCTTCATGAAATTCCACAATGATGGGTGCAGAGCCAGGTGCCTGGGAAGGAAGTGCCTCTTGAAGTTCTAGGGACTGGGGAATGGCAGGCTGGGGAGCAATTCTGCTGAAAGGGGCCTGGAGCACAGCAAGAACAAGAGCTGGTGGCATGTCCTGGCAGCAGAGAGGGACAGCAGCCTCGCAGCTGCATGAGCAGGAGCTTGGTCACCAGATAGCAGAAACAGCTCTTCTCAGCCACCCTCACACTGTGCTGTGGCATTCAGGCTGGAGACCTCTGACCAGGATAGACATGGGCCAACCACAGCAGGTCCAGCAAAGGCCACCCTGGTGTTTGGGGGTTGGAGCACTTGCCCTGTGAGGAGGGGCTGAGGGAGTAGGCCTTGTTCACCCTGAATAGAGAAAGTGCTCCTGGAGGACCTCAGAGCAGCCCTTCAGCATCATGAGGTCATAAAGAATGTGGGTCCATGCTCTCCACAATCATGCATGGTGGGAAGTTGAGAAAAAAAGGGCACAAGTTGGGAGGTGGAGGTTGGACATAAATGATAACTGTTTCACCCCACAATCCAGCAGCACTGCAGGTTGCCCAGAGAGGTTGTGCATTCTCTTTCCTTGGGAGTTTTTCAAGATCCGCTGTTCTGACCCTGCATGTGGCCTTGCTTTGAGCAGCAAGTAAGCCCAAGGACCTCCTGACATCCCTCCCAACCTGAATTGTCCTATGCAACAAGATCCAATGGGGAGGACAGACAGCAGAGCTATAATAACAAAGGAGTCACATTCTGGGAAGTATCCTGCAGTAGTTCTAAGCATGGCTTTTGTTTGCTTGCTTTTTATGGAGTCTGAAGTATAGCTGAACTTAGAATCATATTTAAAATAGTATTGAGAGCTGCACAATACAAAATATAAGTATTTTAATACCACTCTGTGTTGGTGTCTTGGAGCCAACGCTTCAGGGGACTCTGGGTCCAGTCTTGCTGCTGTTGGTTCAGTCAGTCCTTTGTTCTTAACACTGAGTGGTGGGAGGCCTTCTAGTCTCCACTGGGCCAAGAACAAAGATGTTCTGCCTTGTAAAACTGCCAGTGGCAATAACACACAGAAATACCTCCTGAAATCATCAGCACCTGGTTACCGTGTTCAACAGTGGGCCAGCCTGTATTTGTTGACTGCTTCCCACTCTGGCGTCAGTGGGAATTTCTGTGGAAAGAACTGCTGCAGGTGACAAATTGATCACCAAAGAGAGGCTTAAAGATCTGAGTGCTGAGTTACTGACAGCAGGTCAGGTTTCTTGAATTAAATAGAGGACTACCAGTTTCCCAGTTAGGTTTATTTTACTTGCAGCTGGGGAAGAAGCAGTGTGATTCCCATTTGAGATAAAAAATTGAGGTAAAAAAAGTCCTTTGCAAGCACCAATTTGTTATGTTTCTTCTGATCCTGATGTATTATTTAACTACCAGTCCACATCACTCTCAACAGCACATGGATACCTTTTCAGCAGGGGCCTTAAATACCTGGCAGAGCAAGCTGGGATACAGGAGCTGTGCCACAAAGCATCACCTGCAACTTCCTTATGTGCTCAGTTGGCATCTCCATACGTTGTAATTACACAATTAAATATTTCAATGTTTGGTGAGTTGGCTGCAGTCTTTTCCACCATTCCCCTCATTAAGATACAATCCTGCATATATTTCCAGGGCTCCTGCCTTCCCTTCAAGCCATCTTCTCAATAACTGTGGAAGTGCCCTCACTATCTGTCTTTTTCTTTGTGTAACCACTCTAGCTCCAGTCTTCAATAATTCATGGTCTTGCAGGAGGTGCACCAAAATGATTTTAGCTACCTCAAACATTTTTGGACAGAAAGATAATAAAAATGATTTCACAGTAACTAAAGTAAGTCAGTTCATTGGTGAAAGCACTTAAATGTAACTTATTAGCTATTCAGGAGGAAGGTTTTACTAAAGGTACAATGCATTTATGTATTGAAGTGCAGCTCAGCTTCTGAAAAATGACTACGTAAATAAGCACTTGTCACATCTTATTTTGTTGGTTTTTTTCTTCTCCTTCTAAATTTGTTTTTTGCTGTTAACTGTATTGCTTTCATGATTTTAACCGTGAAGTAGCTGGTTCTTACTTCTAGTGGAGTTAATTACCAGTGAGCTACACTTGTGTGTTGCCACTGATGACCTGCTGTTACAGGCATTCTTACAAGACAGAAGGCACATGGCTGTGTGACCCATGGCACAATATGACAGACTTTTGGAATATGATGTTTGAGATAAAAAGATCAGGTTGTGGTCCAGTTTTCTAAGTCTGGGGTAAAAAAACTATGATTGAGAATACTGAGGTAAATCCATAAAATGTTTTAAACTCTTAATTTCCATTAGACCTGACAGTTTACCAGTATGTCCAGTGAGGGATCAAGAGTCACTTTGGCTCCAACAGCATCCATGGTAATCTAATTTCCTAGTTTCTTGATGTCTGCGCATGGGGCCTGTTAGGACTAATAGACTTAATTCTAGCACCGTGCAGAGGCACGACATACTCCTTGAGGAACCAGAGGTTAAATCAAGGAAAAAATATAACTGCACTACTTCACAAATCTGAGGTGAAGAAACAGCTGGGGAGGTGTTTCTAGAGTACAAGTCTGACTGCAGACATCATAATTCAAGTTACTCCAATGTTTGGCTCCTTTTATCTGTTTTGGATCTTGCTATTAGCACCTTGATACTTGTATACAAAGAGCACTTGATGGCACAATCACAAAAGCAATAAACGGCCTTACAAAGACATAGATCTAAGGTGACTCCTTCAAGTGGAATCTTTCTTTAAGCGCAATTTCAATGTCACATATCATAATTGCATCTAATATTAGAGACCGACTTAATGCAACACAATGTCAATGACAATATAAAGGCAATCATGAACAGAGAAGATAACTGAAAAGTGGGGGATGGAAGGAAGGATTACACTACATTGAAGACTTCTGTAGACATTACAAACCTTTTTCAGCAACGTGCAGAGGAGTTTTTTTCTCTCCTAAACCTCTGGGAACTTTCTTCCTGTTTCCATTTTGATCCTGGAATCTGTCTATAATCTCTAAACCTGATTTAGGGTTGAGGTTTTTTTCCCCTTCCTCAAACTTGTGAGTCTATCTTCTGCTAAGCGCTGAAGTTACTTAGGTAAAGTTGTTTACCAAGCTGAATAGACTATCAGCTGCTGAGAATTAAATACATACATAGGAGTTTTCTTCTTCCCCTCAGCAGCACATATCCTCCCACCCCGCAAAGGGATATGGTTTAAAAGGTGTGAAGCTAGACTATTTTGGTTGTATCGAAGTCTGAAGATGGAATGAAAATGCCACACGTCTTCCTAAATGACTGAGAGTCTTAATCGGATTTTTTATGGGTGCAGATAGCAGCAGTGTGACCTGCTTAAACCAGTTTAAAAGCATGTAACCTCAGAAGGTCCCTGTGGCTTGCACACAATTCCTTCGCAATTCCTTCTTGCAGTAGAGCTTGTGATGGGGCTGTAATTTCAATGAATTGCAATGACATCAGCTGTACTGCTCAGTCTCTGCCTTGCCCTGATGTGAGTGCATAGGTACACACAGAGGTGCTGGAGAGGAGTTGCCTTTGGCAGTGGCACTTTTAGACCTGCTTATGCCAGGCACAAAAAAGCATCCTCCATATGCTTCAGGTTTGGCTGGCCTACAGAATCACAGAAGGGAACCATAGACTATCCTGAGTTGGAGGGGACCCAGAAAGATCAACAAGTCCAACTCTTCTCCCCTTGTCTCCTCTCCTCAGCAGAGGAGTGGATTTCTTTATGCCTATAAATGTTCAGCTGAAATTTGGTGACAAAACTAGAGATAGCACCTTACAGAATCTATATAAACAAAGCAAATGAAAAACTTTTGCACACATTAAAGCAGCAGCAGGTGAGGGCTTAGGTTCTGAAACACAGGAGGTTGCCTGGGCTTTTTCTACGCATTTAAGCAGCTTCCCCCCCTCCTCCCTCTCCCCCCCAAAAAAAAAAAACCAAACCCAAAACAAAACAAGCCCCAAAAGCAACCAACCCAGACGTTCAGAGGGCATCAGTTGTACTCCAGTTTTACTGGTTTGCCATGAAAACCAGGTTGCTGGACCTGAAGCTGAGAAAAGCTTTAGAAGTGACCCCACTGGAGTCTAACAACACCTGAATTATCAGGATCTCCTACAATAGAATGAATTTTATTTTTTTTTCAGTGGGCTGCCATTCTAATAATGCTTTAAATGTCAGCAGTGATAACTATTTCCAATTAGTCCTTGCAATTCTGTGAGAAAGGAAGAAATCCATAATACAAAACAAATCCTAATGAGGGATGGAACTCTCCTCCTAAGGAACAGTGCTCCAAGAGCTGCAGAGATTCGCCCCATGGGGACTTGTCTGACACTTTAACTTAACACTTCAGGGTTTAAGTGACCCTACAGAATATAAATCAGCTTGTGCTGCCTCAGCATTAGCTGTTGAGCAGCCAGTGCATGGGAAAGTTGACCTCTTTACTCAGGTTGTCTTGAAGCTTGGTTGAAAAAACACACAGGTTTTGTTGGATTGAGAGTGCAGGTGGGAAGCACTCATAAGTTGGTTCTGTATTGTGAAAAGTCCTCTTTCAAAATCCTGTCCATGGATGACAAGAAAAAGCTGAGTGCTGAGATGTTCTTGGTGCCTGGTGAGCTCCTGGTTTGAAATGTCCCTAGGTGAGGATGCTGAACTCATATGCAAATGACATTACAGCCCTGAAAGCGAGTCTACTCATACAAGCTTGTGTTACCAATAGCCTTTAATAAATATGCAAGCATAGTCTTTTACAGCCGAATTTGAAAAATTGAAAACATGACAACTCTAAAGCTATTAATGATACTGTGTTGGGTTGCAATGCAAGTTGTATTCTATTCCCAATCTATTGAAACTGGTTGAAGAGGTGTTTTTCTTTATCTCATAACTCCAGGAGGGAGGGGGCGGTCTTTCTGTCAATGGGCCAGCTGTTAAAACCAGGTGGGGCAGTGTTCTTTTTCTCTTCCGCAACCCATTCTCCCTCCAGGGAGTTATCTGCTGTTAATGGGCCATTAAGGCTCACCACATGATTGATAAAATTATATCATCCCATTGTGAGATGCTCAGTGGGAGGAGCCAAGCATTGATACCCAGATAAAACCTGAGATTCAGAGCACCAGGACAGCCTATTTTATAATGGATTCCCAGAGGAAGACTGGACCCATCTTGCCACCACGGGGCCCTTCTACATGATCATCTCTATTCCAACAAAACCACATCTGTCACCCCAGGAGGACTTAACTGGACTGCTTCCAACACCCTGACCAACAGGGTGTCAGGTCATATTCTGACTCTGATAGCGTTTTTCTTTCTTTGTTCATTTGCTTTTTTTTTTTTTTCTTACTACTACATTTCAATATCCCTAGTAAAGAATTGTTATTCCTATTCTTGTATCTTTGCCTGAGAACCCCTTAATTTCAAAATTATAAAAATTCAGAGGGAGGGGGTTTACATTCTCCATTCCAAGGGAAGCTCTGGCTTTTCCCTGGCAGACACCTGTCTTTCCAAACAAAGACTGATACCAGTGGCTGCACTGTGTTCCATACCAAAGAAGAAAAGCCATAATAAGTGGTGGCTTACACTTTGCAAAAGGGCTGGAGTTGAGGGGTTGAGGGACATGATACTATTTCCCAAAATGCAGCAAAAAAATGAACATACATGTTTTCAAATTTTTGAATGACTCAGTGTTTCATAAAAATGTGAAGGGGAAATCATTTCATAGAATTTCACTGTTTCAATTAAATAACTCATCCATGCCTGGAAAAGCCACCCTCTGACCCACATTTTCCTCTGCTGTGTCCATCCAACAGAGGTTGCTAATGATTCTGATAGCAAGTTATTTTGGTCAGTAAAGGTAAACTGAAGAATACAGGTTTTTTTCCACTGACCTTTGTGCCTGCTTTTGTATCCTTACCTGCACTTGTGGAAAAGCATTGAACAGGGATAAATGCTCTTCATATCTGATACCTGGTAGCCTACAGCTGTACTGAGGCAGCCTGGTAGAAATGAAGCTGCCTTGCTTTTGTTGCTATATGAAATATTCCCTTTTTATTTTTAGTTTTTCTGCAACCAGTAAATTGCTAATGCCTCTGACTGGCAGGCAAGTTTGCCTGATCCTCATTGCTGCAGTTTTGCTACCAATGCCCAGGGCTGAAGAGAATTTTTTAACAGCATGAAAGACAGGCTGAATATGACAAGGCGGTGGATATGAGTTTGTGGATTTTTTTCCTGAGGACTTTGTTTCAGTTTCTTTCATGTCATTTATTATTTCTAGGCTTGTGAATGAGTAAAAAATAAGTGTTTGTTGTTACTTTTGATTTTTCTTTTAAAGAGAAATTATCTTATTGCTTCTAAGGTGATTGACATGGTGGTCTGTACTTCCAAGGAGGATGTCTCTTCAGTTTTCTTATCTTTAGGAGCCTTTTGAATACCTTTGTGGAGGTTCAGAACACTTCTGTTTCCAGCAAAGCAGAGTAGCAACAGCTGCATTTGTCTGGCAGTCCTAATAACCTGCTCCAGGTTACAGGATGTGGAACCCAAAAATTATTGGAGAATTGGAGCCATGACATTTCCTATTTTGTATCATTTGAATGTGAATAATGAAATTCAGCAGCCATCACTCTTCATGTTTAAAAGGTGCATGTGAGCAGGTAAGCACTTTAAACAAGAAATGCAGTGCCAAAGTAATCTCTGCCATAATATCCTCAAATTCCCTGGAGTTCTAGTACGGATTAACTTGCCTCATGATGTTTGAAAACTAGAGGAAAAAATGAATTAAAGCTTTCTACCAGAAATTCCAATCAACATTAAAGAGCTGAATGAATGCTACTAAACATAAATTTTAAAAAAACCAACCTAAACCTGCTCTTACCTGCTCAAGGTTTGAATGGATGTTTTTCATTCATTTTTCTCCTCTGTGAGTGGCTTTGCTTAGTGAAAGTTTTAGTAGTACAAATAAATTAGAAGAATGAACTTTTGAGCTAGGCACAAGTGTTAAGAGGAAAGAATTGGTTTTATTCTCACGTGAACTTTTGCATGAACTGTGCAAATGTGCATAACCACTGATACAGTGGAAATAGAAGAGGTCTTGTGCTTAAACTCAGCTCAAGTATCCTGTAGTAACTGCTACAGCAACTATGGAGTAAAAAGTAATATTAGCAAAGTAAGTAGGAAAAAAAGGAAATTGCAGACTGTAAATATTTTTGAGAGCACTAATAGAAAGTAATTTGTAAACTTGAATTACTCACTGTTAACTACTCACTGAGATTTGGCCCACTGTAATGGTTTAAGATGAAGAACTGATACACTGTTGTAAAACTTATGCTCTCATTTGTAACTTATTTCAAATTGAAATCAAAATGAAAGTACCTTGGATCTTTCTTAACTTGTCAGTTATGAGATCTGTGTCCAGTTGCCCGATACTAGGAGATCAGTGGGAAGCCTTGATGATTCAGCTATTTGATGTGTACAGTACAGTTCAACAAAACTGGCAAAGTCTATAAAGACAACAAGATATAGTTTCTGGCCTGATGCTGTGATAAAGAAAGTGCAATCTTCTGTACTGTCCATCTCCTACAGATTCCTTTTTCATATTCATAATTGAAAAAGTTACTGGGAAATGCTTCAGTTTTGTCCTTCGGGGTTTGGGTTTTACCGGTCTGCTGAAAATGTCCACTGAAGTAAGTGGTTTCTCTAAAGACTTTTGACCTTTAAGGTGAAATAGCCTCTTACATAATCTTCGGTGCAAATTTTTATAGCTGCTAAGCAATTTTCCAATGCAGCTGGCCATTTTTATATCTTGAAAAACTGGTAATGATACAAACAGTTGATTATGGTTTACAATGGCAATAAACCTCTCAGTATTGGTTGTTACCAAAATAAATTGCCATTCTGTTAAATGTTAAATAACAAGTCATAAACTGCTGAAAACAACCAATTTCTTGTGGATTATTGCCTGAATAAATTTTAGCAGGAAGTGCAGATCATGAAGCTGTGATCAGCAGATCAGGCCTAATGAAATTTTATGTATTTTAAAAAGCTGAAGATCCTCAGAATATGATGCAAACTGTAACACCCATTAAACAACAAAAAATTTAAGTCTCCTGGTAGTTTTGGGATTTTTGTGTGAGACTGTTTTTATCTTCTGACACCAGCTCTTGCTGTTTTCCATTGTTCCTTCAGGTGTTGAAAAACCCAGTCAATGCCAGCATGCTGAGCCCACCGAGAAGGCAGACAGGAGCCTGTTCACATACAAAGCACCTACATGAGATGTCTGCTGAGAATCAGAGGGGTTAGCATCTGCTTTGGAGTAATTACTACTGCTCACCTCAAAAGCAAAAATGGTATCAAACATGCATAGCTCAGGTGACATCTTCCCAAGAGTAAATGACAGATCTTCACCATAGCAACGAGTGTTATCTCCTAAGAATAACATTAACCTCCCTTGTTACTAGTTTTAAATCCTTGGGTATAAACAGCGGTTGCAAGGCATGTGTGCCTTGATTGTGCATTTTCATTACTTAGTATGTGCTGGGTGTGCATTAGCTGCTGTAAGACTAAAAAAGACATCACCAGAAAAGGAAGTAATTAAAGGGATGGAAATACAGCCATTAATAATCTAGTCCTGGAAACATGATCAGGGAGAGGTCTCCTGTTCATGCTCATGAAAATCAGACCTCTCCACAGAGAAGCCTGCTCCTCAGCAGTAGCATCCTCCCCCTCGATCCACAGGTTGATTTCGAATCAGTCGGGGAGAGGTGGGGGAAGAGAGCAAAAGCAGGAAGGGAGAGTGGGTTATTTCTATTTCTCTCCTTTTTCTTATGCACCTCCCTTCCCGCATGATTTTTTCTCAGGCAGAGTTGAAATCCAGGAAACTTGAACCAAATATTTTAGCTATTTTAAATTGCTGCATTATGCATTTTTTTCGGAATGTCACCAAAGCTTTTTCGAGTAAAGGAGATGAAATTCCCCTCATAATAGCCCTGTAGGATACAGTGATATCCTGGGAGTGCCACAAAAATGCCATTAAGAGACATTTCATTTTGGCTTCTGGGGGCTCTGCGCTTATCTATTTTGACTTAAACTCTTTCTTCCATCTCTGCAAGAGAGGAACATGACACAGGAGTTGCACAAAATGAGCTCAGATCAGGGAAGACAGATTGTAAATCGAGACTTGCTAGAGCTAAATCATGTTCTCTCTCTCGATCTCTTATCTGATAACTTTTATCCAAAAGGTATTGGGCAAGTTAATTGCCACTGCTAAGATGAATCTTTAGGAAATATCATTCTCCAGAGCCTTCTTTTCCCTGTTCTCCAGACCTCATGTTGCATTTTTTTTCAAGGCCTCAAATATGAAATGGTTGTCTCGTGAATTTTAACATCCTTATCCTTTCCTACAGAACTGTTCAGATGAAGAAGAAAACTGTAGCTTTTTATTTGCAAGGTTTAGGAATCCAGAGAAGCAGTGAATGAGGGGGAAAGGCAGAGGCTTTCTGAATTCAAATGCTTGCCCGAATGCTTACTCAACAAGCTAAAGACAAAGGTAAAAAGGATGTTTTCTTTTTAGAGACTGAAGTGCTATAGACAGTCTTGGATTAGAAACAGGCTGAAATTCCTGTTGTAAACTTCTAATTACCTTGTGTAGCATGACTTCTAGATACACTATCTTGCAAAGATAGTGAAGTTTTGAGTACACATTAAAACTGCTTTATGCATGTAAAAAACAGGTGTTGGTAAAGGCTGGGGGAGATCTAGTTACCCCCTGAAAATAGGTATCATAAAACTCTTGGTGGCAAAATATTGCAACTTTCCCATTACCAGTAAGTGTTTTAATATTCTCAGATCATCCAACTGAAAACAGGGCCCGTTGTTACTTTATTGACAGAACACAGGCACCAGCTGACATGCAAACATTTGAAGGAAGACAAAAACATAATCAATAGCTGTTGGGAAAGGTCAGGTTATATGACAGTCAAAAGGAGAGCTTTCCTCACAGGTAAGTCGGATGGGTAGGAAGGACATTATAATCCATGCAATATATTGGTGTGTAGGCAATGAGGTGGGCTAAATAAAATCCATAGGAAGAAGGAGGCCCCATCTGCTTTTGACACCAATGCAAGCAGAAACAGCTTTTAACATTTTGCACACTCAAAATCAAGTAAATTGTCATCTTGCTGACAGCAGTGGCATGAAAGCTGGTTGGATACAGCATCTGATTTTATGTGTTATGTGCTTCAAGATCCAAGTGGTTTTGTATTTTAATGTATCAAAGAAATGGATAAAACTTTGGATACTGTATCAGAGGGTGCATAAGGATCTTGAATCCTGAGGAATATGTCCTTACAGTTATGGACATATGGGGATGGAAAGACATTCCTAAAACATTTCTGCTATGTGGCACAGACAGAGGGGACAGATAATGTATTCAAAACTAGCACTGGATTCAGTGATTTAGGTTTTCCTCCCTCGTCTTGACAAAATGCAGTTCGTATATTCACCTCTAGTATCCTAGTATCGCATGTAATTTTCAGACTCTAGCTTTATCTGGCATAGGTACTGATAAGACATTAAACAGATACAGTTTTCACAGCACTGCTGGCGTTTACAGTGCTTTTGGACCAGAGCATGCTGTTGTTCATGAGCCAAGGAAGATGGTGAGTCCACAAAACCAGACATGGGTAGGGAGGATGTATGGGAAGCAAGGGTGCTGTGTGGGGGTGTGTGTGTTAGAAGTCAGCAGGGTGAAGCTAGAGAGAAGACACTTTTCCTAAAGGAAGAAGAAGAATATTATCTATCCTTTATTACAGAGTTTTCCTTCTGGTATTTTTCTTTTTGCTGAGCAGGCAGAGCAGAGATTCATTGTGAAATCTAACAAAAGAAGTGAGCTTTGATTTTGTTTGCTCAGTTTCTCAAGAGCTGTTCCAAGACTAAGGTTAAAGGCCACTAAACAAATGCAGGCACCATTTGTTTGGAAATGACTTCATGGCCAATATATCGTCCAGTAACTAGATTTTTTATATTTTGCACTGATACTTTCTTCACTCAAACCAGTCACAACTTGGGCTGTGTGTTTCTTTACATGCAAGTGCAATCAAGACAAAAACCTAAAGTCACAAAAAGTGGTTTTTACAGAGTTGTATTTTGCTGCATTTCAGGTGGTAGGAAGGCAGGACTCTCTGGGAGGAAAGCCCTGGACAGGTGTTAATATGATACCATTTTTCTGACCCCTGTTTCTCCATACACATTGAAGGAAGTAGAAGTTAAAAGGTGGAGCTGCTGACCCAAGTATATTTTCCTTTATATTTGCAGCTGGAAATGAAAGAGGGTGACTGTGACACACAGGACAGGAACTGAAATGTGTACTCAGGACCATTCCTCAATTATTCTCATTTTGTGAAGCCAACAAAAACCTCAGTAATGGCCTTGCTGTGGAAAGGGGGTTTTGAATGGTAGTTTGTTTTATGACTCTTAATTTATTTCTCCTTCAGTTGTTGGTCTCATGACTGACTCCTCCTCCCCTCTCCCACTCACACTGTGGCGTCATTCTGCAACAGCTTTCCTTGCATTTCACTGTATGCAGCCTCATGAGCCTTACTGTGAAATGCTTTGGCACATAGGCAGTGAGGAAAAATCTGTAACAAGCCTGATGCCTTAGAAATATTTTGTGTGCTCCTCTGCAGAGGATAGAAAGTGTAAAAACACAGGAGAAGGTATTCTGCAGAAAAAATGTATTACTGTGTGTTACATGAACACTGAGAGATACAAATTCCTACACAAAAAAAATAATAAAATGTAATGAACACCTCTCCTGCTGGAAACATCCATAAGAAGACGTAGCTCAGCTTCCACTTGGATTGAGGCTTGGTAGAAAAAGTTCAGGAGAAGGGGAGAAAGATAGGAGCCCTCAGACCCTTCCTAGCAGATGGCACCCTGCCTTTCTCATCTGCATGCTTGGACATGGGTATCCCACAGATATCTCTACAAACCCTGAGCCCACACTTGAATGATGCACCAAGTGGTGATGGACATGCACCTTCCTGTCCCTTTCCCAGGCTTTGCTCAGAAAAAGGACGTGTAGCTGAGGTTGAAATGAGGTGGGATGATAGGAAAGAAAATGTGGTGTGGCCAATGGAATTCGACCTGGGCTGCCTCTGACGTGCCCTGAATCTCTCAGCTGGTGTGCACACATCTCTCTCTCCCATCGAATGATGGGAAGGGAGGTCAAAAGAGCTCATTTGGAAACAACTGCCAAGGATAGCAAATCCTTATGAATTAGTGTGCCTTTTGGGAAGGAGGAAGGCAGTGCAATTTTGATGAGAAAGGCTGCTTTCGTTTTGGGCTCAGTCATGCAAGGTGCTGAGTGCCTTCAGTCCTCATTCATGTTGATAGAAACTGACTGTCCTCATGCTACCTGGCAGGCATGGCTGCTAGGTCAGTTCTCATTCCCTTCTCCCCCACAGCTGTCACTTCACTTCCTAAAGAATGTCTTATTTGATGTCATCTGTAGCACAGGGAATTAATGAGGTTTTCTTTCAGAGGCTTCTCATTTATCCCCAGAAAATCAAAGGTACAAATGTTTTTCTCTGCTAGAAAGTAAACCTCTAAAAAGATGACAGAAAAGATCTGGTTGGATGCTTGTAGCATCCCTGTCCCAGAGATGCAGAGGGGGCTGGGATCTACTTTGGGTCTGTGGAAATATGGAGCAGCTGTTTGGTGTCTGACTGTCCTCATGAGCTGTGATTCTCCTTTCTTGTTTCAAAGGATTTCTAACCCTCAGCGACCACCTCTGACCATATCATTCCTTGAGAAATGGATGCAAGGCACGCTTAATGTCAATGACATCTTAATCATCTGGTCTTTGAAAAGCAAAAAGGCCAAGACAAATACTTCTGTTAGCAGGAGAATCATAGTATTTGATAAACATGGACTGCATGCATCTAGCTGAGATGCCTCTATGCTGAACTGTACAATTCACAAAATGTAAATAGGGTGCTTATCAGATGGATTGTTTTCTGAAAGCACAGGCAAAATTACAGTAATTACTTTTCCTCCTGCTACATTATCTGTATTCCCAAGAAATTTTATAACTTCACACAGAAAATAAATAAATATTTACTTAAAAGATCAGAATAGCTGAGTAAAGGTTCCCTTCACTTCCCACAAAATCACCATTTCTCTTAAACAAAGAGCTGTTCTTGGCAGCATGAGATTTTCACGGGGGGAGGTACTGTCAATGAAAATTTTTCCAAGGACATCACTAGATATTAATCTGGATTTTCAATACGCTACAATTTCCTTAAATTCCCAGCTCTTTGACATGCCCTTGGGTGAGAAATGAGTTCCTTCAGCAACTGAGTGCTTCAGCCCAGCTTTTTAGATATAACCACCAAGATTATTGCCTGAGAATAATCAATATTAAGGAGTCACATTTTTAATGTGTGATTAAGATTAATCTACTTTGTCACTCCACGTAGACTCCCTTAAACCCACTCATATACATGCATTTGATTATATTTTATAATTAACAAAGAATAAATCTAAAGGACTAGTTAATAAAATCATCTGCAGTGGCTTGTTCAGCTCATCAAACTGTAGATTATGGTATAATTCTAACACCAACTGGTTCTACAGTGTCATAGGCTCTGTAGACAAGTAATAAGCAACCTTTATAACACTCCCCTCTCCATCCCAAATGTAAGCATTTTAACCTGGTTTATTTGGTTTTTTATCCTCACATATGAAAAGCAAAAATTTTCTTGAGCGCTTGTACTCGTTACTCTAGGGTGATAGTGTCCACAGTCCTTTACGGTTTTGTCCTCAAAATTTCCCCACAAGGTAGAAAGTGCTGTTTAGTTATAACTGGGAAACTGAAGTGCAGAAAAGTTAGAAGACTTTTCTCATGGCCACCTGGGAAATTCAAAAGGGGTCAAGAGCTCAAGCCATGAATTCAGCTGGGACCTTCTCACTTCCTTCCCTTCCTTTCAAGTTTGCACGTAAAAAAAAATGGTTCATAGCCATTCTCACATCTCTGACCTGGGAATAATGCAGTGTCCTCATGGGGTACATCTGGATCTAAGACAACCTGTCTGACTGTACTCTGAAACAGCCTCAGAATGTTCAGCCTATTCATCACAGTCTTCACCATGAGCTGTGAGGATGGGAGCAAGCAGCTGGGTGGTGCTACACTTGAACAAAAAGACCAGGACATCAGTCCCTTCAGTGATAGCACCAGGGTCTGAGAGCTAACTCCAACTCCTAGGACATTGCTTCAGCCTCTAAACTAACCTTCTTCACATCAAATACAGTTATTCTACAGGTGCTTTGCAGCTGGGCAGAGATCTTGTAATGTGAGCTATGTCATGTCAAAAACACCCATTTGATTCTGATTAAGAAATCAACACAAAGATTCGACCACATCCAGCTCAGCCCACGTCCTAAGTGCATGGAGATGATAAGAGAAACATTGCTGTTCTGTAGCACATGCGTGCAAATAGTTGGGAAATAGCTCAAAAGATATCAAGTAATTAATTGAGCATCATGTCTGCACCACTGCATAAACTCCTTGAAAGAGCAGCAAAGGGTGAAAATTGCTGATGGCAATTTCCACAGTAGAGTAATTTAGCTCAGAGGCAAAGAGAGTGGTGGAGAGGGAGAATATATATGTCAGCGTGGGAGAGGGTGGATTGGTACAAGAAGGAGTGCATTAGAGTATGTGTGAGTGTGGAGGAGTGAGTTTCTCAGAATTAGGGCAAATTCTGCATTCATAGTAGAGCTTGCAGAGAAGCTGGATGTGTTCATGTGTATGCATGTATACAGGTTTGAGCTTGGCCATCTCAGGGTCATTAGTGTTTTTAAGACATTTTTCTAGAATATATTTCCAGTTCTTGCAAGTGTAGGAAAAAAAAAAAACTTGAAGGTGGGATTGAAAGTCAGGTGAAAATGCAAAACTTAGAAGATGTACCAGTGATCTGGAAAACATATAAAAACAGCAAGACTCTTTCTTTTTTCAGAAAGTGGAAAGATGGAAACAGGGAGATAGCAAGGGAGGACTGTTGTTACACTTGTCTACTGGAAAGATGTTGGCAGTGTTTATCAAAAGAAGAAATGTAGGGTGGCTGGCCATTCCACCTCCGTCTCTGGGCAAAGGAGAACATATAGAGGGTCCTGTGCCACTGACAGTAAGGAGTAGGAGTTTAATTGCACAGATTCATGCTTCCTCTTTCATCATACCTTCATGTAGCCAAAAAAGATGCTGTTTGCTGTAACCCAGGGTCATTGGATATAGAGAGGAGAACACTTAGCAATCAAAGGTTAAACCAGCGAGAAATTCTTTTCAACAGCAACTTAGTAAAAAATGTCTCTTTATTGAGATGGGCAGTGAAATATATCCAAGCTCTTTATGCACACTGCCTCTCTCTGAAATGTATGCCAGGAAAACAGTCAGATGTTTAGGCTCTGGTTCCTACTCATTGCTGGTTTCCCTGGTAATCCACTCTAGCAGTATTCCAGCTTTGAGACTCCGAAGCACAATTTTTTGGGCTCATTTCCAGTCACTTATCTTTCCAGTGGGAACAGTCTATTTCTTACTTCACCCACTTAGGCACAGCCTGATTCATGCTGTGGTGGACAGAGGGGAAGACTTTATAGTGGTAATACCAATTGTCCCCTATCCCACAGTAACTTTAAAGTACTTAGCAAAACCTCAGGAGGTGTGGAAATGCATGACAGGAAAATAAAGTGTTCATGTAAGTAACAGAATTGTCCCTTACATATCCCTTAACCCCCAGAAGTCATGTTCACACAGCCAAAGTATCTTCTAATTAAGAAAATACCTCACAAGGCAAGGATTTCACCTTGAAAAAATATTTCAAATATATTCTCAGTGATCATTGATCATAATAAGTAATTGATCTCTCGGTCAGTAGCTAAAAGATTTTGCTCTGACCACATTAACCTAAGGATGAATCCAGGTGTACCTTCAGTTGCCTGTACTTCATTTTCCCTTGCAGTGGTTCAGTGCAGCATTGGCTAAGGATAAACAACATTCATTAGAACAGTTTATATGGAATAGCTACATTCCTCACATTTTTCACACTTAAAAACTCCCAGCACCAGTAGTTCCTACAGCCAGTCCTAGGATCATATAAAGGATTAAGAAAGCCCATTATTCCTTGATTTTGTCCTTTAGTGTTACATCTATAAGGGAAATGGATTACAGTCCTGAGATTCAGGCTGTCTGCATGCTGACCTTACAGGGCACAGCCAAATTATTGGAGATGAATGTTTCTCTCAAGATGCTGTTTTCTATTATGTTCTTCTTTAGGAGTGGAAACCACCTGGGAGTGCCTGTTCAAATTGAACTTGATTTCTAGAAGGTTTTCAGCTTTACTGCATGCATGTGGCAATAATTACTTGCAAAATAAGGGCTGTGTCGATTGTGTTTTACCAAATGATTTAGGTATTTGTGATGGGTTTTCACCTGTTCAAGTTTTGATTGCAAAATCACTCTATGGAGAAAAAATATAGATAAGTATCAACATTGTGTAACTGAGGTAAACATCTCCTGGTCTCCCAAAAGCTGCTTAACTGGTTTCCACTGTTTAAATATACTCTTGACTGTGGACTGTGACAAACTCTCCATATGAATTTTTAAATTGGTGCAAAGCATTAGCCCACAATCTCTTTGGAATAATTTAAGGAATAACTTAATGGTAATGAAGTTAAAGATAGCACTCAAAATAACCCCTTTAAGATGCCAAATCATTAATAGACACTTGCATAAATTCCACTTCCAAATGAAACCTTTCAAAATATTCTGAAAAGTTTTGCATGCTAGAGTCCAGATACATTCATGCACAGTTCAGAGTGAGACTGTGTAAAATAAACTAGTGAAAAGGCAGCAAAAAGTCAGAAAGACCCATAGGTCAAAAGCTACAGGTTCCTCAAAGCAAGTTTTTGCCTACGTATGGATTTAGTTTTTTTAGTAAACTGGAAAATTAAGTTGGAATTTTAGGTCTCAATGTTCACCTTGGCTCTAGCAGGCAGATACAGTCCATGTTAGCCTAAGTTATGTCCCACACAGCTGAACTTGTAGGTGTCAGTGTGTCTGCTATCATACATGTAGTCAGTGGAGTTTGGGGAGCCACCCAGCTGGCTGGGTATAAAAGTATCTCTCTCTAAAAATGGACACCTACATCTGGGAAGCTGAATGATGCTGCAAACTCTCTCAACCTAACTTAGTGGCTTGCTTTTCCACTGCCTGTAAAGGGAACACAAGCACTCTGCTCACACATCTTTGGGAGTCTAAACTAGGCCCTCATTCTTTGCAAAACCTACATGTCTCTGAGCTAGGTAGGTGAAGGCTTCTGTTGTGTCTCTATGACTCCCTCCTTGTAGACATGGGTGTGTTTGGACATAACCTGAAAGACTTTGCAGTGTGAGGAAAACTGGATGCTGTGCCACGCAGTTCCCATGGCCTGGCTGATTCTGCACCAGGGAGCACTGGACATTGAGGTTCAAGTCCCCAGTTTCCTTTTCAAGGAGTGTCCTGGTTTAGGGCAAATTTGGGAGGAAATCTCCGAATGGGGTTCCTCTGAAAAGCAAATCCAAACAGTCCCTCCCCCCAGCCGGTCCGGGGAAATAACTCCCCAGAGAAGAGTGGAAAAAGCCTTATTTATTTAACAAACAAAATGCCCACAAGCATAAAGAATGAATAATAATAATAACAATAATAATAATATGAAACAATAAAACCTCTCGCTGCTCCGAAGAGAGATGGCAAAACTGAGAGTCCGTGCCAGGAGTCTGTTTATCAGTCCCTTCAGTGCTGGAAGATGCCGAGCCCCGGCCCGGTGGGCCACGGGTGCAAGATCCCGGTGCTCCTCTGGGCTTTTCAGTCCAGAGCAGACCCAAACAGTCCCAAAGAAAAATAAAATAGGAAAAAAAAAAAAAAAAAACCAAACAGTCCAGGAAAGCTTCTTTGCCTCAGCTAGCTAGACTAACAAAGGGAAAAAAAACCCTCTCTCTGGCTGCCCTCCGTGCATCCGACGAAGGAAAAAAAAAAAGAAACCACACAGTCCCAAGGACGAGAGCAGATTCAGAGGAGTGAGTTTGTTTCTCAAAACAAACTGCGCGCTTCTTCTTTCCCTGCTCACTCTCAGAACCAGTCTTAAAGGTACAGAACAGACGATTTGGGGATACATAGTCACCCTAGGACAAGGAGGAAGGAATATGCAGACCTGCAAGCCTCCAGCCTTTTCTCAAGGCTCTCTGTGTTTTTGTTGAAGTTTGGTTTATGCAGGAGAAGTTGCTCAGTTCACGTTGCTGAGCTGGACCAATGAGCATTCCATGGACTAGCTCCAACTCAGTCCTTCAGAAGAGAGCTGAGGACTTTGGAGAGCACCGTGTCATGAGCACAGTTCTGAGCTTCTCTGTGGCCCTGGGAAGGGCTTCGTGAATTTCTTCCATAGGTCTCTCAGCCCACTCTTTCAATTTCCATTGCTTAACTGGGAAATTGGCTTCTCTATTGATGGCAGTGGAGAAGAATACCAGCTTCTCTGGAGTCTAAGGTCTGACCCTCATATGTGGATCCTGAACAGAAGCTGTTTGTTTTACAATTGGCTGTATATTGGTACTTGAAAAAGGAAATATTCCAAACATCTTGTATAGGATCATTAAACAAATATTTTAGAAATTATTTTCCTTTAAGATGCATTTACACCATAGATAGATAGATAGATAGATAGATAGATAGATAGGTAGATATTTTTTCACCCTAAATGCCTGGGATTAGAAGCAGTATGAAAAGTTATTTAATGTTTAAAATACCATCACATTCTCCTAGCTGGTGATAAATATGGATTTTGATGTTAGGGACATGCTCCTCTATTAATCTGATCAGCATTTTTTCTTTTTTTCAAGTTTGTCCCTTTAGAAACATTCTTGTAACCCCTTGGACATATTTTTTTTGTTTTTCTCAGAGATCCTGAGATGATATTGAGTTACTTGGGAAATTAGATTTGTCAGCTTTATTTCTGGTTGCTGTCTACATTAATTTTATAATTAAAACCCAAAGATGTGTGTCTAATATGTATGAATCTACAAAAAGCAGAAAGAGGAAGACGTGTGCTTAAGCTCATACAAAAGAAGTAGTTTGACGCATGTCAGCACTACATTTCAGTGCAAGAAAGGAAATATTTTTTGGCAGAGAGCTCAGAGAACATGTAGGCAAACCAAGCAAAAACTCATGAATCTGAAAATTAGTCTGTGAAGTGTTTGTAGTCACAGTCAGTTTTTGCTAAAACATTCAAATACAAATTATTCGATTGCAGATTTGGTATGCACTACAAGTTTTGCTCATTTATACACAGATCATGTATGTTGCATTTTGTATATAAGGCTGGGATATGGAAGGAGAAAAAGGTTGATTCAGAGAGCTCCTCTCCTACCCACATCCTCTCAACTTCATTTTCCTCTGATTCTGATCATTTGAGAAACCTTAAGCAAGGGGAAACACACATTTCCCCTCTCCTTTCATCCTCTCCTTTGTTCTATGACAATGTTCTAATGCTTGGCATTATTATTCACCACATACATTATAGTAAACTATTTACTTTGTCTGCAGCATCTGACCTTAGTGTGACTTTGCCTCCTTTGTAGATGATGTGAATAAGTCACTGCCTGTGTGTGTCAGCGGTGGCAGTGTTCTCTGTTGACTGATACCTTCAAGAAGTGGTGTTGCTTTTGAGGGTAGCAAGCAACACCAAGGAGGTGCTCTGCAGATTTAAGAGTACCTCAGGAAACAGCAATCACAGTCCCTACCACTGAAAACCCTCCTCAAGTGGCAACATTTTCCAGCTGTTTCCTTGTTGCACTGAAATCAGAAGACTAGCGTGGAGCTGTGGTCCAGCATTTCCAGTGAGCCACAGCTGAAGATGGATCCATAAACTCAGCACCCCCTTAATGAGGTGGCAGTGCAGGATTGTGGATGTGACTGAGCACTAGATCTGTCTGCTTGGGATGAGGTAAAGTCACTGCCAACCAACATTCTACAGCTCTCTGTGCTTTGAGTAGTCGTCAGTGGCTGGATGTTGTAACCCTTGGTTTTCCAGCAGCTACCTGCAGTGAGAACCAAGTGCACTTTCCCCATGCTTCTTCCTCCTCAGCTGACTGCAGTCTCACATCTCTTTTCATGATGCCTGAAAAACAGTGTCCCTAGTGATAGGTGGGAGCTGGTTCTTGTTTACCAGCATAACTGAACTGAGAAAGCAAAGTCCAGTCCTGTTTACATGGGGCCTGCTGGCTGTAGGCTGGATTCTGCCCCTGCCTGCTAGATGTCAGATGGAGGCTTTGTAGCTGCTTTTCCAGTCATATGTCACAAGCCTTGAGTCACAGTTGCTCTCCTGAATTTAGATACTGTAGGAGTAGTGTCAGTTCCTGAAGCTAGGTACTGGTAACCCATGGTCTCAGTTAGACACTAGAGTTTGGACTTCTTGTTTCTCATATTTGAATGAAAACTTAAGTAAGTGGTAGCTTTTGGTCCATCAGGATAAAATTTCTCTGAATAGGCAGCCTTTAATCTTCCAAGGCTAATTAATATTATCCATTTATATAAATCTTTATTGGTTCTCAGGTGCAATTGCTCATTCCTTTTTCTTTGTAAACTAGACAGTCATTTACATGTAAGTTTTCCCCTGCATATGAAATTATTGTTAGATGTATTTTATTACGTAGCTTGGTAGACATTTTTCCTTTGTAATTCACCTCTACCTGTATGACTTGCACTAAAATAAACAGAAATCACATAATGAACAACCAAAAAGACTTGATGCACTGAGGAAATGAAAAGCTATGGTCCACTCAAATGGTCTAGAGACCTGACACACACATGCACAAACCCATATCAATCTGCAGACAGAAACAGAAGGGATAAAGGCTGGTTAAGAAGCCCTTAAGAAAGGTCCAGAAGAATGTCTTACCCACCCATGTGCTACACTTCAAGGCCTGTGTTTCTTCTGTTTCCTTGTTAGTTTCTCAGGATGTGAGAGACTTTCAGACTTTGAATTCAGAGGACCATGGCTCTCAATCAATTCTACAGAAAGGTCTGAGGACTGTCTGAAACCCCAGGGTTGAGAGTGCTGAGAAGCCAGGTGTGCACCTACAGTTGCAGGAAGGGGATCAGTCTGGTAGGTGTCCTCAGAACACGTTGGATGGATACAACCTTGCATGAAGTGATGGCAACTGAGACAGCAGGATATTTTGCCTATCCAACAGTTCAGCAAATAAAGTGCTCAGCTGGACAAGAAAAAATTAGACTCTGCACTCTGGAGCATAGTGTGAAGTGGTGAGTGACTCCAGTGACAGAATATTCTGCAAAGTTAGTTAAGTGGCTGACATCCCTCACAACTTTGGCTCTATGTCCACATGACAGTGACAATTTTGGTACTGATGGCTTTTAAAAGCAAATTCTTGGTAGAAAACATGCATTGTGTGGCTGGGTTTTGAAGTGTTGCTGAGTAGCTTTAGTATTGGATTTGGTCACAAATTCCTTTTCTCTCTGTTTGCTTAGTGACACCTCTCAGACACCCAGCAGTTCAAAAAGTGAAGGTCTTAGTCCAAGTCAGTATGTTGCCATGTAATATAACTGATTTGAGAGAACTTTTTAGCAGTGAGTTATGCTCTATGTCATAGCACAAAGTGGTGATTTCTTAACATCTTTGCTGGGAGAAGAGCTTTGGTACTCCTGCATAGCTTTAAACTTGTGCGCCTCCTGCCTAGCTGCAAAACCCAGACTTTGTGTATCCAGAGCTATTTTTTTTATTTCTTAGCCCTTGATGTATGCTGTTACACTGGGTTCTTGTGGGATTTTGTATTGCTTTTTTTGCCAGCCTAAACATTCTCATTTGGCTTGTTTCACAATGCATTAAATAAAGAGAGTTAATGCAAACCTTACTTTAGATCAGTTACACAGAAGAACAGTAGCATTGATCGTGGGCTTGCCTGCAAGGGATCTTTTTATAACCTTCCCAAAGCTTTGAATTCCTCACATGACTTAATCTCTGGAACACCTTTTGTTTTCTTCTGAACATGGTTGCATGCGTGGACTGGGGAACATGAAATGGATGTGGGTCAAATGGGTCTGGGAGATGAAACCTTATTTTGGTTATTTCTGGAAATGTTTTTGCTGTTCCTTCTCTTTTGGAAATTATAAATAAAGTAATTTTTTTGGTAGCAAATTTGGGAAGAAGTTGTCTGGGTTCTTTCTCCAATTCAGACCCACCCACAATTGCTGCAGATCATCCATAGTTTCCCATTGAAGGTACAGCTTGTTAACTGCCTGAAAAAAGGCTTGAACTATGTCTACATTAACTTTCCAGAAGAAGAAACCCTGAAGAAAAAGCCCAGAAGAAGACAGCCCAGATGGTATCATATTGCTTAACCTGGAAGCACAAGTGGATTGAACTGGGCAGAGGCTGTACAATCACAGCTGTGATGTTTCCTGTGGCCAGATTAGCCTGTTCACTGCTTGTGGGATATGTACTGTGTGACAGTCACATCTCTAGCTGGCCTTTGATTAGGCCTCTTTCCCTAGATCCATCCAGATCACTCTCTGATGACTTTATCAATGCTGCATATGACAGAAATCTCAGCATTCTTGAAAGAAAAACAAAAATTTAAGTTCTTAATCCTAAACATACACAGATTTCCTGATTGCACGACCAATGTATGTCATTGAACTTCTGACCATCTGCCCAGGATTTATTACTGTAAATAAAAAGCTCTGCACTGCAGAAAAGCAACAGTTCTATGTGACTTCCCAGTTCCATTTCACCTGGGCACATACTTCCATTCTTTGCCCATTTGAACTGCACAGACCACAAAAATCAAACAAAGGCTGCAAATCCTATATTGTTCCTGCTCTTGACTGTACACCTTTGAAATAGCAAGGATTTCATCCTCCACACTGAAATTTCTTCAAAGGAGAAGACTAATAAAGTACTCATAAAAGATAATACTCTTTTTTTCATTGCTTCTGTTTCCATGTACTAATCTTTGCTTTAAGAGCATCTCATGGCTATAAACTGCAAAGTTTTCTTTAGACTTAAAAAACCCATCTCAAAACATTTTGTGTAAATGTAACATGACTTCTTTTCTGTCTTTTCTAATAGGATGAACCTCTTTGCCAGCTATGTTGTCCAAATCTTCCTGTTCACTGTGAAGATTGAGGGAGAAGTACAGGGTCACCAGGGCATATTTGTGCTTCAAGATAGCCTGCCTTCTCCTCCTCTATCATTGGATAATTTCCTTAAGACTGTAGTTTATCCATTTTACAGGTCGGAGATTGAAATCCAGCCCTGAAACTAAAGTTTTAACTAACAGAAGTTCTGTGGACTCAAATCAGGGTCAAATGTGCTTTCTGTAGGTGTCCCCCTCCTCTGCAGTTTGGACAGATGAAGCAAGGACTTTATAGGGATGAAAATGTAATGGCAGGTGATTTCTGTAGACCTCTGCTGGGACAATATTAGATGCCTTCCCTGTGCTGCCCTGTGGACAAATAAAACACCTGTTTTCAGAGCTGTCAATCAAGAACTTCTCAGGGTAGGAAATTTGTTTTAGAAAACTTGGGCTGTTGAGACACCATCTGGCTTCTTTCTCTGTCAGTATGTTTCATTTTACAAAACCGGCTTCCAGTATCACCCTGCAAAGAAGCTCCTGCCTTGCAATTCTTTATTAGACAAATAAGCCTATAACAGGTAGCATGATGTTTATCCAAGGCTGCTCTTCTTCTCAAGGCAAAAGTGTATTTTCCACCCTGATGAGGCCTCAGCTTTTTTTATCTCCATCTAGACAGCCAGTCAGAGTGGAGAGATGGAAGTGACACCCTGAAATGAGTTCTGATTACCTGGCAAATATTTGCTCTTCATGAGTAATATATACATTGTCACTAGCCTTCAAGGACAAGGAGAATGTTGTTGCTAACATCACCATCAAGCAGTGAACTCAAGAGCTAGAGATGCAGATTTTTCTTGCAGGGAGGGGCTCCTCTGCAATTGGAAGTTAGTGTTATCTGAGCTTATTTTTGGGATAAAGCCAACTGCAGAATAATTTTGGACACTTCCTCTTTAGAGTCTCAGTCACAACACCAAAGCAGCTGACTCCATGGGCAGAACCAGCTGAGGAAATGCACAAACTCTCATGAATTCAATACCACCATAGTTTACAATGATTTTTACTACGAAATTTTATCTCTTCTTCTTCCTTGTTCCCTGTCTTAGTTTATAACAGGTTTCTGGGATGTCCTGGGATTTGCGTGGGTTTTTTTGATGGAACGCCAGGTTCTAACAAAATCCCTCCAGTCTCTATTTTTAATCCTATTTTATGGTCTTCTGTTGCTTCACTCCCATTTCCTCTCACAAGCGTACCATGTCTTCCCCCTGTGAAATGCAAGTCAGCTTTTAACGTCAGCAATCAGATCTGCAGAGTGTACAAGTTTTCCAGCCTCCTCCCCAGACACAACCAGGCTAATCAGCTGTATTCAGTAAGGAGCAGTGATAAAAACAGAAATGTACCAGAGGGTTAATTTTTAAATACAACAACTCTAATATGGGAACTGTTTTTTTCTGCAGAAAGTTTAAAAAAAAAAGTGAGGGAAAACTTACCTAGTTAAGTGTATATTACTATTATATTGAGCTATTTCAGAGCAACTACTCGAGAATGGATCTTTTTCTGGCCTTAAGTCCTGGAGCAGCCTTTTAAATTCATAGTCTATCTTCTTCCAAATTAACTGGTCTTTGCAGACAAGCCCTCAGCTAACTTATTCTAAAATTCTAAAATAGACAAACCAGTGTCAACTCCAATGCCCAAGGGCCTAACTCAGCCAGCTTTTCACATTAAAGGCATTATGCCTCGTCTGCATGAGACTTTTAAAATGTATCAGCTAATATGTGCTAATGACACGCATTTAAACCCTAGTCTAGACAAAGGCTGTGTGGTTGCCCTCTGAATGCTTGATGTGATCCGAACATCCTGACAGCAAATCTGATTACCCCATTTTAATCATGAAAGCCTATAAACATCTGAGAGTTATCCAAACCCACCCCATAGTGAAAAACAGGGCTGTGCATGGGATCTAAGCCTCAAAATATCCTCGTGGGGTAAGACCTTTGGCCTTGCAGGAACAAGCCTGTCAGTGGGGATAAAAATAGCCAGGCTTTAGCAGACAGAAATGTATCTATGCAGAGGAATCTGTTACACCAAAATGAAGAAAGCGACCCAACAGCAATTCACTTGTGTTACTGCCTTGACATTGGTGATCAGCTCATAGTCTGATAGGAATAGGAGGCCAAGAGTTGAATTGGAGCAGAGATGTGGCTGCATGTCTGTATGGTGTAAACTGATCAGTTTAATTTAAGTAACAGTTTTTCACCACACATTTTTAAGCAAGTTTTAAAATATTGGAAAGGATATTTAAAAAAAGGGATGCAATGATTCGAGGAAGAGAAGATAAATGCTTTATAGCAAAACACTTAAAAACTCAATCTGTTTAGCTTATGAGAAAGAATACTGAGAAGTAAATAGACTACAATATATAAATATCTTCACGGGGAGAAAATATGCAGTACTAAAGGACTATTTAATCTTGCAGAGAAAAGCAAAACTGGCTAGAAGAAGCCAGAAAAAAGGAAGTTAGGAAGTTAGGACCCAATTTTGACAAAACTGATCTCTTCTAAGAAACTATCAAGCAAAAAAGATCTTTTTCATCAGTTGGTAACCTTGATTATGGCTGGGTTCTTCTATGGCAGGTGTATTTTAATCTACCATATGCTATTGGGATCACTACAGAATTAACAGTGACATGGCTAAGATACGAACAGTCTAAGTCAATGGTTTTTTTTGGGCTTCGATGTTATGTGTATAAACGTACATAAATTGGCAAGAAATACTTACCAGCCAGAAGTCTGAGCAAATGGTTGCAATATGTCTGTGGTATGATTGCAGGAATGCTGTCTGCTAGGTTTAAAGGAACATATAGATTTTTCCTCCTGCTGCCCCACAAATATCCCACTGAAAGGGCATCTGGCATTGGAGTCAGCCTATTAAATCTGAACAGGCACAGTGTTACCCAGCGTGAAGCAAAACACTTAATCAAAGGTACTCCTGAGCGTATCTATTTGATTTTGCTTACAAATTCAATGTAATGGGTTTATATAGTCAGAGTATCTGTACCTTGTAAGCATAATTTCCTGATCTGGCTGCTTTTTCAGTTGACTTACTTGTTCTTGAAACATTCATCAGTAAATACAAAGTCAGTTTTTGCTGTCCAAGCAGTCGCACACAGAACTAGAAAGAATTTGAGACTGTTTCTACTTTCTTTTTGAGGGAAAAGTTAGGGCAAAAGAGCAGCAGAACTTAGCAGGATAGTCAGAGTGACAAATCAAGGGACAACTTGTACCCTTTCACATTAAAAAAAAAAAAAAGGAAAAAAAGAAAAAAAAAGATAAAAGCTTCACACTTTTAAAGCTGGACACTGAGATGCATTTGTTAAGTGGAAAAAATGGACATAAATTCTACATCAGACCTGGCCAATTACTGGTGCCAGAGGCGCCAAATGAATATCCAAAGACAACTCTCTCCTTTCCTTCTTTCTCTCTCCAAATCTCCTTCCCCAAATCAACTCATATCATCCCAGAATATTTTTGTCATACTAACACTGACTGTCAAAGCCATTCTGATTTTGAATAAAACAATGCTTGCAAGACCAGAATTTTTACTTAAACAAGCCACCCATAATGCTCTTACAACCAATTTCCTAGCTTTAGATTCCACAGCATTTGCTGCACATCATGTGTAGCTAAATGTAGCATAGCTTGATACAGGATTTTCTTCCTTAAGTGAATGTGACGCTCTGGCAGTTCAGAAATGCAAGTTTTGCCCTAAACACACACACTTCGATAAACAATTGATTCCACTATGTATGAGGAGATATTAAGAATTTCCTTTTCAGTGATGGGGATAATGCAGTCTTCATCAAACATGATCAAACATAAAACATCTCTTGTGAACATA
This sequence comes from Trochalopteron elliotii, assembly GCA_024734555.1. Lineage (NCBI taxonomy): Eukaryota > Metazoa > Chordata > Aves > Passeriformes > Leiothrichidae > Trochalopteron > Trochalopteron elliotii. The sequence goes on along the minus strand of JANPWX010000013.1, from coordinate 2,573,223 downwards.
AAATGCAGTTTAACAGAGCGGTTACACTTATCTCCTTTGAATGTGCAGGGTTAAATGCACATTTGTCCAAGAGATTTTGCACAGCGTATCTCTTAATCCTTCTAGTGGGAATCAGATACAGTGCAGTAAGAGGCTGGCCCCTCTAAGCTGGTGAAAGTCACCCCTGCCATCAGTCCAAGACAGTTCAAAGATGAGGATGGTCTGAAAATCTCTTCTGGGAAAACAAGAGTTCAAGCCAACCTAACTTACAAAATGTCAGTGCAAAATGCCCTCAGCATGTTTGGGCAGTTAGAAACCCAATCTTCTCCTTCTCCACTAGTCCCTCTTTGAGAAGCGGGGACACTGATATAACTTTCTTCCATAACTTGCAGTTTCTTCAATAACGATGCCAGGCTGTTGCTCAGTCTCATCTCTTGAGCTCAAGGTTAGCCTGATGTGATACCTCTTTGACCCTTTTCTTTTTTCCTTTTCTTTTTCCACTACTATTGTGAAGATCCTGCTAACTGTAACTGGTTTTGAGTCTTAGTCAGGCTGAAGGAAGACGCACATTTGGCAAAGCTGAAGAAACTTGCTTTAGGTCTTGTGGGGACCTATGAGGATCATCTAATTCAATTGTCTGACCACATCAGAGCTGACAAAAAGTTAAATCATGTCATTGAAGGCATTGTGCAAATGTTCTTAAACACTGACAGCCTTGGGGCATTAATCCCTTCTCTGGAAACCCATTCCAGTGTTTGGCCACCATCTCAGTAAAGAAATGCTCCCTAATGTCCACTCTAAGTGGCTTTCCTATATCAAAAAAATCCTGTATCAAATCCTGTATCAAAAGCAGCTTTCTCATTATTAATCTCATTGTATTATCTGCAGAACTTCCAGCTGGACACCCCAAGAGTCATCACAGGGACATTTCAGCACCTAAATGATGGAGCTCAACATCTTAATCCAGTCTGCCCCAAAGCATACAAAGTTAAAGCTAGTTCTTAGGCCCAACCTGATACTCATTGAGGATCTCCCTGCGTTTCAAGTTCTCAGATGATATGTGACAATATTAGAGGATGCCTACACGCTATTCATACTCAAAGTTTAGATCTTCTTTGGCAGTATCTAAAAGCCGGGGAAGGAGGTTCCCTTTTAGCTGTTACTATACAAGGACTAAAAAGGTACCCTTCTAAAGCTCTGATGGTCTAGACAGAAATGAAAATCCCATGAAGGAAAAAAAAAGAAGAAAAATACATGCAAAACAAATATAGTGGTTAGGTTACAAGGTTCTGTCAAAAAAAAAAAAGTTTTCTGATGTCTGGATTTGAAGTTGTTTTGTGAGAGAGACAATGATCTAAAGGGAAAAAAAAGGAGGACACAAGGAAAGGAAGGTCAGAATCTAATGAATAAGTATGGCATGGAATATGCTGAGGTGAAAGTTTTCTCACTTCTCTTTTCCTCAGCCTAAGTGGCATCCATACACATTTATGTTACAGTACCTAAATACAAGCTGTCAGACCTAACACATTTTTGCCAGAATTATTCATGAAACTGTATGATCTCAAGAGAGGAAAGAGTTGTTACTTGGATTAAACTAGTTAATTTTCATTAACATAACTGGCATATAATTACTAGTTTCACCTGAGTAACTTATCACAGGCTCTATAGCAACCATAATTGAGATGTACTTGATTTTTTAAATTTTGTGTGTACTGCCTGAAAGCATAATTTTTCCCCATAATAGACCTGCTAAGTCTCTTTCTTTTCCCCTTTTGTACACAATAAGCATTTCATTTAATACTTCTATATTCCAGGTAGATGCCAGAAGAGAATTAGGTCCTAAAGTACCAATCACCAAAAGCCATGTTGGAGAGTTCCTTCACTACTAAATGCATTTGACACTAATTGCTGTTTATTGAAGGACCTGAGCAAAACATCACTCTGACATTTCTCTCGATACTCCCTGCATCTCTTTCAGTTTTCCATATTCCCCACTGTTGGTGACCCACTTCATAGGACCAGCTCTCTCACAACTGGCTCCTCTGCCTGCACAGGGGTGTGACAAAGAGGGGGCTACTGTTTCTTACCCACAGCAGTTCTTACTCAAAACAACAATGAAAATGGGAAATTTGAACATGTTCATTTTTCACTTGTCAGCTTGTTGAAAAATAAATCAAAGGTCTCTGCTGGTACTTCCGCTACCAATATTTTAAATTATTTTAATCTTAGCTAATATTGCAAGCCCTTTTTTATTTGTAATTAATTTAACCAAGTTATCTGCAATTAATAGTTCAGGTAGGGGAAAGATAAGTTCCAGGAGACTCAGACAGGATCGATTAAAATTCAGTAACATCAGAAGAAATACTTATACAAACAATATGGTAGAAGTCATATTTATTGATAAAAATTAATATATCTGCTATAAAATTTGTAACAGTAATGCAACTGAATATTTATTTTGATGCATAAACCTGAATGTTACATACCAAATACAATACAGTAACACTGGTTTCCTCCTTATTTACACGTTTATGAAAATTGATATGCAATCCATGTTAAAAGAACTTGTAATGGAGAATAGTTACATTAGAAAAATAATATTCTTGATAAAGCATTCTTGAGGACTCCAATCACATTTTCAGGCCTCTTTCAATAAGGCAAAAATCCCTGGTACAGCATATAACTTAATTTACAAAATACAATAACTTCAGACACATCTTCAAGTTTTCTTTTGGTATGCTTTTCCTCACTGTAAAATTACTCAATTCTCTTACTAAACAGAAAGAACTTTCTATAACAAAACTTAATGAGTTCTACTACATATAACATATAAATCGCTGTAACTTAGCGACCATAACCGGGCAATCTTTCTCCTTAACTGTTTGCTCAATGAGCTTTTCTTAGATGTAGGACATGTAGTATTTTGAAATCATTATGACTGTGGTATCTTTCTTCAGTTTTCATAGGAAACAATCTGTCACATTTTGAAACTTTTTTTTTTAATTTTGCTTTATTTTAGGAACTGGTGCACAACTACATTTCCACTCACAAGAGAACGTCACAAATGTAACTAAAATTAGGCTTGGATAACTTCGAAAACATACTACTATATGCCCAAACCCAAATTTCTTACTTTAATACTTTATAACCCTGCCATGCTCTAGGAATTCTTCTTCTTCTGCATAGCTTCATTACTAGTCACAGTCAGACAGTTTTAATTCCTTCAAAGGCACAAAACTTCCACCTCTTTTCCAGTGTTGCTCCTACACCAGTGAATTCTTGTTTAAACATGCGTGGCAGTCTCATCAAAAGCATTTCTATCTCATTTGCAGAGATCTGAGAAAGAAACAAAGGTAAAACTAAAGTGAGAAAGCTGCCCTGTAGCTTGTAGAGAGGAAACATTTAGAACAGATATAGTAGGGGTGCAGGGGAGACGAATCCAGGCCATATGAAAAGAGCCAACCATTATTTTTTTTTTAACCTTAGCCTGACCTGACCTTACCTTCCGGACTCCAAAGCAAGTGCAGATTCCTTGCAAGAATGATTTTGCTCTTCTAGGTGGCACCCCACTGTAAAGCAATGACATCTGCCATGTTGGGGCTGTGGCCAGAGTGTGGCTTGAAGTCCATCTAAAAACTACAGTCATGGGTGTTCTTGTGAGGAGGAGGAAGCAGATGGGATCTTATTCTTCTTCTCTTCCTACACAGTTTTGAATTCTTCTCCCAGCTCCATCAGTTTTTCTCTTTCCTTTAATCAGCTCCTTGTTGTTAGTGAAGGCTGACTATCCATGGAGCCATCTTCCCTCAGTCTGACCCAAGTCAGCAGCCCCAGATAATTAAGCAGTAAAGCTCCCAGTTCTGCATTGGTCAGGATATTTTTTTTATCATTTCGAAACCTTAAAGACTGCTCACCTTCCTAATAGGCAAGATGCTCTCATTACAGAAAACACTTTCACAAAGGCAACCCTCCTGGTATAATCATTAGGGAAGTCAAGAAATGAACAGTCATGGAATATGAGCCATTTTATCCTACTGCATCTAAAGTGGTGGTCATGAAAGGAACAGCAAAGAAATCTATGGGTGCTGCCTGTTATCCACAGGTATCTCCACGGTTTGAAAAGCTTCTCTGGAAATAATGATATTTCTGCTTATTCATACTCATAAAAACCTTCCACGGTGAAACCTTTCCTTTTGAAACAGTATATAAACATAAAATGTGCTAATTATACCTCAGTACACCCAAAGGAGGTGAGAAAATATCTATTACCTCTTATTTTTCTGTAGAGGTTAGTGCAGCAGAAAGATTAAATGATTTGTTAAAGGTGGCACCAAAACTCGGTGTTGGAGGCAGTTTAAAGCCTCAGCGTGATCCAATCCATCTTTTAAGTACTCACATGGCAGCAGTGGGTGTCTGGTTACTTTTGTGCAATGTATCTAAGCTCCACACTGAGCCCTCAGCCCACATAGGTATGCTGACCTTATCATTCTTGTTCAGGCGAGGAATGACAGGCTAACCATGGAAAGTAATTGAAATTCATCTCTGAGATTGCATCTCTGGATAGCGCTATTAAAAAGTAATTTGTTTCTACAAGCAGTTGCTTCCAAAATAAACCAACGAGGTCAAATTTTGCAGCTTGTGTTTATTATGCAGTAGGTAGGTCTGGTGGTAGCTGCAGAGATGGAGACGATGCTCCTTCCTTGAGGGCTCTGTTTGCAAGTCAAGAGCTTGACCCTGGCAGCCTCACACAAGCCCACGTTACTCATGTGAGCAAAAACTCAAGGACAGAGCCCACAGTCATGCACAAGAAGGGACCACAGCAGTGCAGGGCAAGAATGCTGAAGAGCTCACTGGGCAGAAGCAATGAGCAGCAGGGCTGGAGCCCACAGAGTCCATATTTTGGATGATTGCTGTTATCAGTCGAGATACAGAGCTGAAGATGTCGTCCAGGGGAAAAAGCAGTTGAAACCTAGCCAAATGCTATGTTTAGCAATGCTGTGTTTGAAAGATAACTGAGGAGATTGGACAGACTGGGTGATGCAGGATGAGACAATGCAAAGTGCACATGTGGCAGGGGCACAGAGAAGCAGAAGAATGGCTGGAGGTGTGAAGCTCTAGATTCATCAGGTCTTGATAAAAAGAGACATTCAAAAAATAATTGAAATTCACCAGTTTCTCATCTCTCTCTCCCATCCCCATCCCCTACTCCCTATTCATTGTGGGTGGCAGTGGGCTGTAAAGCACTTGCAAACCTGAATTGCCATGGCCTGAAGGCAGTGCCTAAGAAATTCATCCTCCTTCCTCACTCATCAGTGCAGCCTGCTGTAATTCCAGTGAGCTTCTAGTTCAGGATCTCCTCTGTCTTTAGGTCTACACTTTTTCATAGAAACAGAAGAAGGATCCAGGATCATCCAGAAGCATGAAGCAGCCCATCAAAGCAGTGGGAAGCTGATTTTAGCTATGGGCTGAAGGGGCCATTCAGGAACAAAACATTACCACGATCAAAGGAGTTGTGTTGCAAGAAGATCTGGGAAAGCACCATCATCCAAGTATTGGCAGATGTGGGGCAGAGCTGTGGCTGGCCGCAGGGTGACCCCTTGCAGCCTGGCATCCTGCAGAGCTCCTGCTTAGCACTTGGAGTACTATTCACCTGATGATTTCACACTTAAACTTCTCACCCATGACTTGCTTAATATTCAGTGCACAGGAATAGGCCCATTTGGGGGCTTGATTTCATCTCATTGTACAGCAGATATTAAAAAGTAAGTCAATGAAATTATCCTGAAGGTATGTATTGACTGTGGACTGTATGAACTGATGCATTAAGCACTTTGCACACTGTTTTGTGCTGGCCTCACTTTTGTCTTGGCCACAGCTTCACTGAAATTAATAGGGTCACTCAATTCCTTTATGTGGTCATCTCTTGCTCCCACATGGAGACAGAGGACATGCAACATGGTCCATTCTTGTGTTCATGAAGGTTCAGTTCAGCGTGACACACAACTAACAACCTTTCAAAGAAAAAAGGGCCATCTCCAAAACCTGCACAGTTCGTTGATGGCCATGGCCATGCCTCCCTCTTGCTCTGCTTTTTTTCTCTGCAGCTATATTTCAGAATCATGTGTCTTAAAATCAGCTGCTAGTCTTTGTCATTTAGAGCTCTGCTCTTCTGTGTCACAAAGGATAGCTAAGCAGTGTGAGGCAAAGACCTCAACTCAAGCACATGCACTGTAATTTGCAAATGAATAAAGACTGCAAACCCCCAAGCCCCATATCCCATTATCTTTCTAATGGAAATGCATGAAGAGTTTAACCTGCAGTAAAGAATAATACAATATTTCTAAAGAGAAAACAGATTTTGATTAAATTTTTTTTACCCTGGAGTCCAACTGCTGCATATAAGACCAAAGATACTCTATATTGGCTCCAAAAGGGTGGACGTGAAGAAATGTGGATATGATACCTGTATTAAAAACAGACACAAAGTATTAAAATTACCTCAGACACTGTATCATTAAAATAGGCAAAATAATTCTGAAGAGTCTGTTCTTGCAAGTTTTTCAGTATGAATTATGATTCCTATTTTCCTTGCACAACCCAATAAACATAACAAAACAGCACATTTTTAATACAGTCATAGTAACATGCTAAATACAATAGCTCATCTTCAGGAATGACAGCAGTTAGCAAGTAAGTGACCAAGATAATATACTGATGAATAAAGGAATTTCTAAACAAAGCCTTGCTGGGAGCATTTCAATTACTAATTTTATGCTTGATTTACCAATATAAAATTGTAGATATTGTAATGGTAAAATTATTGTTTTTTTCCCCTTCACTGGATTCTTTGTTGTGAAAACGTTTCATACAATTGTGTCAGAACCCTCACTCCCTCAATTTTTTCTAGTAATTATGCAGATGCTGGTTATGAAAAGTGTTTAATCCATATTACCCCTAACTGCTGCTGAAGAAAACACAAATGCTTTTTGACATATTTGCTTATTTAGTTTTTCTTAAGAGAGAGCATGTTCTGTCTATCTTCATTGTTGTTCTCAGGATGGTTATAAAAGGTATGGGAATTAAAAGTGGCTTAGAAGGAGTCAGGATCTAAGTCTAGAGACATTTTCTGCAATGAAAATCAAGTGGCATTAACAATGATGACCAGAGAAAACAAGATTTGGGGTATCAGTATTGCTATTAAAAGCACTATCCAACTTCTCGTCTTCTAAGCAAACAGTGAAAATAAAAAATGGCATGTGTGTTACTTGCTGTTTGGGGAGAGCTGAACTGTAAGAATCAGAACAAATATTTTCAACTCTCTTTGGATGGGTTTCTTAGCTAAACCACCCTAGGGGAAATTTCTTATACTTAAATCATAAACACCAGGATTAAAAAATGCTTACAAATGACAAAAATGGGTCACTGTATCTTGTGTACTGCAGGCCATACTGCTTTCTTGATGCTGAATGAATTAGGATAATCTTGGATTTCATTTTTCCCCAAGTACTGGCCATGGTTGAAACTGATAAGCAATATTTAACGCATTTTAGGCTGGCTTTGCAAAGAATACCTTTCTTCCTCCTCCACTTTTCAAACAGCATTTACAAACTTCTGGTCCTGCATAATTTTTTACTATGGCAAATCCTAGCAGCAGTGACCTTCTTTGTGCTGTGGGTGACTACAGGTAACCACACAGAGCTCTAGAACCAAAAGCCAAGACCATCACACTTGGATGAGATGACTGGAAATCCAATTTGTACTTAAATCACATTTTACCAGTGTCATTGCATCTGTTATGTGGTTCCTGAGGCTTTTCAATTCAGGACATTCAAAGCCAGCTCTTTCATATAATGCAAGTAATAAGTAATTTTTCAATATTTTGTAGTTATTGACTGGAGTTCCATGATAACGTTTTATTATTTTTTTTTTCTTTTATGCTCTTTTCCTCTAAGACAACATTGTATTTTTTAAAATACAGAAAAACTCAGTGAATGTGTCAAGGCAAGGCCCATTTTTCCCTTGCCACACCTGATCATGCCTCAGAGGAAGAGATAACATGAAATCCATCTTGAGGAATATTTACTCTTTGAACTATAACAGTGAGTCAGTTGTGGGGGTATCATGACCAGTAGTATCTGAACTGAGGTTATGCTGTTTATCTGAGTGTGCCACTGAACGAACAGCAGATGTACGGGACCCACTTTGGGACACTGCCACTGTTTGTTACAGTCAAATAGTGAGTGACCTAGAAAAAAAGTTTGTTATTCTGTTCTTAAAACTCTATGCTTGCTACCTCACAGAATGAACTTTGAAAAGATCAAGTACTGTCCCTTGCAATTAAAAGTTTCAGATTTAATTATAATAAGCAGAATTCAATCAAGTCCTAGTCCTGTGTACTAATCACTTTAAACGTTTAAATACGTTCTTCACTTTCAAATGAACTCTTAGGTCTGAACTGAACTTCTGAATTGTTGAATCTGTGCCTCAGCAATAAACCAGCAATCTTCCTGCTGCCTAGGTGTTGAAAATGAGTTGCATTTAAACAAACTAAGGTAGCTTTGGAACTATCATTTATCAGGATATCAATGATTGTGAAAAGACCAAACCAAAGAAATTAAACCTGTTCTTTCAGGTCAACATATCTGTTGCCATGCCACAGGGTACACTTTGGAATTGTGGGCCCTCATGCTCCCTGAAAACCTGCCCCACTGAAACCAAATGCAAAATATGCAGGGGTCTAAATGGTGCATGTACCCTCCAAGGGTACATGGGTACAGCCAGTTCTGTGGGGCTAAATGCCTGATACCAGCTAGTTGGCCCATTGCCTATAAGCTTTAGGCATTATCTAAAAGTTTATTTTAAAGATTTTATTCTATGTAAAGGGTACGACAGTACCCTTGTGGTATTCTTTATAAATATTCATATTGCTAATTCCCCCACCTAATGTCAAAGGCATAAATCTGGCTTGCTTAATACATGCAATGTATTTTTTGCTTGGTAGTTTACTAATATTATTTCCATCCCCTTCTCCTTCACCACTTTGTCTAATAATCATATAACAAGCTACACAACTCTGGCCTGCTAAATCTTGATGTAAATAAAGTCATCATACATTCATGCTGCAAGTCTAAATGCAGATCCTGCAATTTTCTTCATACCTGAAATCCTTTCATTAAACTGCAAAATTTTTCAGAAAGGCAAAGTTCACTTGTATTTTAGGATTTTTCTTACTAAAAGCCATTTTGAACACAGATTAAAAAAAAAACACCTCTTTTTTTTTTTACTTGTATGATCACAAAGATATGTGTAAACATATATGCAAAACAGAAACCTGTTAGAAGGCATTTTGTTCTCAAATATCTTCTTTGGGGTTATCTTACCTATTAATAGTGCCTCTTTCTCTGATTTTAGACCTGGGCTTCGTTTCTCTGAGTTTTTTTCTCTGTCCTGGTTGACCAATGCTACTGTCAATACATTGATTTCCTATGAAGGTTAAAAAAACAAACAGGTGGTCATGTAGATTTCATTTACCTTGATTAAACTTGTATGCTTCCTTTCAACTCTGTAAAAAAATTCATTACTTTAATTCATATCTAAAGACAAGACAATTATAAATAATTGATTTGTTTACAGAATAAAAAGACACATTTTGAACTACCTTTATGCCAAGTTCTGACAAGAAGAGAAATTTTGCTTGCAGAGTGGGTAATAACTTTGTTGCTACTGCTTCTTCATTATAACAGCTGGAGAGATCGTGCCATAAAGTGTGGGGATGGTCAGAAAACTCACATTTTGTAGCTATTAAAGCTATAAACCAAGACCGCCTCCAGGGAACACGGATGGAGACATTCAGCTACAGCCACAAGTGTAAATTCAGCAGTCAGTAACAACATTTCTGGCTACTAGAGCACAACCCCCTGCCCTGTTACACTCTGCAAACAGTGCCTGGCATGGCATTGGCCCACCCCAAACAATTCTCAGACATATTTTGGAGGTCAGCATATTTCAGGAAGACCACTCCTAACAGGTGGTTTGCATAAAGCTATCTTGTTTTAACGACTGAAAGAGCACCGACCTGAAGGGCAAACAAGTCAAGGCTCCTACTCAGAGCTCTTTTTTTCTTGAATCAGGTGGCCTGAACCACCTAAATTTCATCTGAGAGATCACATAGCAGATGCTCCATCAGAAGTACCGAGGCAGTTGAGTGACTGGGTATATGTGAAGTAAATAAATTATTTCCAAGGCATGTATGTGGCCTTAGAGTGTAGTGCACAATATTCAAGCATATCCATGGGCTGTTTCCATGGAGTAGCCCATGTGCATTAACTCATTCCTCAGTGAGGCAGTGACTCACGCTGCTGCATCTGCTCTGTGAAATGCTCAGCAGCTCCATGCAAAACCTCAGAGGCAGAGAGCATGGTGCTGGAGACATGGTGGTGTGAGGTGGGACTGTGAAGGAATGGTGCTCTTGTTCTCTTTGAGGGAGTCAAGGTGAGCTGCTGGATGTTGCATAGGACTGGGCAGCCTTAAATGCAAGCAAATATGTACTATTTGGTAAAATGATGTGGCTCATTTAGGACATACCCACGGTGTGGTGCCTTTCTCCAAAATTTTTGGCATGCATTTTTGGCAATAAAAGAGGGACATTGGGCTTGGGTTGCTCTGAGGCATTTCTGAAGGTGTGAATAATCCATGCTAAAAAAAGGCATAAACTCCAAAGTATGTCAAATGTGCCTTTTTATGGCTGACTAAAGGCTTCACAGTCTGTGGGATGGGTAAAAAGTCACACACTTCCTCATTTTTAATTGAAAAAGAAAAAGAAACAACAAAAAACATAACCCCAAACCCCCCAGTGACATAGCCTGTGCTCTTCACAGGGCCTGCTCCAAGGGGCAGCAACCGGATACGCAGCTCCTGATGGCTCATATGCATTGTGGCTTCATGTCACAAAGAAGTGTCACAAGAAGAACTTTTTGTCACACAAAGAAGTGTTCCTTCATGTCATGAAGAAAAACAAGCTGCCATGTGTCAGCTAAGGAACTCTACATGCACATAAGTGACATACATGCAGCACCAAGGGGCTCTGACAGGCCCTGGCCCACACTGAAAGAGGCATGAGGTCCACTGGGCCATCTGGGAGTTGTTGCAGCTGTAATGGCCAGCTGAGGCGTTTCTCCTGGCCACAGATCTATGTGTAGTTGTGCACATGTCAGCCTTTGCTGGCTTTTTAGTTAGTCGAGATCAAATAACTTTTTAGTTGTGTATTTTAGTTTAGGAAGTCTGCAGTTCAAGAGTTGGCAGTGATCCCCTCTTAAAATAATGGTGTTCCTGGGTGCTCTGGCAGCTACATCACCTTGCCACTAACACTCCTGTAGTGTTGTAGTGCAGAAAGCACATTATAGCAGCCGCAGCATGCTCTAAATTGTCCAGCACTGTCAATTCCCCTCCTGACAGAGCCAAAGGCTAATGCAAATTCTGGTCTACTGCTGGCCATGACATCCAAAAGCAGTGAAAGGAAACCCAGGCAAGAAGCTGAAATAAAAGGTGTTTACATGACTTTCTCTAAGAGGGCAGTAATGACAAGGGGGTTACATATCAGAACAGAGCTGGATGAGAGATTTCGTGATACTGCAGCAGAAAAGGAGAGCAGCCTATGCCACCAGAGCTTGTATAGGTTAAGATGTAACTTTGAATCCATCAGAGATAGAAAAGCAGTCTAAAAATAGCAACTCCTGAGAGGGGAAGGTGGGAGCAGAGAGATGTGTATTTGATATAACAGGCCCCAAACACAGCACACTTGGAGTTTCAGGTGGGATTAGAATTTTTGTCAAGCAGTGATGCAGTGAAAGAAACTATAATCCCATTGGGAGCAACAAACAGATGGATTCTCATTTAATGCCTAGATTTGAGCCTGTGCAGAATGTTTTCTATGATTTATAGGACAGTGTAAATGGATGCTAAAGGAAGTCACATCAAGTCTTCCTTAGCTGTATGTTGGAACAGAAGATAAAAGAGTAAAAAAAAAAATTATGGGGAAGCCTGAGGAAATGAGTGGCAAAGATAGGAGATACTCAGCAAACCACTGGTTTTAGAACAAAGTTGAAAGTTCTTGGAGGCTTTAAAAGGAGAGGTTTCAGCCATCCAATGCTACCTGCCTCACAGAAGATAGTAAATTTGATCACTCTGATGTATTCAGCTGTGAAAAGAAGTTTGCACAGGCCATGAGAAAATACCGGGTATGCACAGTCGCATAAAGTAGATCAGGATTCAGTTGCAGTGCTGCTAGGAATTAATAGTGGTTTAAGAGAAATGGCATAATTGGGTCTAAAAAATGGGTGTGAAATTCACCCAGAAACTGGGCTAATTATAGCATAAGTGAAAACCTTAAAAATCTGACAGCATACTGCAGATACAAATCTTGTACCTATGAAGCCTTTACAACAAATCCTCATGCAGTTAATTTACACTTTTTTAGAGGCATTGCTTGTGTCAACCCACAGAAACAAGACTTTTAAGAGTATAAAGGTGAATGAGGCAATAAATAATTGGAAAAAAACAGTTAGGTCAATTTTCTGACATGAGAAAAAGCTACTGATCACCAGATGCCTGAGGAAAATTATTTAAAATATACTGCATTACAGTATTTCCTTTCTTTCCTGGAGACCATTCTTTATTTGGCAAATTATATTTTTTGAGGCCCTAAGCAGTCTCCTTTGGCAAGCTTCATTATAAAAGGAATATTTTACTACCATCTGTCAGTTACTGCATTAAAGGACAAGAACACAGCTGAGCATGTGCAAACTGGTATTTATTAGAAATGAAATGACCTTGCAAGAGTTAAAAACAGTGTGTGAAATGCGTAATTCAGGTTAAATCACACCTGGAGATCATCAGGGACCTGTTCCTATTTACTATTCACAAATTATGTCAGGTATGGGAAAACAAGGAGGACCGATTTGATGACGAAATCTCCAGAGCTGCTCAGTATGATTGCAACCATTCTGTGTGATGTCTCACCATTGCCAGCTTAGAGCTTTTTCTTGCAAATGACACTTTAATCCATCAGCACATGATGAAAAGACATGAATTTTCCCCATGGGATTGAAATCCCTATGGTTCTGCAGATATCCCTTGGGACCAGCATTTTGATTCAGGGCTCCCTGAATTTCAACCAGGATGGGAGAAACAGACAGAGAGTCTCTCTGGAAAACTTTCAGGAGAACTTGCTAGATGAAACAGAGGACAGGAAATAACAATTCTATCCCATGGACTAATAATTTCCACAAGCAAACCTCTGACACCACCATTGACACAGAGCTGATAGCTGTATAGAGTCATACATGGCACTTTTGCACATGAATGTACAAAGCCTGGCTGTAAGGTGGGAGAGAAGTTTGGTTTTCATCATTCACTCCAGTACCCTGGATTCTTTTGGAAGAGGCACAGGCAAATATATTGCTCCAAAAGTTGCCTAGTCTCACTGTCCAAAGAGCAGTTGGGTCTAACACTGACGACACAGCAAATGACTCTTGAGAGAAATGCACTTGCCAGAGAAAGACACAGAACTCCTGAAGAGTAGAAGAGATGTAGTGATATTTTACAGAAGATAGTCACAGATCCTGTAAGAACAGAAGGCTAGCTCTGCACTCCAGGGCTCCAGCAGATCAGAAAGCTCCTGATATTTAGGCTGAATGACTTGGATCTTTCTCTCCTTTATTGGTTTTCTTTTTTTTCCCTATGGAAAAGTAAGATATTAAATAAAAAGTTCTCTGTCTAGATAGCATTAATCCTCTTCAGGTCAGTCTTGAACTAGTGCAAAAAAGGCAGACAATATAAAATATTTGTTCTTGCCTGAAAATATGTGCTAACGAGCATCCCTAAAAATGGGGGGGAAGTGAGGACTTGATATTCTCCATAAACACTGAGCAAGAGTTGAACAGAACTTGTGCAGTAGCTGCCCTACCTGGAAACGTCACTGGCCAGAGTGCAGTTCTATACCATCTGTTGTTCAGGACTCTGTTTTGAAAAGCAGAATATAGGATTTAATGAATGTGACATTGAAGATACCTGACATGTGCCCAGGATGCAATGACATTCAAAGAGATGAAATATTCCCTCCACTCTCTGGGTAATCCAAGTATTTGGTAATTATCTTTGAATCTAGGTGGAACGATGACTGCTTGCATACTGTCTTTAAAGACCTCATTTTCTTCATTGTAGTTTATGGAATTATGAAGAATTGTGTGGTGAGGGGGTAAAAATAATATTGTGTTTTCTGAAAGGCCCAGTAAAAATCCCATAAACCTACCAGCCTCTGGAGAAGTTTGCATTTTTACTATACGTACAAAGTCAATTGTCTGAGGCATTGAAACAGCGGCAGAAAAAGGAAATACTTGATGTTTGTCACATCAGGAAAAACAGAGCAACTGCTGAATGTTGTTAGATGTAAGGGATACACCATGCTTTTTCATCAGCCAGGGGATTTATGAGAGAAAATGAGTAGGAGGAGAAAAAACTATATATCTGAAACATAAGCAAAAATCTTGCAGGCTATTAACAGCAGGCCAGAGAGATGCTCTAAGCTTGGAAATAAAAGGTAATTTTAAATTCTGAGAAAAGAAACAGCCATGCACACATGATACCAAATCCGCAGCCTATAAAGTATTGAAAGGCATATGTGAGCCTGCTCTGAGCACACAGAACTGGGCTTGGACTTCAGGTGAGTTTGCCCAAACTGCTTATTGAGGACCAGGCAGGTTTGACTACAAACTTGGGTAGAAACTGGTCTGCAGCATGAAGAACTCTAAGTATTTAATTTATCTGTTTTTATCTGTGAACCCCCAATAGTCTGGTATAGATGGGTTTGCTTTGCTAGTCTTTCTTTAAATGTACTTCAGAACTACATATGAAAATTTAATCTTGCAGTTTTAACCTGAGTGGAGCATAATTCAATAACCAATCAAGTGAATGGAAGTCTTGCAATACTTCCAATGCACATCAAGTCAGGCATCTTAAATTTATGGGGACATGCAAGGTTGAGGTACAGGACAACTCCTGACAGCTTAGCATGGTTGTCAGTTGAGAATGGGCTACTGTCCTTGTCTATGTTCTTATCTATGGTGAATTCAAAATTATTCAATCCAAGTTGAACTAAGCTACAGTGAAAGTGCTTATTTAAATTTAACTTAAATCAAATTTCCTTGCAAATGTGGCAATGTATGACTACACTCACAGGCAGCAATTGTGACTCAGATGATCATAGCATCACAAAATCAGGCAGATGACCTTGGGAGATCTCTAGTCCAACTTTCTGCTCAGAGCAGGATCAGCTGCAGTGGCAGAGCACGTAAATGTGCAACAGAAAGGTAGCAATCCAAAGGCTCAGCAGTTTCTCTGCAATGTCCCAGTCCTGTACCCTTATCAACAGAGGGGTGCAGAAGGGATTTTCCAACCACCATCACTTGTTCTGTCCTTGTAATACTTGTGACTCCACTTGTATTTCCACAACTCTTATTTCCACAAGCACAAAAGAGTACAGAGGCACCATTACAGACTGGGAAAATGCGATAACCTAATCAGAGAAAGCAGAGTCCCCTGACCCAGCTCCTCCCAGGGCTGTCACAGGAAACTGTCAGCCCCAGGGGCTGAACATGACACAGTGAACATCAGTCCACCTCTCTGAAACATCCTACAGACTGAGGGAGCATTGCCTGTAGGAATACAGGACTTGTTATGGGATGTAGGAGCAGAGCATTATAGGGTTGTACAAAACCTAGTTGAGTGTCCTCAGCAGGGGAAGAAGTAGCAGAAAAAGGGAGAGATCATGGCAGTTTGGGAGGGGATAAAAGGGAGTGGTTGCATGTAGTGAGGTTGCTGGTCAGTACACTTGTCTGGCTATATTAGCCTCTGATCAGTGTATAACACACATTAAACTAATTTCTCTTTTCCTGGGTGAAGGACTCTGTTCTGTGTGCATGGGAGGACTGAGCAGAGCAGCTGGAGTGGGATCAACAGAGAGCCACTGCAGCCTGGAGTGCTGCAGTTAGAGAGACCTGGGGGTCCAAACCACCAAACAGGGACACCATGGAGCCTGGGGAATGGCTAAGTGACTTGTGTGTGTGGGGGGGGACCCAGTTATGGGACAGCCTGAGAGTCAAAGTCCAGTTTCTGGAGGGATTCACGTTGTGTAAATGTGTAAGTCTGCACATGTATTTTCCACTGATGGGCCTTTACCATGACCAGCCAGAAAGGGCTGTTTGTGTACCTCAGTGCTGTTCATGTTTACGAAGGCTGAGTTTGCACTGATTTGTGTGGCTGGCCATGTGTATATAGATGGACACATGTGATGCACGTGTTGTGGATGTGTGTTCTTCCCCATGCCTGGGAGGAGTATGTGCTCAGTGTAGCTGCATGGTTGGTTCCATGGAGCTGTGACCACCTTGTCTCTGTCAGGCTGCCAGGATTCAGCATCTCCCAAAATCAGTAATACTTTGTTCAGGCCAAACGTCTCTTTCTTTAATGGAAATGGTTTCCCTTCCTCGGCTACACACTGTGTTGTGATGTGTGAAAATTTGGCTGTGTTTGAACTCTGAAAGTAACTTAAAATTGTTCTAACTTAAATAAATATCGTGTGTGCTACATAGCTCATCTCTCAGTCTGTCCCCTACAGTGACTGTTTCTGACTCTCTGCTGACTACTCCTCTAAAAATACTCTGACTAGAAAATTGCTCATAATTTTGATTAATATCATTCTTTTGTTGCTTCAAATGAGTTCTCTTGTGCTGGTGAATTAACTACTTCCTAGAAAGCTTATCTTTTTCATGGTCCTGGCTCCTCACAGCCTAAGAATTGATTTTACAAAAGTGGCTAGCACTAAGTCAAATGGCCTTGTGACACACTGTCTATATGCAGAGAGGTTTCTTAGCCTTTTCTATTTGTACTGGGATAACTCAGTTTACAGTAAAAATTTGCAGTGGTGCATCACATATGAAAAGATTAAGGCAAGGAATGAGGCATCCATCTGTCCAAAACCAGAGCTCTCACAAGTACCCACTGTTAGAGTTAGCACCAGGTCAAAAATTAATTAAAAAGCCTTTGCTTTTCAGTGTTTTTTTTCCCAGGGTCTTACAAGATCCTTCTCCTTCTACTACCTACCCAGTGATCCAGAAGGATGTATTTGCCATATGCTGCACTGCTGGTGAGTATGATTGATCTATCATTAGAAATGACAGACACCAGGTTTCACCTTTTCATTCAAATCAAGCCTAAACTTGGTAACTTATTTTGTTCTATCCAAGAAGCCAGCGTTGGTTTTGTCAGAAACAGCACATTGTAAAGTACTTTTAAAGGACACTCATATAGAAATTTACTCTTAAAATACACTAATATAGTATTTACCATTATTGTA
The DNA here is from genome assembly GCA_024734555.1 of Trochalopteron elliotii. NCBI lineage: Eukaryota > Metazoa > Chordata > Aves > Passeriformes > Leiothrichidae > Trochalopteron > Trochalopteron elliotii. The sequence goes on along the minus strand of JANPWX010000013.1, from coordinate 2,555,840 downwards.
AATTTAAGAGTGCACTGGTATTAACAAATAAACGGTTGAAAACTTGAAAAGTTATCTGGCGTTAAATTATATGAACAGCAATGTAGACAAATTAGAACTGCGAATGTAAGACCTTGCACATGAAAAACTTCAAATGGATAGATGTAAGGTTTGTTTATCTGATTTATTCTACATACAGGAGTGAAGATTAACTGTATTATAATGCTCTTGATATCCTATTTTTCTGATCCATTTGCCAGAGAGATGCTTTCAACCTTTTCATTATAAAGCTTTTACTATTGTAACTTTCACCTGCTGAGTTTTAGGCAACTAGCAATAATTTGAAAATGCTTTTCTCATTGAAACTATCTCTTTATATTTTTTCATTGTATTTGAGCACATTTATTTTATGACATATGCAAAATACAGATGACTAATAGGAAAGTTACTTCATACTCATTTTCAAAAGTATGATCAGGTTGCTTCATTTTGTAAAGCTGGATTTATGTGTAGGTTCTTGATGTCTTAACACAGATGTTTTATGTGATATGAAGGTGGTTGCTTTGCAAGATAAAAGGTAATAGTGATTTTTCACAATTTGTTTTAGGGAATTGCAGCAAACTGACTGGCTGAATGAAAGCAGCACTTGCCCACCAGCTCTGCTGAAGTCATTGTAGGAGGAGGTCCTTCATATTTACCTGAGATTCAGAATTCGTGAAAAACCTTTGAAATGGTCTTTAGCACAAATATTGTTCTTGCAATCTCCTCTAGAATGATGCATTCCAAAAGAAAAGTTAAAGAGAGAGAGAGAAAAAAAAGGCAGTTCATTTCCCTTCTGGAACTTGTAGAAGTTTTGAAAATGACTTTGTTGAAATAAAAAGAAGTAACAGGCAGGGGAAACCAACCTTAAATGTCTTATGAGAGTGAATGATTTTCTTCATGGTTTTGAAAGATACTTGAAAGATACTAACTTTAGGAATCTCCACATCTGAATATGCAAAAAGTACTTAAACACTTTGGAGTCCTTATTCCTTTGGAGTGGATCTTGATGAGGATGACAAACTCTTTCTGAGATTACTTAGAGGGACTTGGGAATATTGTTTGATGAGAAGCTCAACATGACCCAGCAATGTGAGCCTGCAGCCCAGAAAGACAATTGTATTCTGGGCTGCATCAAAAGCAATGTGGCCAGCAGGGTGAGGGTGGGGATTCTGCCCCTCTGCTCTGCTCTGCTCTGCTCTGCTCTGCTGAGACCCCACCTGCAGTGCTGGATCCAGCTCTGGGGCTCCCAACATAGGAAGGACATGGACCTGTTGGAGCAATGTCAGAGGAGGGTCATGAAGATGATAAGAGGGCTGGAGCAGCTCTCCTGTGAGGACAGGACAGTGGGGGCTGTTCAGCCTGGAGAAGAGAAGGTTCTAAGGAGAGACCTTAGAGTATCTTCACATACCTAAAGGGAGCTGCAAGAGAGCTGGAGAGGGACTTTTTATAAGGCCATGCTGGAGCAGGACAAGTAGAAATGGCTTTACACCGGCAGAGCAGGTTTAGATCAGAATTAAGGAAGAAATTCTTTACTGTGAGACACTGGCATAGGTTGCCCAGAAAAGCTGTCGATCCCCCATTCCAGGAAGTGTTCCAGGACAGGTTGGATGCGGCTTTGAGCAATCTAGTCTAGTGAAAACTGTCTCTGCCCATGGCAGGGGATTGGAACTAGATGAACTTTAAAGCCCTTTCAAATGAAAACCATTCTATGAAGAGTGGCTCTTGGGAATAATACTGAAGTTCCGTCTCACTTCTGCCCCTTTTTTTCCTGCCCATTCCTTGAAAGCCAGTTGGAAGGCATGTGAGTGTAGTGTACAGCCCCCAGGACTGCAGTAGCAGTTTTGTGGCTGAGGCAGAGGTGGCCCATCATCCTTCAGGTGGTTGCGGGGGAGCCTGAGCGCTCTGACAAGCCAATCTGCCTCACACACTGTGTGGGTTAAGCACACAGCTGCATATGTATAAGGCTGAATGTTATTCCTCACTAGAAATGACAGGATGACTCCTGTATACGTGTGCAGTATAAATACTTGGGGAAAATGCTTTGGGATGAAAGGTTCCACATAATGATCAGATATTATTAAAATGTCAGGTAGCTCTGGGCATTGAAGATCTGTCTCCCTGTGGAGCTCATATGAAATTTAAAGTAAAAAAAAACTTTTGTGATTTGCTGAGTGGGTGGCTGAATGGGTTTTATCATTGTGTCTCAGAGTTCTCTTTCTCCTCAGAAGATCAGAATTCACTGCAATCAAAAGCCAAGTCACTCTGACACTCTTAATTAGGGACAAGGGAAGTGGTGTGATTTCTTACTGCACATTAACAAAGGGGTTATTGCTACAGCCCAGATCCACTTCAGACAGCACATTCTGTGTCAGAATATACCTTGGTCTGCTCCCTATTTGTTCTCTGTAGGGTTCAATCATGGGTGGAATTTCAGAGACTGTGATTTAGACAGCAGAGATATCTGTACCATGTTAATGAAACTCTTGCTGTCTTCTGAAATGGCAAATCAGGGCTGGGGTGGCAAAGGGGGGAACTCGGGGAGATTTGATCTACCAGTGTAAAATAACTTCTGAAGGCTGAGTAGGCTCTTTGATATCATCCTAAGCAGCCTGTTAAGCTCCTGCTACTTTTCAGCCCTCGTGGTATTGAATTCAGGAAGTGGTCATTCCTCATGCCTGTCGCAGTAAGTAGGAAAACTGCTGATCTGTGAATGGTCAGAGTTGCTCGAATCTATCATGCTTCATGTGCTTTAAATTGAAGGGAATGAGAAAAAATGAGTGATGGAAGGGCTACAAATAAATGTCTGGAATGGAAAAGGTAGGGAGTAGAAAGAGGCACAGCCACCCCTCACCCCTGGCCCCACCAGGACAGAAGAACCAAAATACAGACCATAAATGTGTCTCTCTAAGGCCCACCTGACAGCTCCAATCCAATCAGGGTAAGGATCCTTGCACCTTCACCTAATGACACAACACACCCATGATGAGAAATCAAACCCCACTTCTCTCTTCTCAAGGAGCTGTCCTCATCCCTGCACTCTCCACTATTCCTGCCTGCTCTCTTTATACACTCGCAGAAGGGAGCAGTTACAACAAAAGGGGCTGGAGGGTGCCCATAGTCTGTGCTCTTTTCTTCTCAGCTGTGGCAGTGAGATAACCCCCAGCTTCTGGCAGTCCCCACAGGGAATGTCAGCCTTAAGCTCATGGGTATGGAGAGGCTGCCAGGACCCTTTCCTTATCCTCTAAAGCACCCAGGTGTCATCATCTCAGTTTCTGCAGTGTCTAGTCACACCCATGTGCTCCAGAAATGCCTGCTGCAAGGCCAGAGGACCTCACTGGGGGGACCCCAAGGAGGTTTTCTGGCCTGTAACTTTAGACTCAAATTGCTTTTATATAAGCCATATTGAGCCCAATTTTTTTGCAAGCCTATGCTGTTCTGGGAAGAGCAAGCCTTTTGAAGAGTGAGATAACCAGGAAATGACTGTTGCACGCACAAGGAAGTGAAGCAGAAGAATCAGCAATCACTTGGAATCTTCATCACTAAAGAAGACCAACTTCTTCCCACACTCCCAAACTACTGGGACGATTTTGCACTCTTCTAGCTCCTATTCCTCTCCCTGTTTTCAGGGCCCTTTCCATTTCACCTGGCTCAATGTGATGCTGCCACACTAAGTGGAGCTGCCACATCAAATGGCATGTGTGCAGCAACACATACACTAATATGAGACATTCACAGGCCACACGTTTGGATGCCTAAATTAAAGCTTTGCATAGTGTAATATAAGTAGTGAACAAGTGATGAGTTTGATGGAATTTCAGACTTTTCCAAAAGTGGAAGGGGGTTAGCTTTTTAAATCTTTGCCTGACTTGTTGCAGAAGTAAGCTTCACTTAAGAACCATCTTTTCTTTGATGAAGATCATCAGTAATCAACCTACTCTATGAAAACAGAAATCTAGGGTGTAGTTAGGAATGTCATCACTTTCAGTGTAATATAAAGTGAGAAATGCAGTGATACATCCCCCCTCCTCAGAGTCAGGGGTCATCTGGAAACTGCTTTAAAAACAAATACAAAAGACAAAAATTAAAGGAAGAATCAACATTCAATGTAAGATGCTTGGTTGAACTCGAGAAATGCTCTGACAACCGCTTTAAGCATTCAAATGGAAAAATGCATCCCTACTTAATATTATTGATTTCTTGTCAGAAAAACCCACAGAACATTGTGTCCAAGCTGCAGGAGACACTAACTGAAGGCAGACAGATGAATGTGGTCAAAGTCAGTACTTTGTTCAAACAACGAAAACTCAAAAAGAATAAAGGCTGGTCAAGAAACCCTTGTGGTGAAATCAGTTTCACTCTCTGAAATACATTCATTTTATTATGTCTTGGTGATAATGAGGTAACCCTGAAAGTCTTCTGGCGAAATTCTACTTTTTAACCCGATGGGAATTTCTTTAGTGATTTCAACAATGTCAGGACTTTGCCATGAAATTGAAATTGGCATTCAGAATGCTTCTGGGACCATTACCCATGACTTGCTTTGATCTGAATGTGGCAAACTGATACTCTTGATTACAATTTTGCAGCACTTTTACAAAGGGTAGGAGTAAAGGGTAGGTAGGTAGCAGCAGCCATCCAAGGAAGGCAGATAACGGCCAAGTGAAAGCAACAACCCCTGGAAGATCACCAAGTAATTCTAAAATGAGACGTATATTAAAAAAATCTTCCTTTCTCCATTTACAGTAGAGGGATACCATGGATGTTAACCTTCTGACCCCCAAACCAGGGATGTATTCACTGTATTGGTATATGGTGCCATATCTATACTGAATTCAGCAGCGAGCAAAAGGAGATCTTTGATCAAAACACAGAATTAATTTATGTAATAGAAGCTTCACAGAAAGCCACTGAACTTACAGAAAAAAGAGAAGAATAAATTGTCTTTGTAGAGTTAGTCACAAAACATGTGATTAACATTTTCAGTTTGCAGTCTCTACTCAAGCACAGCTCCCAAATGAGATTATTTTTTTCATGTTGGAGTGTTCAGGTCCCAAGAGTCTGGGAACATCCTTGCAGAGGATTATGTCTGAAATTACGATTGTCCATTGGTCATTATTTTCACTTCAGTTAAGACAGAGATGTGAATGAAAGAAATACCATTATGTGCAGCAATGAAGATGAAATGAAAAGGGGGTCAGATTAGAAGCAAGGACTGATCTCTTCCAAAGCAGAGGATTGATGGAAATGAGCACTCAGTGACAGCACCTCTGGCAGTGCTGGCTGTTGAAGTCTCTGTTAACATAGGCCAGAATTTCAGGCTTTGTGTACTGCCTGAGCCCTATATTTGGCCTTTCTTGACACAGAGTATAGCTGGGAAATGTCAACAGCCATAACAAATATTACTGCATGTACCTGGCAAATCACTCATGAAACACCCTTATGACTCTGCACAGAACCTTGTAAGATGGTTTTGCTTTCTGGAAATAACAGATGTACTGGCAATACACTAAAATTTTGGTCTACCCCACCCCCACAGATTTGTGTGTGAACTGACATGCAGGGAATGGGACATTGCAATTGCTCCAGCCTCATAGTCAACTTAGTTAGTTTTCCTGCAAAAACAAGAGAAAAAAAATGAAGGTCAATTTGTAGGTTGGGCACCTATAAATTACTTCAGGAGGGAAGTTTTTCTTTTTCCAAAGGTGTCCATATCCTTATCTCCCTTTCAGGATGGTCTCATAATAATGAGTATGTAGAAGACCAGGATAGGTCCAAGTATACATTTTCATCTGTACCTGCTTTTGCTAAGAAAAATACTTCCACATTTTATTTTAAATAACACCATTTTCTAATGTAAAAGATAATGCAGACTAGTGCCATCAGAAGAAATCCTGAGTGAAGAAAGTAATATTTAAGGTTATAGTATGGGTTTTCTTGATGTGTATGCACTGTGGCTAAAGTTTCATCTGTCCTTTCTAGAAGCCTGATTTTCTGCAAAGTAATCTAAATATGCCACAGTGTGAAGATAAGACTGTGTGTTCAGTGTACAGGCATACGTTGCCATTTTTCCTTACCAACACCTCCCACTATTGCTCGGCATGTAGAGGTATTTCATTTGCTGAATTCAACCTGTCATCTGTAACAAATATGTCCTAATCCAATTATATGCATCACCGTTCACTAAGAACCACGTAGGAGCCACCAAGCCTTCTACTCTTTGATCAGCCCTGATTTGCACAGTGGCCAGGGGCAAAACACATGGAGTCTGCTGAGAATATACGTGGAGACAACCTGCAAGGCACAACACCTGAGTGCTACATATTTGATATAAATGACAATTGTTTAAAGGCACTTCAGCTTCCATTTTACAAAGTTCATTATTGTAGCAAATGTTTTAACATCAGTTCTTTTCCTCTGTTTCTCTATTTCCATTTGTACTGCTGTGATTTCTCTGATTTCATGGTGGTATTATTGTTGAATACATGGCTACAACTGTGACTCAGTAATTGTAACTATCTGGTTTCCCTCTTTGCCATTAATCTAGGTATTGACTTCTTTTCTTAAGAGTCATATATTGCTATGAGATCAGCTGGAGAAGAGCTCATGGAAAAGAGTGGCAGAAAATAGGGTTTCTATCGTATGGAAAATCTAGGAATTTGAGGAACTTGTACAATTAGAAACTGGATCAAAAATATTAAATTTTGAAAAATTTACTATTAATCAATGATTCTGAAATATTTTGTTTGAGGTATCTGGGAATGATGTACCAAAACACTCTCTTTACACAATTGAAAAGTTTCCTTATAATGCTATTTCAACCTTTATATTATATAAATATAGAACTTTCAAGCACTTCTGTTTATCCAATTACAGATGAGCCGAAATGGTACAACTTGAAGCTCTCAGGTAATTTCCCTTTAAAACATTTCAATGCTGCAAAATGTTGTTTCACCCACATTTTTGGTGAGGAAGCAAGTTCTTTTAGAGACTTACTAAGACTTACATGTATATATTCGTCTAGGATTTCCTTTGGGAAACCTGCAACCAGCTAATGCACAATGACCAGTTTTTAGCTAGCATATGTAAATATTTCAAGATCATAGTTGGATTAATGTATTTTTGGTTTGCAAACAGACTATTTCAAAGGGGCAATGGGATGCTGTGCAGACAGACTGCAGCTGCAGATTTGTTGGAGCTATCAGACAATATTGAATGTCTCCTGTCCAAACGCTGAGAGCTACGAGGCTCTATCGACTTCACTGCGGAAACGGATCACAATGAATGAGATTTAGGAAAGGATTAAAAAAACGAGGACAACATTTCCTTATCAAAAAAGTAGTTCACAAAATTTAAGCCTTTCATTCATGTTTAAAATAAAATTGTTTTCCTGACTGAAGCACTAGACAACACATGGACTAAAACAGATGTTAAAATATATTATTGCTTAAACCGTTGCTAGTTCACTTGGTCAGGGAGGAAGTTATCATATGTAATGGGTTTTAACATTCATCTGTTTATGACAAAGCACAAGACTCCATGGTTTGGATGATAAATATAGCAGGAAACTTTCCTTTTTTTTCCTCTTCCCCCCTTATGGAAATTGCTGTTTTGATGGCAATCATTAAGGGAATAACAGAAGCAAGTTTGTTTTTTTTTGTTTGGCAGCAGGTTTTAAAAAAAACCCACAACCTTAGGAATCCTTTAATGTTTTTGGACAAAATAATGATTCAATGAATTAATTTAGTCCTCTTGTGAATATTAACTGTTTCAAAATTATACACATATACAAACCACTTCACTCGGAACTGAAATATGGCCAGGCTTGCCCAGCTGCAAGGCAGCAGCCACAGAGACAAATGATATAACTTTGTAGCTTGAATAATCCTGGACAGGACACTAAGGAAAAGCATTTCTTTTGCAGTCGTTTCCATGGTATCTTTAACACCCACATAGAGCAAGTAGGACACTGGCTGTTAAAGTCTCATCCAAATAAATCCCACAAAGTAAATTGCATGGAACCCAATTTATCTAGCTTGAATGAAGTTTGCTGGGATTTGAACCTGTGGCTTCAAGAAAAAAAACCCAGACACTTCAAACCTGACATGCAAGTCATTCAGCCATTCTATCAGCTTTAAGACATACATAGTAAATTTGAGACCACATGTACTAAATCTATACATAGATAAATGTACCTACATTTGCTTGAGATTCATCGTGCCCATTGATTTCTGCTAATTCCTTGGCGCTTTTTAACTGCAAAGAGTGAAAAAAAACCAAAACAGAACAAAACAAACACATTACTTCAGTATTTCACACAGTTATCTTTGATTTATTTGAAGGAGCATTTTATAAAGCTTCCAATGAGAAAAACAGATGGAGCATGTAATTCTAATGAGTTTTTGCTCAAACCATTTTGAAACCAACATACTTAAGGCTTGATAGGTTGGCAAAAAAAAAAAGAAAAATAATAGGACTGGGTCATTATTTTTTAAATAATAAGATTAGAAAGTAGTTTCAAGGCATAAAAGGTGCACAGATTTCTCTCTCAAGAATAATAAACAATTTAATTTCCCATTGTTGTTGCTATTAATTTAAACTTTACAATATTTGAAAGTTGCCCCTAGCTAAATAGTGTTTTGCCAATGATTACTTTTGAATGATATATTTTGAGGTAAGATGCCGAAGTGCTGCTATACATTGTCTTCCTGACAACATACCTAAATAACTGACATGGCTCCTGGGTATGATGGAAAAGAGGGGAGATGAAGAACAGCTCGTTTATTTAACCAGTGGCAGGAAGAACTGAGGAGACACTGCAAATATATGACCTGAACAAAATCTTTTTTTTCCCTCATGAATTAGCTTTCAGGGGAAAATCCAGGATTACATCAGGAATTGTAAAGATCACTCTCAGGAGATTTAAGGAAAGTCCTAGCTCACATCTTGAGCCACAGTGAAATATGCTGTCGTTCATCCTGTGATTGAGCAAACAGAGCAAAGAGGAGACACTGCAGCTCTCCTGAGCCTATAAGCCATGGAGGTTTGTACACTTAAATGAAACTCACAGAATCATTTGCTCTTTAGGCTAAGCTCTGAAGATTCATGCTTTTATTGTAATTTAATTCACAATGAATATCATATGGAGGAGGGGGATGGAGGGAGAAGGGAGGAATGGGGAGCAATTAACACAGCTTTTCTCTGAATTCCTTCTCTTTTGCCAAAGAAGCTGGGTTCAACGTAACTGTTGACTCTACAGTCATGGCCCTGATTGGCAATAACACTAATATGTATTGATTAGGGTCTGACTCAGAAGTGTTGGTGGACTACCATCCTAGGGGGGTTGGTTACCTCCATCACATTATTGCTACATGCAACAACAGCTGAACTAAGTGTGATCCAGCTCCCACCTGTTCAGTTTCCAATATGACAATTAAGGTAAACAGGCTGTGGTCTGTTTGTACCTTATTATGCAGGGCTGTGAATTACACCAATCCAGGAACTGCTGCTCAAGCCACTAAACCAGCCCTGATGGAGAGGAAAGAGGGCAACACTTCCTGATAAAGTAGTACAAAGGATATCTGGGGACTGCAAAATCATCAGGCCTCTGGGTTCAATTCACTGCAGCTCGTCATTCAAAAGCCTCAAGAAGTCTGCAGTTTATACTGTCAGCAGGGTGGTGCATTTCCAATGAATGCTAGATGTTTTCCCTACTCTGAAAAAATAACCATCCTGTGAAACCACCTCACTGTGAGGATAGCTAGCAGAAATGAGCTGAAATGGCTACTTCCAGCCAAGCACCAGAATAAAGTATCTGTGCATCTCAGTGTGACCAAAGGGCTGTTTCCTGATTCTGCCAATTCTTCATTATAGAAATTCAACCACCATGGGCAGTCCTGTTGTGTTCAGCTGAGTTACTCATCTGAATATGAGGTCAGGAGACCATGCTCAGTTTTGTAAAACTGTTCTGCATGCTGATGTGAGTGTCCTGAGTGATCAAGGAATGTTGTTCATTGCTTACGCTTTGCTTTTTCCTTTCCAGGTTGATAAAGTGCTGTCACCCCTTGGTGACTGTGGCTCCCTGGCAAAGTGCTCTTCTGGTGACATGCCACACCCCCATAAGCCACTCGTGGGTTTGATGGGAGACTGGGCTCAGCCTGCAGCCCACTTTGGTCTTGCAGGCTTTCGCCCCGCTGTGGTTTCCCTCCATTATCACCCTGGCACTGCTTCATCAATTAATATAATGCAGAGAGGATGCTTGAGCCTCTCCATCTCTTTTATTACACATCATGTTCTGAAAAGGATGCCAGAGCTTAGGCAAGAAGGTGTTTGCATCCATGCCAAGACTAGTACCTCTGCAGGAAGAGGGAGAAGTGAACCAGTAGAGATAATGGTGGAAAACTTAAGGGTAGAAAGAGTGTGCAGCTGCATTCCCACAGGTTAAAGGGGTGAATTCCCCTTTTTTTCTAAATTATTATTTAAATTACATCCTTTTCTCACATGTTAAATAGAGAAATGATGGAATAGGAAGCTTAGAAAGGTGTACAATATTGGAAAAACATGACTTGTCTTGCCCCCTACTCTGACTCCAGTGCAAGTCAGGGGAGAGTCTGACATTGGCAGTGTGGAGTGTGCTGAGGCGACATACAGAGCTGGTGCCAGCAACAACTAGGGGCCTACCTGAAAGGCTAAGGGATGAGGAATCAGAAGTATCTGGTAAATCTAATGCTGTGATGAAGTAGGCCTGACTCAAACCAGCGGGCGTGAATCCCTCAGACAACCAGAGCTGACGGCCACATGCTGGATGTGATTCAGAAGCCTTTTGACTGCAGCAATGCAATGTGGTGCTCTAGCATACAGGACTTTTCCCAGCAGGACATCCCAGCCTGGATATGGCTGGATGGATAAAAGGAGCAGCCATGCTTGGACAGAGCTGCACCTCCCCATGCAAACAAGCCCTGAGTGAGGCAGGGCAGGATCCTTTTGCCAATTTAGGATGAAAAGTCAGTTTTTAGCAAACCTATCACAAAACCAAGCCATAAAGTCAAGGCAGGAGTCCTGTGCTATTTATTTTTGAAAGAAATTCTCTATTTACTTGGCTCAGCTGGATGATTTTCAGTACCCGTTGTGGATAAAACACACAGATAAGCTGTGGTGCTTGTAAAGGAAAGCTGTGAGTCTTGGCAAGTGGGGTCATTACTGCTAGGGCTTCTGCTGTTCTGGAAACTTTTGGAAATTGTTCAGGGTTCTTGGAGGAGCACACTGACTGTCTAGCACTCTTCAGGAATTCTGGCTACTTACAGTCTTGGCCTAAGGCATGTTTCAGAGGTAATTCTCAAGAGAAATGCAGATCCATCCTGCCTTTCTTCCAGCTACTGTTTCGCCTGTCTGCCTAGCATGAGTGCACATTTGATTCGCAATTAGCAAGAGTCTGCGGAGATTCAGAAGTCTGCCCTGGTGGTCCCTACTGGGCCTCACATTGCAAAATCTTCCTATATGTTTTTGCAGCATATAATTGCTACAAAGATATAAAAATAACTTAATGCAATTTCCATTTTTCTTTTTTTTTTTTTTTAAAGCCCTTCATAATGCTATACCTTAAAAGCCATGTGAAAATGGAAATGAGATGCAATTAACTCAAGAGACCTGGTGGGATTTGTGTTTATAAAGATTATGTCATTACCAAATCCATTCTTCCTCGTGGCATTTTCTGTATTACAGTCTTCCTCTACCTTTCATTTAGGTTATCTCTGTGACCATAAGTGCTAAGAACATGTATCTGAACATAAAAGCTTCCAGAACCTAAATTATTAGTTTGTAGAATATATTTGTCATCAGATACATTCGAAGATAAATGTTAAATGTGGAACAGTGTCCCAGCTTTCATAATGAGCATTAAAAAAATCTGTAATAAACATAATTTACTTCTCCTAATATATACATTAAATGTATACATCTGTTTGCAGACATACTCAGACATATATGATGAAAAATCTTGAACATAAGAATCATCAGCATTTTGAATCTCTGCCACCTAAGCAATTCGGATCCCACAGACCTTAAACTGCAAATCCTTAATCAAGCCATCAAATATTTTATCTGAAAGTTTATATAGAAAGGGTTAAAATAAGGTCTCAAAGCAGAGACTGTGCCTGTGCAGCACAGGTGGGTATTTTCAATTTCAGTGTGTTCAAGCCACATGGTCTACAGAGAAAAAACACATATTTGTGTACACTGGGCTTGCACACAATACACTGTTTCTTCTGCAGATTTACAGATTTAGGGCCAGACTTGGTTTTTGCTATGTAGCTATCCATCTTACTATCCTTATAAAACAATACTACCAAATATACTTCTCTGTGTCATAGTACACCTCAGTATCAAAGAAGGCGGGATAATCAGATTAACAGAGATTTCATTCACACTGCTTAAATAAGTGCATTTATAAATACTTTTTCAAATGCCATTATGATAATGCCACTGTAAGTTTTTTATATACTCATACTTGTGAATTACACAGGAGATGCCAAAATGCTTTTTCAATACTAATCTTAAAAGGAAGAGCTTTTTGGCTCAGGTATATTTAACTCCCCCAACATTTTTTTAATTCAGAGGAAAAACACTTATCGCTGGTATCTATGTGATAAGAGGAAATAGTACTCAAGACATGAAATTCAATATTGGAGAGTATAAAATAAGGGTCCCTTTTGACTCTGTTTTCTCAAACTCTGTTAGTCTAATCACAGCAGACAGACAGGCCACATAAGGTTAGATCTTATACACAGCATATTCTGTGGTCAGACTCCTATGGATTTTGGAGGTGAAGCCATGAGTTTTTGAGTGCTAATGGTTTTGCCTTCCTTCCCCTTAGCATGCGTAAGCCAGCATTTTTCTCCCACCAAAATCACTCACCTGTTCCTGCAGGACTTTAAGCATCGCTTGTGTATGTGTTTGCTCTTCCTTTGCTTGCTCCAGTTCGGATTTTTTGTTATTTAATTCTTCCTGTATGCTCAGCAATTGCTGCACAAACAAAAGAAGTTTCTGGTTAGCCTTGTCTGGACGCAAAGCAGTTTAAAATCCCCAGTTTGAAAAATCCTCATTTCAAACAATATTTTGCAGTCTGCTCCTACATTTATTATTGTTGCATAATCTGCTGTGTCTAAATGGACCAGAGGTAAATTATTTTTATCTGCATCTCCTTCCGTGGCAGTGGACCACGAGTAATGCATCTGTTAATGTGCATTAAGCTATTTATTACATTAAAGTAGAAACTCCTGGTACTGTAAGTCACCCACAGAGTGACTGTCACATTCATCTGAACCAAAATCTTATTTTGGTTGAAGTATATGTGGTGGTTTTAATAATACTGGGGTAAACACTATGGTACATAAATAATTTAAAAGCACAGCCCTTTAATATAATTAGTCATTGGCCCACAGCCATTTTCATTCTATGCAAAGCAATATTCTGGAAAGCTTTCAGACTGACTTGCCAAGAAGACAAAAGTACCTTTTTTTTTTTTCTTTTTTTTTTTTTTTTTTTTTGTGTGTGTGTGTTGTGCTGCAATATTTTATTAGATCAGGAAGACTGATGCCCTACAATCAATATATCAGCCAGGAAGACTGCTGATCTACTGTCAAAACAAAAAAGCTATGACCAAAATCTATTTTTATGAAGAGAATTCTGGGATGAAGGAGCATATTAGAAAGCCCACATCCCCTGGTCTTGGCTAGCTTTAGATTCTGCATAGATTTATTGTGACTGTCAAGAACAGGTCAGTAGATTTAATTAATTCTGAAATAGCTATATGTTTTTGTATTGACGTGAAGAATGTTAGACACTGATGAAGAGCAAGAGCAGACAAACAGGTTAAGAAAAGAGTTAATGTGGTTTCTCTTAGTGAATAAGAAAGGAAACTATGATTTTCTGGGGCAACATATTGCTTGTAAGCACACTCCATTTAAAGGACTAATTGAACTACTAATTGCTTTACTAATGTGCATTACTGATTTAGCCATGTACCTACATCTAAAGCTTAGTTTATGGTTGTGCTTAGGGCTGGTGGCTGACTCAAACTGATGCTGCAGGTGTTCAGCCTCTTGGTAAGTTATAGACAGCAAACCTAGAAAAAGTCTTGTTCCACTGCACTGGAAGTCCCAGGCATCAAAGGACATGGTGTCAGCATTGTTTTCAGAGTGACTTGGAAACATGATGACATTTCAGAGACTGGTGGAGTTATTGGTAGTGTATTTCTGTTGTAAGTGAACATCAGTATGATGGATTAATTCAGCCACTGAAGTAAAAATACATGTGGGTATATGTCTGATTATATCTCACACACTCTACAGTCCAGCTGACTTGGTTAGCTTTTTGATGGATCATACTGCCTGGACTGTTCCCTGGGAGCCTTCAAGAGACATTCTGGTATGTGTTTTCACTCTACCACAGCACAGTATCATTTTGAATCTCAAGATTTTCTCATTAAATAAATAGGTCTCTTCCACTGAGGCTCACACCCAACCAGCTTTTGTGTGGGAAACTCAGCTTTGGCATTTCTCAAACACGGACATGTTCACCTTGCCTGTTGGGTACTACTTCCCACATTTTCAGAAGATACACTGGATTTGTGTATACTGCCATAGGTCACACGCTGATACCCATGCAGGTTCCCATGCAGAAGGGACCATCTAGTCACCCCATGTTAACACATCTTATACCTTTAGGGTTCACCTAGGACATCTGCAATTTAGATAGAACGCACTCCTGTCCTCAGAAGAGAAGCAGAGAACAAGAGACATCAGAAAGATGCCATAAGCCCTCTCAATGGTCAACTAGCTGAAACACCTGAGGTGTGATAAGCAGACTGTCACCTAATAGCAGCTGGTGAGATGTCCTTTCCTTTGCAGCTGCAACCTGTTTGACCTCACGCACCTGAACATGTCATGAGAAAGGAGTCTTTGATCCCATTTCAGAATCTTCTCTGAGCAGTTATGTCTCACCAGTCTGGCCAGACTCCACCTTCATACTGGTTGAGAGAATTTTACTCCAGTTTCTGGGAGAAACCCTACAGGCCTTCCTTTTGAATAACATAAACTCACATCTGAAAGATCTCAAATGAGTTTTCAGTTCATCTTGCCCCTGAAAACCTTTCACTACTGAATGACTGTTACAGAGAAGAAACCAAGATTGACTCTTGGGTTGAACTTGTTTACACAACTGAACTTGAACCTCCTTCCTTATCCCACCCACCCCCATGGTTCTTCCATGGCCATGTTTCACTTATTGCGGATCAGCTCACAAATTTCCACTGTTTTATTTTCACTTCTATTTTCACTGTAATCTCCCACTGTGATTGACTCTAATTATACATCTCTTCTTTTGACCCTGACTTTTCCTGTTTTTCATTTAAGGCAATTTTTCCAAAACTGTCTGAGCATGGGAGGAATTGGTGTGGAAGACACTGAGAGCACAAGAGAGAGAGGGAGATGCGATGCATCTTTGTACTTGGCTCTGGACCAATGAGGAACAGGAATCCCAGGAAAATATCCAACATTCTCAGTTTCCCTGGGGTAAAAGAGTATGCATTCTTATTGGAGTATGAACTACGAAGAGCTTGATATGAGATAAAACCTTCTAGCAATCTTAGTGGTTAAACTGTCAAATGTTGAAGGTTTACTGTAACCGTGTAGGCTCCAAAGACAGTCAATGTGTCCTATTTTCACAGGAAAGCAGAGTAACTGTAACTAAGATATCCTATTTCCAGTCATACACAAGGTTTTTCATTCACAGGACTGGTACCTTCCCATTCAACCTCCAGAGATGTCAAAATTATTTAAAATTTGGAGCCATCCCTTGGGGGTTTAACTTTCTTTTTCTCTCCTTCATATTTATCTCTAAAAGCTGCGGAACCTGTTAATTTTGCATGTTTTGGGTTTACATATTTCTTTCTCCTGAGCGGTTGATGATGCCACCAAGAAATTGTAACAAGGACTTATACCTGCCAAACAGCATATTTTTTTCTTTTAGTCTCATTTTGAAAAATGAAGAAATAAATGTGACTGAAAAAATATCAACCTAAGACAGATGAACAGCCTGAAAAATTTCAGTACAAACACGTGATGTTTGCCAAAGTTACAAGCAAATGAGAAAAGGCTCTTACACTGGCAGAAATGAGACAAGTTTCATAACAGGGACTGCTGTCATGTCTGCTTATAAACAGACAGGCTTTCCATAAAGATTATAATGAATGATGCCAAGATGCAGGTATTAATTATTCAGAATTACTTTGTTTTTCATACATATATCTGCTTATTAAAAATTGATCCTATAGATATTTCTTCTGCCCTTCAAATTTCTTACAACTATATACCACAATCAATCAAAATAAAAAAATTATTCTTTGTTTTAATGATTATGCTGTCTGATACTGTTTCACCTACTTTGCCATCTCACACAGCCTTCACAGCCCTTCTGCCAGAGTTTCCCTGTGTAGGAAACTGACCTACTGCACCGGTGGTAGCCACAACTATACAAATGTCTGTTCTTTCAATCTTGTCTCACATCTCTGGCCATTCCCTTTAAGCCCTGATGTTCCCAGCGTTGTGACACAGCATTCAGACAGAAGTTCCCCAGTTTTATCAGGCAAAGAACTGATTTCATGGCTATACAGCCATGTATAATGGTTGTCTCATATTTCTGTTTTATTCCATGTCCACAGTGTGCAATTCTTTGGGTCTGTGAGGGTGCCCTGGCATGTTATGCAAGTGTCTTTTCTTTTCCCTTTTCCCAAAATGCAAGTATCAGGAAGCAGAAAAGCACATCACAGAGCTCATCACAGCTCTGATGGTTCTGAAGAGAGACACCTGCAGAGCTCCAGTAGCAGCCTGAAAGCTCAGCTGGTCTATGTGCAACCAAAGCATTTGTCACCACAGCTGCCAGCTTGACCCTAGGAGATGGAGCTGTGTAGTAGGATCAGATCAGACTGGCAGACATCACTAATATCTTCTTACTGGTGTTTCCAAAGAGGAGATGGGAAATCAAAAAAGCATTAACCACCTGGTTGCCTGTCCAGAGATCAAGAAATACATTTTAGACGCCCCCAGAAAAGACAAGACATTACTTCCAGT
This sequence comes from Trochalopteron elliotii, assembly GCA_024734555.1. Lineage (NCBI taxonomy): Eukaryota > Metazoa > Chordata > Aves > Passeriformes > Leiothrichidae > Trochalopteron > Trochalopteron elliotii. Next base: position 2,538,696 of record JANPWX010000013.1, on the reverse strand, counting down.
GGCAACTCTAGAATTGATCTGTGTAGAAATGGTAGATATCACTGTTCCATGTTAAGCTTCCTTCATTCACAACGACCAAATCCTCCCTGTACATAATAAACGGGTAGCTAATTTCTTTATGTGGGGCAAAGGAGGGTGTGTGTTTTATTTTGATTTTTTTTTTCACACATTCCCACTCCAATGATGAATCCCTGCCAGAGACAGTTCAGTACCACCCATATTGCACAGATCTCAAAAGCGCAGACAGAAAATTACCATCTTAAACCAATCTTTGCAGCTTCTGAAACATTAAATATAGATGGCATTATTGAAGCCAGCTGAATTACTCAGGCTGTGTACAATGCAGTGCTGCTGTGGCCAAGAATGCTAACAACTGAGCAGCACACACTGCCTCGGAATATATGAGAAGTCCTAAAGGGAAAGTAATAGCTTGCTATTGTGTAGCACTGTGCTGCCATGAAATACTCCTTCTCTTTCCTCTCCTCCTCCCTGCCCACAGCTCTTCATTGCTCCCCAAAAGCCAGTGCAGATTTGAATATAAAATATGGGCACACCTAGAAGTGTGGTCGCATCCCAAACCTACTTGGACAGACAAGGATCCCATAAGGAAAGCATGATTTCCAGCATGAAACCAACAACTTTGCATGCAAAGGAAAGGCATGCAGATCAGAAGTGACCTCAGGGCCTGAGGCTGTACTTAGGATGTTGTAAGGCTGACAGAATAATGAAAAAGGAAAACCAGCATTTGCCACAAGTTTAGCAGTTATACTGCTGAATGGTCCTGCCCCGGCTATTTTGTTTATGATTTTCTCTGCAGCTCCCTGAAATGAAGTATGAAAAGGTTACAAATATCTTAAAGAAAGGGCAGTAAGGAGGAGCAGACAAAAGAACACCTCTGGTGTGGGAGTGCTGACGTTGATCACAGGTTGTGCAGGCAGTTTCAGCAAACCCAGCCTGTTCAGCCACAGGAAGGAGGCACCAACTCTCCAATTTATGGAGTAGCTGCAGAATGTCCAGAAATTAGCTCCATTAAAGGTCTCTGAAATTAGTGTATCAGTCAAAAAGGGATGCTCTTACACAGCTTAACTGAGCCAACTCAGTTGAATGGTCATCTTCGACACCCAGGGAACTTAGGCAAACTGGATTCTCCTGCTCTAATAATGTGTAGGAGAAACATAGTACTTTCAACTGACTACCTATAGGAAATATATCCTTATACAGGAAAAATGGATTCATTAGACGTCAAAAAGAAGGCAGAACTGATGTGTCTAAAATAGGCAGGCAGTATCTCAACAAATCCTATTTTTTCAGTCCAAAAGAAACCAAGGCATGCATGTAAAACAGTAACCTTGGGAAGCAGAATTCACTTATGCAAAAGTGAAGTCCTTTCCCTGAAACTACACAAGAATCAGAGATCTGAAAAGTACGAAACCACAGGTATTCAAATGACTGCAGAGTTCACCTGAAAACTAAAGCACTCACTTATGATAGCAATTTCTGATGTTTTATTATATTTTCTCTTTTTCTCCAAGTAAAGCCTTGTTCCATCTTTTCTAACTTTATTTTATATAAAGAAAAAGAAGCTAAGAGACAAATGGAAAATGACAAAAATTTCAAGGAAATGAACATTTTGAAATTCTTAGAATCTATTTACAAACACAGAGGGGAAGGATGGTAAGTGTTTCCTTTCAGAATCTTCCTTAGGTAGGAGGAAAAGAAAAATTAATTAAAATGAAATTAACCATTTGCAAACAAATCCCTCTCCCAGTACTCCCATGGATTGTTGGGAAGAGTGTCTTTTTTTGCAAGACAGACAAGATTTCATATCACAAATGGCCAGCACATGGCAGGCTTGAATAATGAGAAAGTGACTTCCCAGCTGAGCAAATATGCATTAGTAACAAGATGCTGATGAGGCCTGACAAATCACCAAGGAAACAGGAGAATGTGAAAGACAAGTCAAAGAAGCTTTAGAGATGAGCCCTCAAGGACGTTAACCATGTTGCAGCAAAGCATTATTAAAATAAAGAGTATGGCTGTGGGTTTGGGTTTTTTAAGGGATTAAAAAGAAACACAGTGTAATAGTGCAGTGTTTCTCATCCCTGCCAGCTCTCAGGGACTGGCAGTGTCCCTGGCTGTAAGGGTGGCATTATTTGGTTGGATCATGGGGTTTGCAATGATGGACAAGGGCTGGTGAAGAGCTGCACGTGGAAGAACAGCCCAGCTCCTGCTTGATGGGCATTCACCTGCAAAGTGAGTTTTCCTGGCTCTCTGGCCAGAGGCAAAGACCATGCTGAGCGTGTTTGCTCCACAGGTTAACCACCTCAGAGGGGGCTGGGGAGCTGGACACACACCTGATGGGGGAATGTGTGTGGTGGCACTAAAGAACAAATCTGTCCAGCAGCTTCCTTAGGGAGGTGTTTGCCATGCTTCCCTTCCCCTGCTATTAGACAGACTCCAGAGGTCCTACAGCTCTACAGTGCTCAGAGTAGTTGCAGGCCTGTTTCCTAAGAAATAAACCAAAAGAGAAAACAGACAGATGGACACAGACACACTGAAACTACCTAGAGGGAGGTTACAGAGGAGGTGGAGTCAGGCTTTTCTTGAGTAAGGGTTGAGAATAAATAGACAGCAAGAAACATTTTTATTACACAGCAGAAAATATTCCACAGTGATAGTGGCCAAACTCTTGAGCAAGGGCTCAGAGAAGCTGTGGACTCTCCATTCTTGGGGGTACTGAGACCATAGCTGGACAAGTTCTTGAACAAAACTGAGACGACTCCTGAGATGCCCCTGTTTTGAGCAGAGGTGTACATGACCCTCAGATGTACCTTCTGACTTCAGTTTTTCTAGGATTCTAAAGAATAGCTGATAGATATCAGAGAATTAGCTCTCAATGTTTTTGTTTCTGTGAGGCTTAGCAATTCAGCCACACCAACTACAAAAGGCAGTGTTAAGGGTTGGGCAGCAGAGGAAAGGAGAACATGGGTGGTGCAAGGAATGGTTTAAGATACAGTCTACAGCTTTCCTCTGCCAAGTAATTTCCAAGCATACCTCTTACTCGTCAAGAAAGACAAGCTGTCTTCAGTCAGCTGTGGGCTTTTGCAGCAAATGAAGAAAAGATCAAGTCTTACTTTTCTAAAGCAGGAACCTTACAGAATCAATTCTTCATCTCAGAATTTAAATTTACTAATAAGTCACTCAGCTCTATAGCATCAGGGATTCCTCTCTGGGATCTGGGTTTCACAGCAAATTACAAAAGGTCCTTTATTTTGGTGATTGGAATATCACATAGCCCTTGACTTTACTGACAGCAGGTGAATAGCTCCTGATGCTGATCAAAGAAAGCAGGCTGATCCCAAATGAGCATCACACACATTCCCTCTGCCCTCATATCTGTCCTACAAGGCAACAAGGCAACAGGTTGGCACCTTGCAGCATGTACAGTCAAAGGAAGACATGATCATTTGGTCATAACAGCATCTTCTCCTGCCTTTCACCTGTGCTGTCCATTGTGGATAACTCCACATCAGTTAATGGCACTTGAGCAGTGTGATCCCATCTCTTCTTTCATCAGACTGAAAATGAGAATGATACAGCATGCATTTTCTAAACAAACCAAAACAAATCTTTTAAATTTTGATTTCCTATTCAAGAAAAAATATTTTATTTATTTTGATGGAGAATAAAAATTTAATTAGGAGAATGATATTATGGAAGAGAATCAATTTACCCAGTGTAATTTCCACTGAAACACAATTCCAAGTAATGGAAACAGAGTTCTTAGCATTGATAGCATCAAACACATTTGGAAATTCTAATCAGCAAGCCAATGCTAGTATTTAGGATCTTTTAAAAAATTCATGTAAGATCACTGGACTGTAAAACTTATAAGATTTGTCCTTTACCACCACTAGACTACACAAGCATGTTAATGAAGATACTAGTTAATTTATTTCACATTGTAAATAAAATGTGTGCACCCAATTATTTCTCTATGAAGGGTTTATTCTTGCTGCCAATCTCAGTCTAGCTTTACCAGCACTAGCAGGAAAAAAAGATGCTACTCTCCACCATCTTACCACTAAAACAGCTGTCAGGAATATGGTGCTTAAAGTATCTGTGGGCTCTTATTTACACTCCCCTAATATTATTGAAGTGGTGGCTGCAGAAGTGGGAAATCAAACACTACTTTCAATAAAGAAAGGTTGTTAAACAGAGAAGAGAACCCATTTGGCTTGTCTGAGATCTGGTAAATAAATAGCACTTAATTACCAGCTGCTCCTTTTTTTTTTTTAATATAATCAAAAGAGTAAGTGTTTTCTGGAAGTTTAAACATGGATTGGACTGTACAATGCCCTGAAAAGCACAAGAGAACCAAGACAACACTTATGGGAACACTTCTCTCTCTCCTGGGAGATCACCTATTTCTTAACCAGTTCTCAAATATCAGCCACTGGGTGAGAGAAGGAACAGGCATGGAAGTGAACATCTGTATGTTGTGTCCAGTCCCTCACACTAAACTTGTATCCATTATCAGGTTATCAGTACTGCCCTTACTACTCCAGTGATACTTTTACAGAAAAAAAAAAATCTAACTGGAATTCATACTGCAATAGTAGCAATTAAAACCATTTCCAATTTAATTATTCTGGTCTGTTTATTTACCACGTAAAATGCAAATAAATGGGTTTTTTTAAAATTTCTTACATTTATTCTTCTTTAATGCTGCTTTGGAGAAGAATCAGTTTATAGTTGTGCATAAGTACATTGGTTGGGTTGTATGCTGAATAGATGTTTGGTGAGCAAGAGGTAGATGGAATAAAAAAAGGCTACAAATCTCCTCTGCACTTAGGCTATATTAATAAATATACCCATAACATGCTCCATCTATTCAACAATGATCTTAATTTCAGCACCAAACTGCTACTAGAACCTGTGTATTTAAAGATGTATCATTGTTATAATGACCATGGCACTTACACAGCACCAGATTCAGCAGTTTTCAGCCACCAGCATCTGTGTCTGTGGCTTCTGACATTTCAGAACGTTTGTATGTGACAGAAAGGAATGGCTGTGACAGTTAACAACACGTACGAAGGATCTGAGACCTGCAGACCTCAGTGCCAGCTGAGGCTTATTGGAACTTAATAGGTGGTGGATTGGTTAAAAGATTGATGAGGAAAAAAAGCCTCACAATGCCCTACCCTACTGTCTGTTGCAATCTCCTGCAAAGAAATGTTCTTTTTGTCCCTGCTCCCACTGAAAGAGTGTGGGCCATGGGAATATTAACTTCTACTACTTGTATGAGAAAAAGCTGTGAATAAAAGGGAAGGAAAGACCTGAGCAGTGCCATCTTTGCTTGAAGAAAAAAATTCTGCTATCTCCATCTGAAAATTGATTGGCTCTGCTCTAACGGCTGGGAATGGTAGAAATCCAATTAATTTCAAAGGCAGCATAGTGAGGCCAACACCAGTTACCTTTGGATTTTCTACTCAGAAGAGTTACTATATTTTAGAGGTACATGGTCTTGCTGAAAAAGCTGATAGATGCCTCTTGTGACACCTCAATTAGACAAAAGGGTTGTCATCTGTCTCCTAGTGATGGTACTGAGGAAAATGTGTGCTTCCCACAGTCCTCATCACCAAATATGTACCCTGACCATGCTCCTTTGAGGGAACAAGGAGTGTAAAGAGGGAGCTGCAATGCACTCCAACAGCAATTCCTACCCTCCCAAGCACAAAAGGGAGGCATATCACAGACAGAACACTGAAAGCCTGAAATGAGGTTTAGGGCTGGATGTTAGGAAAAGTTTCTCCACCAAAAGGGTTGTCAAGCTTTGGAACAGGCTGCCCAGGGAAGTGCAATACCCTGGAGGTATTTAAAAGATGTGTAGATGCTGTGCTTAGGGGCATGGCTTAGTGGTGGACTGGGCAATACTGGGTTAATTACTAGATTTGATTATCTTAAAGGTCCTTTACAACCTAAATGATTCTGTGATTTTATGATTGCTAGTCATCTGGCATTTATCAGAGCTCTTTAAAAAAGGTGTATCAGTCTCAGATGCACGTGCTATTTATTTTACACATTAAATGATTAGTAAACTGCAAAAGAAAGTCCTCAGTAGCTAGGAAATGTCAGGAGCAACGTGGCCTTTGCAGAAAGACCTTGAGACGCATATTGAACAGCAAGGACAGGAAGGTATTGAACAGGTGATGATTAACTGTGTACTCTCTGCCTTGCGGCACCAAATGGGGAAGGGTCTCTGAGATATGCAAAGCAAAATGCACAGTCAGTGGTTCTGGCAGCTCCTGGATTCTGAGTGTTCAGGTTCACAATCTGCATTGCAATTCACATTAAATTGGTATTGTCTGGGGAGAAAAAGAAGAGAAGACAAAACTGGACTTTTATCACACTGCATCAGAGTGACACCCATGCGCATCATCAGCAGGGCCAGAATATGTTCAGTCTCGTGCTGAGACATGCTGAGCTGAGTTGGTGGCACTCACAGCAGTGTGTCAGCCTCTGTATCAGCCCTACACCCACCACACATGACTGTTACCTTTGTTCTGGCTTTCCAGTTTGAGCACCAATTTTGAGAGAGGCACTGCGGCGCACCCCTGCTGCTGCAATAACCCCGTGGCTGGGCTTTAATGCACCCCTGCCAGCAAAGGGGAGCCTGTGCTGTCACTGTGTGTTAGGAGTATGATCCCAAGCCCAGCCAGTGAATCAGGCCCCTTAGGGGAATTGTAGCCACTTGTATACTTTTCCTGGAAATAACATAGATAGAAGCATGATTTAAATGGGAATTTGTGGATGACACCTTTGCCTGCAGGAGCTGAATTCAGCCCATCCTGCTCAGGGAGTTATGAGAGGAAAGAACATTATCCTACATTTACATAATGCAATGAAGCACCATGCAAAATTACCAGCCTATTGGCAAATGTATCAGTTTAGGAATCAGCAGAGCTACACAAGCATGGCCTCATGCCTTGGCCAGTCAAGCCTGACAAAAAAGGTGGAGCTAACTTGTTAAATTAGGGCCACATTAAAGGAGATGTGCTCTGTAGACTCAGGAATAACTTGAGGTTTAAAACATTGCATTGATGGCTGTGCTGTGGAAGTGCTTCATGAACAATCCTGGATGACCAGTAAAAATCTAAAATTTACTCAAACACATGCTAATGAGTGTCATCTCCTATGTGGCAAACTGACATTTTTTAAAAGGCTTGCTAACACTATCAGTTTCAGACAGATTGTATAAAGGATCTGGAACACATCATTAATTCAATAGAGACTCACTGTCAAATTCTGAGCCTTTGCTTCAAAGCATAAAGGTGGCAAGCACACTTCTTCAAGAATTATATTTGATGGACAATATACAATAAAAGTGTATTTTTCATGCTTTGTTCTTGGAATGGCTGGAAGATTTTGTTGAGGATTCTTTTCGAAAGAATTCTGCTTGCTATTCTACATGGAATATGCTAAACTAAATGGTTAAAATTGGGAGAAATGATATACTCACTGAAAATTGAGCCTTATAATTTCAAGCACTAAGCAACACTACTAGGTGATATTTTCTGCATTACCTATACTCATGTATCTGGTGAAATATTTCAGACAGAGAGGCAAGATTAAAAAAAATTCTTACAGCTGTGCTGTGAAGTGTTGCAAAAATAGTTACAACTAAAACATCTTTTCTTGTGATCACAGTCTTTTTTAGAGCATACCAAACACTGCTGGAAAAAGAGTCATTCAAAAAGTGATCTTCCTGGTATGTGTGTTCTCATATAGAAATAAATTGAAGGCAATACCACCTATGCAGCAGTGACAAGTAAATTCAATTTCCATCTCAAAATCAGGTAAAGTGTCTCATTTGTTACCATGGATACAAGACATTATTTCCATTTGTTTGAGATCTCACAGTGGGTATGAAATTAAACTGTGACACAGTTTTATGTAGGAAGTTGACTAAAACCCCCATAAGTTCAATGTCATTAGTCCAAAGGATTTTCTTTTTTTAGACACAGCAAATAAGGAGGTTGCTACTACTGCCCATAAGGTACACTTAATAAACAAACATCTGTGTGATTTTCCTGATGCTACTTTGGATCAGTGGGAGTGATGGAAGAGAAAATAAACATTCATTTAATCAGTCCTGCAAATACAGGGAAGAATCCTGAAAAACACCCAGATGGTAGAAGTACATGAAAAATACATTGGTATTGTGTTATTTGCTATTGTTTGGCACCAAATATGTTTACAAAAAAATGTCTTAATTCTGAAAATGCATCCAATTTTTTCTCAGATAAATCTGATTTTCAGGCTGAAGCTCAAACAACTTGTTCTCTAGTTTTCAGAGTTAGAGTTAGAAGAAGGAGTGTATGAAAAAGTAGGGGAGAATGAAGAAAAAAGAAGAAGGAGAAATATGTTTTTTAATGCTGACATATATGAAGGGTTCAGGAATTCTGTGGCGTTCAGTTTACCTTGTCTGAAATTAATTTTAATATATACAAAAGGATAAAAGGGAATACAGGTCTTCTTGTTCAATTATTTATACTCAGGTCCTGGGTATATATTTAATATTTCATAGTGAGACTGATTTCCATAGATGCTGAGTACCTGCTACTCTGACGGATTTCAGCTAAGGTTGTCGTCTCTCAACATTTACAAAACCAAACTGAGATAAAACTGAGTCTACCTAAATCAAAGGTTTATTTCTACATATTCATGCATTAACTGCATGAAAATCACAAAGGTTATGGGATGTCATGACTATGGCTAATTATTGAAATCCAAAACCATCATCCAGCTGCTTAACAGACTGATAATTTCCCACCAAATACTCTGAACTTCACCTCCTGTGCTTCTGTGTTGCTGCGCTCCTCAGCATATTGTCAGACTGGATTATCTGCAGTGTCTTCTCCAGCTCCTTGGGCCATCTCTAATTATATCCCATTGGGAGCAAGTAGGTCTGACCCTGAGATGGCAAACTAGAAAAATTGAGAAACTCACAGCAAAACTGTCACGAACACAGAAACTCTCAGAGGAATAGGGACTACAGTGTCCATGGCCAGCTGAACAGAGAGATAAGTCAGTCACTCTGTGCTATTGATTTGCATTATTAGCATTTCCTTGAAGGTCAATAAAAATCTATTTATATTCTACAGACTTGATTATGCTTCATCCAGACCCCAGACAGAGAATTATAATAATGCCAAATGGGTGCTAGGGCTCCAGAATTTTTATTTAGTAGTATTTTATGCCTACTTTTCACTATTTTTAATGGAGAATTACCACCAGGATGAAACATAGCCCAATATTTACATATGGTGTCAAATTTATTAAAACCAGTGATATTTAAGTATCCATTTATATAAGGATAAGATCATGAACAGACCTCAAGCTTATCTAAAGTATACAGAATCCTCAAGTATTTTTGAGTAATGACTTAATTCTGAAGTCTGGGAAAGATTTTATTCCTGAGTTATCAATTACTTATTTTCAACTTTTAAAGTATTTTGGTCAGATTTATTCCAGCATACAATAAACCACCCTGATTTTGTAAAACTTTGCAGGCTTAAAGGGGCTTGTGTTGATATCAGTATGTGTGTAGGGTTGCCTTGTGCTCTGTTATTGGGTGTTGGGATTTGCAGGCTTGCTGGGATCCATGGGTACCAGGACAGCCATGCAGTTCCTAACCCAACAATGCAGCTCATATGTAAATGAGTATCTCCTGGGTTTTGCCATACAAATGCAGCTTGGTACAGTTTGGAAGCGGGTACAGCTTGTCCTCTTCTAGAATCTATAACTGGGGGTGACAGAGGAGTGTGTGTGATGCTACAGATGAAGAAAGTAAAATTAACCTCTGCAGTGCCAGGCTGAAAAGCTCCACTCCAGCTGGGAGCACAACCCAGCACTATGGTGAGCCACTGCCCTCGTGTTCTGCCATGTAGCAGCTGAACACAAGTGCCTGGGCATGGAAGATGCTGCTCACATGCAGGCTGGATGAGGGCTGCTTGTGTGTCAGTGGACATATTAGACAACACAGTGGGAGCAGTCTGGATGTGCTTGCCAAGACTCACCCAGCACGGTGTCAGGAGCACACTAACAAATAAGGGATAATAATTATGATAAACTGACACCCCTTGCCCCTGCAGGGACATAGTACAGTTTCTTGTTGACTGGTGTTTGAGAAAAAGCCTTTTTTTCTGCACTAAACCACTTAAAAACTGTCTGAATGAAAAGGTTACATCCATGGGTCAGCATAAATGATAATAGCTCAGAAAATAGCACTGATGTTGCTAACAATTTGCAAGTTAAGGAGGGTAGTCTGGACATGCTGATGTCTCAGTCATTCTCAAACAATAGCAGAAAAAAATATGCAGATGAATGCAAATGAAGACACCACAGAACATTGACTATGATATATTAGACAATTTTTAAAAATTTTTTGTGCAGTACCAGGGCCAGTTGGATTAGAGTGAGAAGAGGGACAGAGCAATTTGCTCATAACTAGCAAATGCATAAGGAGTTTTCTTGAATGATCAATGGGTTTGCAGTTTATGAATTCCTAAAATGACCATGTCTAAATACATCCCCAAATTCTCCTCCCTTTTCCCCCATCTAAAGTTCCTGTGATTTTCTGAAAATAAATCAGGACCTTAATGAATAGTCTTGAGTACAGCAGAGACTCATGGTACACTTTCCTAAAATAGAAGACCTGTTTTCTTCCTTAGCAGTACCTGCTGCATGCCTTGCATTGTCTGCTGTAGGAACTGCAGCTGCTGGTCCTTTGTAAGGCTTTCCTCTGTTCGAAAGAGCTGTCCTTTCTCCTGCTTCAGGAGCTCCACTTCGTTCCTATAAGCATCCAGCTGCCATCGGAGACTATCGTTCTCTTCCTTTAGCGCATATGCCTGGGCAGCTAGAGCTAAGAGAAAATGAAAATGTGAAAAAAGATCAGTGAAATGGATTGTTTCTTTTCAAATAACACAGAGGACATTGTCTGGAGAGATGACAATACAGCTGAATGCCAGTGAGACATTGCAGAGCTGAGACAAGACCCAGCAGAGCTGAACATGATTAGGTTCTGGCAAGGATTGTTGCTGGGAGGTTATTTCCTGGGATGGAAGAAGCCATAAAGTGACCCTGGATGATTCAAATGCTACTTGCAATCTGGCTGCTAAATTTAGGCTTATATTTTAGGAAGAAACTGGCATGCAGTCCAAGGGCAAGGCACTCACCAACTTTACAACATTTTCCCAGTGATGTTATAGGAACTGATACAGCCATTTAGTATTTATACTTGCACAATGGCCAGGTGTTCCAATCAGGTCTGTGCTAAGGAATTTTCCCACTGTAAAGCTGCTGGACTTAGTCCCATGAGACAGGAAACACAGGAATTTCTCTCCAGCCTTGCTATGAACTACTTCATAGTAAAAGTTATGAGGAACCATTTAGACAAAAAAATGATGCAATAGAAAAAAATTATATAAAATGCAAATACTGAAAGAAAGTGTTGGCACTACAAGAACATTACTACATTAAAGGCATTGAAAGACACTTAAGTCATTTCCTTAGGAAGCTCCATTTGGCCCCCTTTCAATTTAGAATGGCATTTTTATTATCATAACTGATAGCAGGTGTTTGCGAAGAAATCGATTAGTATGCAGGGATGGAAATTACATTTGCCAAATGACTTGCACAGTCTGCAATATAAGCTAAAATTTGTGTAGCAAAAGGCAGAAGGCTATAAAGCATGTAGTAGGGATATTATTTAAATAAATTATCCAAACATAAATACATATAGGGAAAGGTGGCATTCATTAATTAGGGATGTGGCTATCATCCTTTAGAAGAACTCACTCCTGGTAGTGTTTATATTTGGCAGGAGGAGTGGTCATTTGGCATAGCAAACTGCCATACCATGCTATTTTCTCTTTTGGAACCTGGTAACACAACAACATTACAGAGCAGCTGTAATTAAAAAAACCCAATCTACTATAGCTGGTTCTATCAACATTTGGTAACTGAACCACATAACTGATTTACATTCCTGATTAAATGATTTCAGGCTTGATATCACAGAATTCCTTTTTGCCCACCTACAACAGCAGTATGGTTAAACTCCAAATGATATGAAATTGCATATTAACTCCATTTAATACTAGGCACCTCTTGCCTAGACCTTCCACAGATAAAGAGTCCCCTGTTCCCCATGATAACATGATTCAGCACATTTGTGAAATTATACAAGCAATTAGGGAGAATGTAATAATATTTCATTAGCAATAAAAATGTTTTATCTTTGGTAGGACAAATCTACCTTCATCTCAGATAATTTTTACTAATTTTAAAGTAGTACAAACGCATTATTCAAAATAAAGTACAGTCAGCTACTACTCAAATGCAGACATGGATTGGTCACTGTGCTTAATTTGGGTATTTTACAGAATCTCTCTGCAAGATTTAGCAAGAGTTACAGTATTGTTACATCAAATTAAATTTTTCTGAAAAGCATGTAATCATCCTTCCATGACAAAATTTACCCTCAATAAATTGCACTGATGACCCCAATGGGCAAATAAGAGGATGAAGTACTGCTTTTAGGTTTTATTTTTGTAAGGGCCAACCAGCTATAATAAAAGAAAGGATAAAAAAAAAAACCAACCAACCAACCAACCAACCAACCAACAAAAAAACCCAAGAGACCAAGCAAACAGAAACATCAGTCAAAAAAAAAAAATCTCAAGTCAAAACTAAATAATTTGTGTTGGAATGGACATCTAAAGATTATTTAGTACAACTTGTGCAATTGTCTTACTACCCTCATTCTAAAATATTTCTTCCTTATGTCCAATCTAAATCTACCCTCTTTCGGTTTATAACTGTTTCCGTTTGTCTTATCACTACAGCCCCTGGTGAAAAGTCTCTCTGTCATTTGTATTCTCTTACTTCTACCAATTAGACTCTCACAAAACTTATACCTTTTGGGGTTTTTTTTAAATGCAACACTAAATTCTATCCAGAAACTGCCCAGCCTTCACATCCCTGAGAACAAGAATAGAGACCATCTATTAAGTACATCAGGGATGTACTCAAGTTTCTACAGTGGCTTGGGAGCAGTAGTTCACCAGCTGCTCATTGTCTATTCCAGCTCTCAAAAAACTTCTGAGAGCTGCTGCACAAGTGGGAGCATGAGCCCTGTGTATTTCCCCGCTGAAACGTGGATTCTAACCCAGATCAAGCTGAGGTTCAGACTGCCTCATCTGGAAAGGCTGCTTAACTATGTTCTGTGCCTCACTACAGCCTAATTGGAGAATTTCTTTTCTTTTTTGTACTCCTAGGTGAGTTCAGGCTATTAAGGAGGGCTACAGACACCAAGAGATGTCTGCTACAGGCTCAGCAAAATAGGAGAAATAAAAACGGCCACAACATCTCACAGAAGCAAGTAACCTGTATGTGATGAACCTATTAGAGTTTAAAAAATAACTAATCCAAATGGAACAAGTCACAATACATAGGAGTAATGAAGGTAACTGTCCATTTACCTTGCGGGAATGCAATGCAAGTTTTTACTGCTCAAAAACAGAGATGCACCTCTGAATGCTATTATGTCATTACTTTAAAAATTATATGAAATATATAATATTAAAACCTGTATAACAAGAATCACATTGCAGTGCTACCAAGAAGTTCCATCCAAGGTTGGTGCCCTGTCCTTTTCTGCACACCAGAAGACAAAGGCTGTGTCTGGAAGATGTTGCAATCTATTTTAAGACAAAATGAAAACATCCCAAACCACCTAAAGTGAGAGAATAAGAATACAGGAGAGATATGTTTCTGATAGGCAGGATTCCCTCAGGTGTACAGTGCCTTATCAACATTATTATACACTTGGGTGATCATCCTAAGCACTCACAGCAGAGCAAATAACAACAGGGTCCAAGGCAGAAATATGTTCTTAAATAAGGAAAATGCAACACATATAGTAACAGAGTGTAACAGAGTATTAAATGGCCACAAGCTTTTAAATGAATTAATTACAGATAAGAGTCCATAAATTATATGACATTAACTACATGTTATATACTTTGCTGTTTAATTTAAAGCTACACATAGTTGGTTCCTAACATGTATTGACAGAATGGTTAACAGAAAAGGAGAATAAGACAAAAGGAAGACATCTGCCAGACCTCAGAGTGTCCAGCTCATTAGACATTGGGTAACTGTTTTAAACCAAATCAGACACATTCTTTGTGTTGACCTAACATAACTATAATTTTAAGATACTTATGTTTTAGTGCACCAAGATTAAAATAATTCTGAATTCATATCAATGTCTCTTTTGATTCCAAGCAAAATATCTATTCTATAAAAAGATCCTATAATTTATTTTAAATTATATTTCATTTAGAACAATTATATATAATGATATGTGATTTATTATATAGGATGTAGAGAAAGGCACTTCATTGAATATTAAATTAAAAATAGAGGAGAATTTTGGGGGAAAGAGAATCTGCATTTTCAAAAGTATTTTTTTTTTATGTTTTGCATAAATTTTTGCTAAGAGTTCATTGACAAAGATGAATGAATGTAGTTTTAGTGGAAAAAAAATTTTGTTCATCTCATCTCAAGCAATTTTACATTTGGTAGTTCAGATACTCATCTACAAAATCCCTCTCTGAGGCACGCTAAAAAACATCTTCGAATAAGAAGACAATGAATGCTGAAAGCATTTACAGAAGAACTATATACAAGGAATCTATATCAAAAGAAAACTGACAACAATCCCAAATAGCTGCCTGTGCTGCAAGTAGAAGAAAATATTCCTACCTAAACAAACACAGCTGGAAAACACCTCAATATTCTTTTTACAGCATTTTCACTGAGGGATGCAAAATGATACCTGCCAGCCTCAGAGAAGCAGCTGAAGGAAGATTAGACATACATACGTGGGGGAAACCTTTGCATTGATATTTCAAAGACTTCCAAGAGGTTAGTGTGATTTCTTTGTGCTGAGGCAGAAGTGCTATATTCAATTTGGCAACAGCCTCAGCGGCAAGATAGGCTCCAGTGGATCCAGTCTAGATCCAAATCAAAAAGATACCCTTTTTAATACAAGAAATGACCAGCTGATTAGAAATCCACTGAAATCTAAGGACATATTCATTGATGGATGTCTCAGAAGAAACAAGCAATTAACTTTATTTTTCTAAGACACCTTGGATAGTTAAGAGAGTGTGTTCTTTCTGACTGGCACTGATCTGTACTTTTCACTTTCACCTGGTACCCAGTGACTGCATTTAACCTAATACATATCAACGCCCACAGGAGCCAAAGCAGAGTAAGTCTTCATAGGTGATAGGGGGTAATTGTAGTCTTTTATGACCCACATCATATCATAGTGGCCAGGAAATAAAGCTAACACCCCACATCTCCGAATGCATTTATTTACTGAGGACTTTAGGGAGAATTCAAAATCTTTGACCATTTCTACTAAGGCAGACCTGCACTGTGGATGCCTCATTTGATGATGCCCTAATAACATTACAGTTAATGTTAATGACAGTCCACTAATTTGCATACTGAGGACACAGAGTTGAAAAGCTTAGAGTAGGTTATCTCAACAGCCTGAAGAAATCTGAAAGTAGTATCCGAAAAACAAATGACAAACACTAAAAACAATAACAGAAAACCTGCCTGTAAATTCAGCGTAAAGATTTTCTGTATGTCCTCCTAGCAGAACTTCTTCCATAGTTTTAGTTTAGTTATAGTTTTCCATATATTTCCTGTAGATTCTTCTATACTTGTGCACAAATAGATCATAAAACTGATGTTCTGTGACGTTTGTCCAGACTTTTGGTCTAACCAGCAGAAGTTTTCAGGGTTTTTGAACTGTAGCTGATGTACTGATATAGTGAGGCAGATGAAAACAGAGAAAGAGACTAGTCCCAAAGCTTCCTGCCATCTGAGTTCTACTAATGCCATTATTCTGATTTCCTGACTTGAAAACGAGATTTTAAATGATATAATGCTCCATTTGATAACAGCAAAAAGAGAAGCATCAAAACATCTCAAAATAATGGATATTAAAGTAATTTGTTTCATCACTTCCATTGCAGAGCAGTTTCAACATCAAAAAAGCCATCTTGCAAGACACAGCTACTTCTTCAAAGGGTTTTCAGCTTGAGGGACTGAACAAATGTGAGTGGAGAAAAATAAGGACACAAAGTTCACAACTATAAATACAAACAATAAAAGTTATCCCTGGCCTCTAGCTAGCCTGTTTGTTTTTCAAATAGGTGAACTGTGAAGCAGTACAAGCAGAGGAAAATCGGCAAGGAAAAATGTTTCTGGAGGATCTGGAAGGACATGAACTTTATTTTGATGCTAGAAAACAGGGTAAGTTATACGATAATGGCATTTGTCACTAGTGAGGAAGATAGTCTTTGCAGAAGTACAGTTTGGATAGTCTTAGGAGATACAGTGGGTGGCATCCCTGCTCATGGCAGGGAAATTGTAACTAGAGAATCATTAAGGTCCTTTCTGGTCTAAATTATTCGGTAAGTCTATAACTAGATAGGACCACTGGACCCTCATTCATTTTCACCCTCTAAGGCTGTGCTTAGTGCTCCAGCCCACTGAAAATTTGTGCTAGAGTCTGAGGGTCCCATCACTCAGTGGCACTCAATGTGTGTCAGTCAGTAGCCCCACACTTTGGGATGTGTGGGAAGGTCAGGTTTGGAGGAGTTGTGCAAGGTAGTAGGAAGGAAGGCACAGCCCTCACTGCAGATCGGAAGCTGTATGGCCTCTGAGATGAAGGGACACACTGAGCAACTTGACAGGTGATAACCAATATCTCCAGCACCAAGTGTCACAGCTGACCCTTCTCTCTGTATTCTCCAAGAAGTTTTCTGAAAGAGGAACACTTGACAAGTACACCTTGGTTGCTGTGAGGCATCTTCTTGAGCCCACTTCACAGTATCAGGATTCCGAGTCATCCAATATCTAAAGTGGTCTTGATCCATTGTCTTGCGTTCCCAGAGGACACTTGCTTTTCTTTATGGACACTTACCAAATACCTGATAACCAGCATAGTACTCAGACGTCAATGGCAAGTGTATTGAAATACATCTGGTATTAGCAGTTAAAAGTAACCTTCTTCCTATAATCCATTCTTTAACAAATACCTGTTTCACAGTTCTCCCTCATTCTTGCAAAACCAGACTATGTCACTTGAGTTTTTTTAAAAAAACACATTTTGCTTACAGCTTGAAAACAGTTAGCTAAGTATCATGAATAAACTCTAGAAACAGAATTTGCATGGTATAAAAATAAATAATTGGGAGCAATTACAAGCTAACCTAGCTACAAACAGTTTTTTTCCTTCCCCCTTCAGACATAATGCAACCAAACAATGAAGAGATTTCCACATTATTTTCAAATGCTAAGCACACTTCATTTCAATGTCTTGGTACCTGCAAATTTAAACTCTGAGGGCACTAATTATCCTATATGAGAAGGTTTTATTGTCATTAACGTTAGTGGAAGTAAGGCCCTGCACACTGGGAGGGAGATTTACTCTTTTGCAAAACATTTTTAATTCAGGTGCATTTGCTTCAAAGTCCTTTCCTTACCATCCAGCCTATGTTCAATGCAGAGAAGCTCATTATACCAGTTACATTCATGATGGTACCAGATGTTCAAATTGAATAATCATGAGAATTATTTTCAGACTTCCTTTTCACATAAAACTTGGTGGCAAACAATTAGTAAATGGAAGGATTCTAAAAAAAGGAAAGAAAAAGAAAGAAAGAAAGAGAGAGAGAGAGAGAGAGAGAGAGAAACTAAGCAAGCAAGCAAGCAAGCAAGCAAGAAAGGGAAAAAAAAGAAAATTAAGGAAGCCTCTAATAAAGCTGGAGTAGGACTATTTACAAGGACATGTAGTGAGTGGACAAGGAAGAATAGCTTCAAACTGAGAGCAGGTCTAGATTAGATATTAGGAAGAAATTCCTTACTGTGATGGTATTGAGGCACTGGCACAGGTTGCCCAGAGAAGCTGTGGATGCCCCATCCCTGGCATTGTTCAAGGCCAGGTTGGAACTAGATGATATTTAAGGCCCCTTTCAACAAGCCATGATATGATTCTATGAGTATATTAATCACAGTTTTATCCCTCCCATTCAGGACAGACCTCTTCACATTTGAGACATAAAAGTGTTTCTCTGATAAGAGATTTTTCTCAGTTTACAAAATTTCTCCCTGCTTAGCAGACATCAGCAATATCCTGGGTTTACTACACCTGTGGCTCACCAGTAATTTATTAAGGCTTATTATTTCTTGTGTAATGAAGCACATCTCTTTGCAAATACCAGAGATGGTGCAGGGAAAGGGAGGACCTATTATTGTCCAGCTGGGACTAATAACAAAAAGTCATAGACAAATGCTGGTTCTGCAGGGGACTAAGAATGCTCCAGAGAGCAGTGCTGCCAACTCTGTGGTGTTATGATGAGTCCCACGGTATCTCACATTTTATTTAAAGGCATAGAGAGATCATTAACTGAAGACCTCTGGTTTAAATTTCTGGAATAGTGGCTTCCGAACTTTCTAGACTGTGGATCAGTTTTCATTTTTCCTTTTTAATCATGCTCTCACAATCCGAGTTTTAATTAAAAACATTAACAAGACCACTTAATCTAGCTGTTTTAGCCAGTCCAATGAATAAAGATGTAGATTACTTGCTACAGCCTTACAAGTCATCATTGACTCCAGTGATCAGTTTGGGATAATTGATCTGGATCTCGTGGCTGCAGAAAACCCACTTGAACAGTGATCCAACTTTCTCCAAAGGGCTGCAAAAATGCAAGATCAATTTCCCTCTTTAAGCCAATCTTCCTACCCCTCTCTTTATACCCTCCTATCTTTTACCTTTGCACTGGTTCTGTTTAGTTCATCTCCAGGTCTAAATGCATGAGTCCATCTACTTGCTCATTTTTAATTCCCACTTGCCTGACATGGGCAGATGTTTCTCTCTTCCCTCACTCATACTTATTTTGCAGTACATTCTCTAGTCCCCTGTTACCCAGATCTGTCCCAGGTAAATTGCAGCATTAAGCATTTTGGACTTTTCCTACAAAGATGTCACATCACATTACTGAAACGAATATTTGGAATTTGGAAGAGACCTCGTTGTTAAAATAATATCAAAGCCTGACACATTTTAGGTTTATTTTACTTGACAGCATCTCTTTGGAGAACAGGAACCTTACACAGCTTCTAAATGATATTTTGACAGTTAGTCAAAATGGCTAGTTAATCTGGCCCATTGAGACCAGTTTCTGCAGGTCACCTCTTTAAAGCAAAGGGCCCTTTCTTCCTCTACATTTTGGGCTGCGTTTCTTCTTCCACCAGCCATGATATGCACTGATACCAGCTGACTTGGCATATGTATAAGGGGAGACAGGAAAGAGAAGATGTGGCTCTGCACAGACATCTCTGATGGGTGGACTTTAGTTGAGTTGGTTAGGAAGAAAGCCATCATAGTAAAATGTAGGAGTATAACTTTGATAAAAAATAGTAGCAGTTATCAAGTATTTTCAAAATTCACGAAAAGTCACTTAACTTCTTTTTAGTGCATTTGGTTTGTGATAAGGTGAATTTTTCTGATGCTTTGTGTTTACCAGTAACTGCTGCCTCAGTTAAACATGATTAATCAAATAATAAATCTCTTTTAGACGTTCTACTTTTTTTCATAATTGAGAAAAAGAACTGTTACAACACTTTTACAGATACTGTTCTTTAAAGATGCTAGCAAGGAAGTGGCTTTTTCCTCTAATCGATATTTTAAAAATTACTGTATTCATGTAATACTAAAAATGAGCAGAGGAGATTTTAGTCTCGAGGGTGAAGGAATGAAGAAAATAAGAAAAGTGCTGGTTACTGGGGAGATACCACATGGCATTGATGACTGACTCCCACACCAGGAATGAAAAACACTGCCTGTACTACTGGTGTTTTGCAGCTGAGGGTACAGACATTTGAACTCTGCGTAGCAGAAGAGATGCTGGTGAATGCTGAGTGTTTCATATACGTTACGTAATCTTACATATATTGCACAAAGGTATTGTATGTGTGCATGTACATGGGATACATAAATCACTTAGGATATTCAAGGATTATTGTATACAGGTAAACCTCCATGTAGGTGGGTCACTGATGGTTACCTCTTAGGAGTCAAAGTGCCTGTTATATTTTCACTCAGACTTAGTCAGCACTGGCATTTACAGACACACGACTGCATCACTGCTGTTGGCATTTGAACTAGGAACTGCATGCAGGCTCAGCACCACTGTGAGAACTTAAAAAAAAAATCTGTAGGATTTATGAAGAAAATGCCATTGCTACTTAGAAACAAAATTGACACCGTGCATGTGAATTTCACAATTTGTCACATTCATTAGGGAAGAGCTGATCTGAGTGGTTTAAATGATTGTGGTGATTTGAACTGGTCTGATTTATAATAGGAAAATTTTGTTCAGAAATGTAAAGTGCTTTCTATAAATGTGAGGATAAACCACTTTTGAAAAAAATTCTATTGCACCTTAAATTGCAGGAGAACATTTATCCAGCTATCCCTCTGACCTTGTAGTGGACTAGAGGGCTGAGTTAATTTTTCTTCTAAAATCATGCATAATACTAAAATACTTGCTCAGTTACTTTTCCCTTAGATAAAAATGGATTTTAAATGAGAATACATTTTTACCCCTTTATGCCTTAGAAGGCATAAGCAAATGATGGCATGAAGCTTGTAATTTTTGACCCTTACATTCAGAGAGAATTTCTTGAGCAATTTAGCCCTTATGTGATAGGAAGAGTGTTCAGAAGAGCTGTATCTGCAAGCCCAAACCTACTTTTCTCCCCTTATTCTGCTTCCAGAATATTCAGTATATGCAAAGAGAGGCCTCTGTGCTTTTCCACAATTTAACATGTTTAGCAGGTATTTTCTCAGCTTCTGAAAAAAAAAAATGTTGCAAACTTGTAGATAACAGTGTTCTACAGAGCTTAGTTAGGTACTTCCAGGCCTTTCAGAAACAGACATTTTATTGAAATTTGCAGAGAGTGTGTAGCTTTGAAGAGATAAGTGTGAAATAGTCCTTGTAACAGATTTTCTGAGTAAGCCACGACTTAGGACATTTTATCTGCAAGTGTTGAGCAGAACTTGAGTGCATACACTCTGACCAGCAGTGAGTAGCTTGTAGGATCAAGGTTTTACAGCACAGACATCTCAAAATCTTTCAAAAAACATTATACGAGACAGATGACTATCTCAGAACAACATAGGGAGAGTTATTGCTTTTTATCATGTTCTTCCTTGACTGTTAAAAATGCTCAGTAGTCTCCAGACAAATTTAAGAAGGAAGATAGTCTGTATCTGACACATGACAAAGAAGTGATGACGGAAATGGTGCTAGGAACTGGCAACCCCCTACAGAGGTACCTGGTTGACATGTGAGGTGGGCACTTGGCTGTTGTAAAAGCAGCCCAGCCATCACTGGATCCAAGTGCCATAAAGACATGCTGCACAATTCTTGCACCTGATAAAACTTGCAATGTATCAAATATTGGGAGGGCTGGATAAATAAACAAAAGGTTGCAAACTATTTTGCCCACTGAAAGGCAAACAACAAAAAACTCAATGAAAAAAGTCCTAATTTAAAAACAAAACAAAACCAAAATCCACCACCAACAAAATAAACCACCTTTCTGTATGCTGGTGTTCAAGGAGACACACACTGGAACTACCAGAGACCTGGAATAAAATGGTGCAGTATCTAGTTCTTCAGTCTGTCATTTCACATCCTAGAGGACAGTTCTGTGTTTTATCTTTGCCATGAATCTAAATACAAGTAAGACTAAAAGAAGATCACTCACCTCCAAGCAGCTTTGAATCCACTTGGCTTTCACATTTATGAATCAAATCCCACAATATACTTGTCATGAAAATGTTATACTATGGATACTTGTCATTAATAAGAAGATTATTTTCTTGAGATGGCCTTTATCCAAAACAGTAGCAGGACGTCATGAAACTCCTCTGAATCTAAGATTCATTCACCAAAGTAAAACATCACCATTATTAACTAGCAGTATTTTGGGGATTTCCGTAGCTTCAAGCAGGAACTCTGCAGGGTGTGTTTTTATCTCCTGGCATGAAACCACATCTCAGACTACCAGTCGGCTGGACACAAGAGGAAGTAGAAGATTCATGCTTTGATAAGGCAGCTTTCAATGATTTGGAAGCTTCAGCCACCCTTCCTTGCATGTCTCATGATACAAGAACACTCCCCAAACCTTCAATTAGGAGCTTAGAAGCTTGTACTGACATTAGAAAAGGCTCTGCTTTCTGATCATTATCTCCTCTGACATGTTGGCAATGGCTGATGATGCTTGGAAATAATGGCAGGTAAGAAGGCACCTAAATCTCCACCTCAAGCAATATCTGCAAGTTTCTCTGATGTGCCAGGGCGAGAAGGGCTTCTGAAAACAAGAGGGCACAAAGGGCAGCATGATTAAGAAAATGTCAGATCTAGGTCTCAGTTTAAACACTAATAGAAATGATCTTTCATTGGAGGTCAGAAGTAACATTTAGGCTAAAGCCATTCTTTAAGGAATCTGTTCTTTGTGCTCTGTTCAGAATCAACCACCTTCACAGTTATAAACAGGGCTCAGTCTCTTGAAGGCTAAATATGAAAGAAAAAGCACAGAAGTTTTATATTGAAGAGGGCACTGTAAGGAAGGTCACTTTATAGAAAGCATGAAATGTAATTTGGAGAAGAATGCTAATACAAGCTATATCAGATTGTGAGGAAGCTGCAAACAGCATATGTTCTAATATTGTCTTTTATTGATTTTGCTGCCAACATCCCACTTCAACAATGTTACTGCCTCACTTCAGGACTCTTAATGGAGGAGGATGGAGAAAATCAATATAGAGAGCTTGCTTCTGCTCCCATTGAATTCAATGTGAGTTTCATTATTAACTGCAATGAGCAGAGGACAGAGTTCAGACTGTTTCATCATTTTGTGTTTGTTTATTCTTTCCCTTTTTATTTAACCTCCTAAGGGGCAATGCGTATTTTTATCCTATGTTTTAGAAAAGTCCCATTTAAATAGAGCAATCTCCTATCAAACTGTAAGTTTACATGTTAGAAATGATGCCCTGTTTTATGAAACCTAATGAAAAATTATAGCCTGTATCCTGAATTGGGAAAGTTATAATAAAAGATATAGGATTTGAAATAAATTCTAATAACAAAATCATTTTTTTCTTACAAATATTTTCATTCCAATATGAAGCAAATAAAAGCAGTTTAGTTTTCACTGACTTGTAAAATATTCCTTTCAATGTACATTGTTTTCTCAATTACAAATAGATGGGATGCACCTGAGCTTCTTTTTGCTATTATTTTAATGCTATTTACACAAAATGAAATATGCTAAAATTATCTCCAAGAATTATAAGCATCATCTTCATTCCAACAACATGCTGTTAATTTTGTTCTAGCATGAATGCAAAACATATTTTAAAATGCTGTCAAAAGGAGACACTTAGAATGTCAATAAAATAACACTAAAATAAATGTAAATTTAGACTGTTGTCACAAGTGGCTGCTTGGTTTTGTGAAGATGTTAGGTTGCTATAGCATTTTCCCTAGCAACTTTGCATCTTATTACATAAATAATCCCTCAGTGTCCTTAAAGCTTACTAAAAACAGGATTAAATCTATTCTCATATGTAATGATCCTGCATAAAACCTTATCAGTATGAAATACCCAGAAAACTTGATAAATTGTAATCTAGATAATAGTATTTCTGGCAGTTGAAAAGCATCAAAGCACAATAGATTTGTTTTGTAGTAAACAGGACATTCTCCTACACCCTATATTAGGAAAATGCCTTTGAAGTGCCTGTTTCCTCCAAAATTTGGAAGTTAGACTAACCCCTTCACTGCTGCATCCACAGGACCAGCAGAGACCTCCACCCTGCAGCCTATGTGCTGTACATGACCTAGAGGAACTGTCCCAGTACCTGGGACAGGACAAGGCTGTTTTTATTCCTCAGGTAACTACATCCAGCCCTGATTCATCAAGACTTTTCTGCTAAATTCATCTGCACAAGAAGCATTATTAGAGGAAAGCAGACTTAAAACCAGGGGCATAAAATTAGGCCCCTGCCTACATGCATTCTGAACTTCAGCCCATTTTTGTAAAAGCTGTGGGAAAAATGGAACGCATTTTATGGCACACAATTGGAGCCTGCCTGATGATAACAGCTCTGAACTGGCATGCTGTGAAAGACACTGGAGCAGACTTTTCCCAGCACAGAGGAAGTAATCATCTTGTACTGCTTTCTAGTGATCACCCCTGATGGTTCCAGGGAGCAAAGCTGATTGTCTACTGTGCCCAGAGCATTTCCATTCAAAGGGAAGTTACCCTGCTCACAGAGCTCAAAAGGGTTGTTCAGCTGTCTTCTCTGGCCAGAGAGGGAACTGTGTCCCTACAGTGACAATTCAGAGACCCACATTTTAAATACCTTCTTTTCTTTGAGAATGCTTCTAAAATCAGGTTGGTGGCATCTGTTTACAGGGTTTATTTGTTTATCATTGCAGGGCTGCTTATGATACCAGCTGCTTATGACTTTGAAATGGTACCACTTTATTTAGGGAATAAAAAGCAATGCTAGCCCATTAATTTCTGAAGTAAATACATTTTTTTTTATTTTACATTATGTTTATCAATAAGTGTTTAAAAGGACAATAAGCAAATAATGGGTTTGTTAAATACCAATAAAATCTGATACCAAAAAGCGATGGGATAGAGAGTAATGACAGAAAAACAAATCAGACTTTTGTTAAAAAAAAAAATTCTCCCATAAATCCAAAGGTTAGTCTTACAAGAAAGGAAGGGAGAATTATCTGATCTCTGAGATCAGGAGGAGGAAGATCTGACATGAGATCTTCTGTGACACTTGTTCAGTTTGAAACAAAGGAAAACCAAAGCTCAGCTCCACACAGCTGGGGCTTGGTGATTTCTATTCAAAGTTTTAACAAGCAATATAAAGCTTTCCTACCAGTTTAATCCACCTATAAACCACAGTTTCCCTTCCATGTGTGTATCACTGCCTTCACAAAAGCTTTAGAGAAAGCAAAAAGAGGATTGAATTGCAGAGAAAAGATGAATAAGCATGACACAGATCACTTTGGTGTTGTTTCAGGCTTTCCTTGAAGACTTGCCAGGCTTGCAAACTTTCAAGACAGACTTGTAAACAATATCCCAAAGCGTGTTTTATGCTGTGTGGACCAGGGTGGGATTTTCAAATACTGAGTTTCACAAGGACTTACACTCTTCTGTGAGATGGACAGCCCAATATTCAGCCTGTCTCTTACAGCAAGTGACATAGCTGATGCTGCAAACACAACAGATCGGTTCCGGACAGCATTAAAGATCCAACTTCAGTGTTTAAGTGTGGCACCTACATTAGGTATGTTTCAAAATGCTGCCATGGAGGATGTCTCCCTAACTTGCAAAGCAGCACCAATCTCACATGTTCAAACCAGGCTTGCATTATACAACTTGCAATTTATTATTTGCACACAGCTTCTGAGATGTTATTAAGCTACCTCATCAGAGGTAGCACAATGGTGGTGAAATGCTCCAGGGGTCCAGTGTATAGCCTATTGAAAGTCTGTTGAGCTGGAGGGAGGACTATACCAAGAAACTTATTATCCATATATGGACAGAACAGGTAGCAGTTGAATGAAAGGAAGAACCATTGTCTCCATTTCATACTAGAGAACTGAGATAATACAAATTCATTGATTAGTCCAGGCAGGGGATATGTAGCAGAGCTGGGATTTGGCCTAGAGCTGTGGGATCCCAGTCAAACACCTTAATCACACAACTATCCTTCCTGCACCCTCCTCCAAGCACAGTGCATTTTCATTCTTTTCCACAGCACCATCCCCGGTCTCTCGCTGAAGTTGGAATTACTAGAATTAATGGCATGTTGCATGTATTGCAAAAGCAAAAGATTAACCCACCTCCCCTTACAGTAAAATAACAGGTAGGCATAAACCAAACTTCAGCTCTTCTTTACAAAACACATCTTTACTAGTTTTTAAAATCACTTTCGAAGCTTTTACACCTGGTTCCTTACTCCCCGTGCCAGCAGGTGGGAGAGGAAGCATCCATAAATTCTGACCATTCTGAAGATTTTTGTATATCCTCTCGACTCCAGCACTGAATCTCTTTTTTCTCCCTTGAGCTAATGCCTCAGTAGCTGCGTCTTGACTTTCAAATATACTAACTGAGTTGCCAATCATTGTTATTATTTCTTCTTAGCAATCTT
The DNA here is from genome assembly GCA_024734555.1 of Trochalopteron elliotii. Classification (NCBI taxonomy): domain Eukaryota; kingdom Metazoa; phylum Chordata; class Aves; order Passeriformes; family Leiothrichidae; genus Trochalopteron; species Trochalopteron elliotii. The sequence goes on along the minus strand of JANPWX010000013.1, from coordinate 2,512,283 downwards.
CCAGCTTTACTTCAGCAACCCTCTTGTCTCTTTCAAACTTCAAAATCCACATTGCAGAAAAATCACTGTTTAAAGGCTGTATTTGGGGGGCGGGGGGTGGGGTGGCGGGAAGAGGGGGAGTAATAGCTGGTCCCACAAGTGAGATTCATTCAGTCTCAGGTGAGCCTTTTTCCAGCCTTCCCTGGAATGCAAATAACTTCTAGTCTGTGAAACTGGGAGAATTTTCTATTAAAAAAGGCACATGTGACAGTTGAACCAACTTATTGGATACCCTAGGGGGCTCTTCAGGCTATCCTTGCAGCAGTTTGAGATGATCTCCAACATAACAAACAAGTAGTGAAGCTTTCCTTTTCCTTGAAGATTCAGCTTTCAGAACAGAGTAGGGTACTGGCTAAGCCTGGGGAGAATGACCTGTAAAACACCTGGATTGGCAGGTCTGTGTGCAGGAGGCAGTGGATCAGGCCTGCAGTGTTGAGTAGGGGTGGAAGACAGGTTTAGGAGATTGGAGATGACAGTTCTCATTCCAGCTCTGCCACTGAGACACAGATGTCAATAAAGCAAGTTCATGAATAGGCAGCAGAAGCACTATTTGTGGATGAAAGAAGAGGATTTGAGTCTAGAATGGAGGGACATACTTCGCAACAAGTCCCTGTGGACCTCTTCTGATTGTCACAAGACTAGATTTTCCCAAACAAAGATCAGTTTCTCACATACACCATGATTTGATCTCTTGCATGACTTAATATGTAGCGTGACTCAAAGAAAAATGCAAACTATTCTTAGTAACAGCTTATTCATCCCCAGATGTTATTGTACACTAGGGTGTCAGCTACCTGTAACATTCCTCTGTGTCCTGCTTGCAGCTGAGATAGAGTTAATTTTCTTCCTAGCAGCTGGCACAGTGCTGTGTTTTGGATTTGGTGTGAGAAGATTGTCAATAACACACTGGTATTTTAGTTGCTGCTAAATAGTGCTTTCTCTAAACCAAGGACTTGTCAGTTCCCCATGCTCTGCTAGTGAGGAGGTGTGCAAGAAGCCTGGAGGTAGCATGGCTGGGACAAGGTACCCAAATTATCCAGAGGGATATTCCATACCACAGAGCTGTGAGTACGCTCAGTACTGAGGGGAGTTGGCCAGGAGGGGTAAATTAATGCTGGGGGGACAAGGCAGGGATCGCTCAGAAGGTGATGAGCAATTGTGCATCACTTCTCTCTCTTGGATTTTATTTCCAACTCTCTCCTTTTCATCATTATTACCATTACTACTATTATTATTATTACCATCATCATCATCATCATCATATTTTGTTCAATTATTAAGCTGTCCTTATGTCAACCCACGACTTACTTCTTTGTTTTTCTCATTCTCCTCATTGCACTGGGCTGGGAGAGTGAGCAAGCAGCTGAGTCATACTTAGTTGCCAGCTAGGTCAAACCACAACACTTTGAAACCCCAAGTCCAGCAACTCTGGACAAACATTCAAGCACTGAAGTACTTCTTCACAGTCTCAGGGCTTAGATATGCTGCAGTATGTTTTCAAATGCTGGGGCTGGAATCCATCCTCTTTTTCTCAGGGTGATTAATAGGTTTATCTTCAGATATCCTAGAGGAAAGTTTTCATTCTATCTAACTGTGAGAAGATGTGATGCACTCAGTGGGTTTTCTTCCAGGAAAGAAGAAATTATGCTGGAAGACTCCTGAAACTACTCTTTACTGAGACAGAATGAGGTCTTAGAACCCATTCTAAATTGCTGAATTAATTAAGCCTTCTTGTATTTGCAGTGACTTAACCAGGTGAACCACTGAAAAAAAGACCTGACGCAGGTGTTGAAGCCTGAGGGAATCTCTGTCACTTATTATAGCTTTGGGGTTGTAACTTCCCAGCAGTCTTGCTCACACTGTCAAAAAGGGCAGGCTGAAAAATAATGTCCTCAGGAAAATTGTTGGAATGGCAGAACATGCAGTCCAGAGCTCTGGAACCATCCAAATCAATTCATCACGTCTCCTTGCTTCAGTGACTTTTGGATTTAGGCTTTTGAGACTTTATGTGTGCACGCTGTCCTTGAATTGAAGAGGCACAATATCTTCATGTTATTCAAACCTTGATCTTCCCAAGGTTAAGAACTTAGACAAAATTTTTAAGAAAAGGGGTTAAAAATAAAGAAAGTAACAATGTTTTCTTACTGTGCAAGATGGTTTCTTTGTTACAAGAGGCTCTTTAAAAGACATTCTTCATACAGCAGAGGTTACTGTGAGTACAAATAGCCACTACAGTGAGATAAAGTGGTGGTTCTGGAATGACATACTTAGAAAGAGAGGAAAAAATAAGAAAAAGAGAAGGCAGCTAACAAAAATAGTAATTTTAAAAAATGCCAGAAGAAGGAAAGAAGAATTACATTTCTGTACACAAGAGTAATAATAAAAAAGTCCTTTTTCAGTTTATTTTCATTTACCAATGTTTTATACCCAATAGCTCTTTTGGTTTAATTCCAAGCTCCCCTTATTGCCATTGACAGAAGAACCAAATGCACTTGCTTTAACTGAGTGTAGCGTTGAAAGAAGAAAGCCATAACATTAATTTGAGAATTGGATGACTATGTATGCAGCAGGATGGATCAACTCCACTGAGTTTAAGAGGATGATGAATGGTACAACAAACAATGATGGACATGTACTCAGGTGGATTCATATTGCTGAATTTTGATTTGGAATGCAACACGGTACTGGGTTTGCTCAAGTGCCCACATTGTAACAGTACAAACAACCTGAAATTGTCTGGCATAGAACACTGTAGAAATCTCAGACATCAAAACTTTAGACAGCAATGTCTTCTTTCAGGCATGAGAACCAAACATGCTTTGCTATCTGTGGTGTTACAAAATGAATGACCAGCACAGCTCTGCCCTAAGCATGTAAATGTTAAACCTGACTGAATTGGTAAGTGTCACAGTTCTTCTGGCATGAAGGCTATATGTATTTCTGGCTCTACCTTCCTGTTGTTAGTTCTAATGACTTTTCTCCATGAGAGTGGACACAGCCAATGTAAAATGATTAGACAGCCATAAAAATTGCTGATTTCTAGCAGTTCTTGGTCTGAAATGACCCACTGTCTCAGCTACAAACACTCTGCTAATGGCATCTAGAAAATACAAATCCACAAAACTAGCCTAGCAAAAATTAAGGCTGCCCTTTATGGGTTTTATTGTTGCATTTTTCTTCCAGGAAAAAAGACTAAATCTTCCCTTAAGAGAGATATCACAGTAAAAATTTCTTTGCTAGAATGACACTCCTTGCTCTGGTCTTTACTTCTGGGGATCTTCAACCTCACACAGTATCTCACCACAGAAGGAGCCGAAGAGTTCTTCTCTCTGTAAGTTTGAATTCACACCTTTTGACTGGCATACAAAGACTTGAAATCATGGAATGGACGAAATTCTTTCCTTTCTTATTATGATGCCTATATGAAAAGGACTAGATCAGGATTACCCTAGTGGAGACTCTCAGTTTATTTCCATATTTATTCTTCCCTTCTTTATTTTTCTGAAAGTTCACCGCTGCCTGGCAGTTTCTAGTCATACTTTGACTTCAGCTCCTGAAAATTTCATTCTTTATATGAGTGTCTAAACAAACAAACCCTTGCTAGCAACTCACAAATTGTTAGCCAAGGTCAAGAAATAGAGCAAAGCACACATCTCAATCATGTTACCAGTTAGTAGCTCTGGCAGTTTCTGAGTCACCTCTTGGTGTCCATCCTGGATAGCACAGTATTTTCAGAAGGCTGAAAAAGCTGCTTTTCTTATTCACATTACATGCATCCTTGTTCTTGGACTCATGATAGCCATCTAATGATTGTCTAGTTCATGCAGAATGCAGTACAATACTACGAAATAGGCACCCTTAGAAAGGCAGTATGCAATCAAAAAAGCCCCACAGTTAAAATGCTATTTCTTACACAGATTAGAGATTACTATGTCTTTGTTGCAAAGAAAGGTACAGCTTAGAGAATACTGACCAAAGCATAACTTGAAGTGGTCATATAATAAAACATTGTTTCTACCATGGAATGAAATGCTGTCATGCAAAGCTTCAGGAAGTGCAGTAAGGAAACATAATGCTTCCAGCCAAGGGCGGAACTGGAGAATTTTCATCATTATAGAACATAGCAGGTGACAGACATCTCCTAGAGACAGCTTGCATCATCCAAATAACTAATTTATGAGGGTTTAAAATAAGATACTGTCTTATATAATCGTGTATTAATATGTCACTTCTCATATGTAAGTTTTTGTTTGCTTTTAATAAAACAACACTTGCATATATTTACCTGAATCATCTACTCTCAGCTTTTTACTGGGATTGTCACCACTGTCATCATCGGACATTTCCATCTCCTCTTCCCGGCGGATTCCCATGAGCTGTTCGCTGTGAGCATTTCGGAGCTCCTAAAATTCAAAATTACCTTTTGTCAGTATCGACTTCCATAAAGTCATTATATATTATTTAATATCTGGGTTTAATACTGATCTGATTTTAATTATACATAATTTATCATTGTAATCATATTTATTTGTGTATGAATATTTATAAAAACAGAAGCACAGGGAATTCTTCCTGTGAAAGAACTGAGTTTATCAAAGGTAACACTCAGGGAAAACAAGAGAAAACGTGAGTTTTCCCATTGAGCGATCTTTGGGTCTGCTAAGCATAGGAAAATGTTTTAACAGCAGGGATAATACTTAAAACTGGTGTGTAAGGCAGACTGATAAAGAGATTGCCAGCTTGCTTAAGGGATAGCTAATTCTTGCTTCCCTCTGCCACCTGGGGTATGATTCATTTGGCCAAATGTACAACATATAAAGTTGTCTTAACTAAAAGGCACCCTAAAAGTGCCTCATTCTCTCTGCTGATTGCACAGGAAGCTGAGAGCAGACAATGCAGATGAAGAGCTGTATGCTTGTAAGTGCCTAATGCTGGTCAAAGGAATCTCACCCTCTGTCCCTACGCCCAGATTGCCTTGGACTTAAAAGACACAGTCCCATAACGCTGAAAATCTTTGCATCTTGATCCAAAATGAGTGACAGCAGGGACGGCTCGGTCTCCGGGTGACTGTTGCAAGGACAGGCAGGCAGCCCCTGCACATGTCAGCAGGAAAAGGATCAGCAGGCATGCGGGCTTTGTAGGAGTCTAGACGGTCTTTGTTCTGGGTAGAAAAGCTGGCGCGGGCGTAGCAGCTGCCTTTGTAATGGCAGCACCGAGAAGATTGAGAGGACTCTATTTTGTCCTAATAATCCTGTCAGGTGTAACATGGGGATGCTGCACTGTGATTAGTGTAGGCTTTGTCCACCTGCAGACAGCTAATTTTTCTGCCAACAAAGAGCTTAATTCCCAAAGAGGTGGTTTGAAATCTTTGAAACAAGGGAGAGTCGTGTGGAAGGAGGAGACAGCATTGAGGAGTCTGACAACAGCTCTGTGCAATTAACAATAATCTGTCAGAGGGGGGCTGCGTGAAAAAAAGGGAAGGCATTTCTCTCAAGTTGCACCCTTGGTTCATCAGCAGATCTCAAATATTCTGAAAAATGTATCCGTACTCATTAATCCCAGCAAAGGCAAGGAACCTAATTAGTGGGTACTTTACAGGGGAATAATTTCAAATTAAAAAAAAAATGTTATTAAAAGGCTAAATTATCAACCAATGTCTAATGAAATCCTAAGCATCTCTGGAAGAAACTGGCAAGCCATTTCTGATTCCTTAATGGAAAAGGCCACCTGCACATTTTCCTGGGGAAGAATACTGCATACATGAGCAGACATTCACTTACATTTACTCCCTCATTAGCGGACAAAAGTCCTTGATGCATCAGTGTCTACATATTCAGGAAAGTCAATAATTTTCTATGGAGAATGTCTATGTGTGTGAGTCTTTTCTTTGCCTTAGGTTTCTAGCAAAGCTTTTCTAAATTCAGGAAAAAATTGGAAGGTGATCAAGTAATTAAACAAATCAGCAGACAATATCATGGTTAGAAGATACAATTTAAATCAAATATACCATTTGGTTTATTTCCATCACATTTCAGATCTGAAAAACAGGCATTTCCAAAATATATTGGTTTAGCTAATGCTTTACATAATTTTGAATTGTTTTATTTGTCCTCCTCTTAGAAAAACAAAAGGCAGTAATTTTTGAAAAAAAATAGCAGAGAATCAACATTGCTGGAAATTTCAACTCTTACAGATTTCAGTTTATTAAATATTTAGAAACCAGCAAATGAATGACACACCACATCCCCTTACAGAAAGTTAGTTTAAGAAGGGATGATCTTAATACAATTAAAATAATATACTAGCAAATCATATTTTCATATTTCTCTAAAAGATAAGACAAACATCAATCCCCAGCTTCCCAACTTTCAATTGAACAAAGGCATTATCTACTATGTATATGAAATATTTGTGAACAAAATGCAAAATACAGTTTGTACCAATAAATTATGCTAACATTTTATTTTAAGTGTCCCATTATTGAAGTAATTTTGTATTCACCATAATAGCACTGATAATAAAGTATTCATTTGGTATTCATGTGGATGTTACATTTAGTGCCATTGGTATTCAACTGTAATTTAGCATTAGTTAATGGACACTTAAAATGTTATCCAAATGATTTATATCACAGCACTTCAGTATTTCTCAAACTAAGTGTACAACACTTATTTTACAAGTGTACTACAAAATAATTAAATAAGTGCACCTTACCTTCTAAAGTTTTTATTCTGAGACAGAGAAAAATCATTTAGAGGACTGTGATAGTAACAATCAACACACTGTACCACATGACAGTAAACCAAGTGTATGTAAATTGCTCATATTAAAATTAAAAAAAAAGGAAGAAGAAAGAAAGAAAACAAAGACAACGGTACTTACTTTTTAAAATACAGGCTCATAGCGTATATACTGAATTTAAATTGAAAGCTGGATGACCAAAACACAGGATGAGGTCTAGCACTTCCTTTGCTGCCACTCACAGCAAGGGGAGTTAGAATCCCGTTTCCTTTGCTCATGCTTATGACAGTCACACATGCATGGTCCAACATTTCTAATTGTGTGTGGTTGTACAATTACATTTATACTGGTTTCTTTGCAAGTGCAATATTTAGAATCAACACAAGTGATGTATCTACTTTTTTAAAGATAAACATAGAACAAATGGGAAGGAATAGGTCACAGTTAGGGACTTAATATTCTTAAGTCATTATTTAGGAAAGAAAATTTTTTATTTTATTTTCACTCAAAGTCATCTTATAATGACCATAAGATGGCACAGAGAAAAAAACTCTTTGCCACAGAATTCTTCTTTTAAAAACAGATCATGATGACTCCTAAATTCCTTATTTGAAAATACTGTTCCTAATTTCCCTACTTCAGTTCATTATTTTAGATAGTAAACATAATCTTCTAATGATTTCCCAAATTTTGCATGAAAAATAAAAAACACATTGCTCCCTGTCTTCATGTTATTTAATGACTATTACCATAATGAGAGCAATGGGAGCAATTCATACTGTAGACAAGACTGTAAACGGCCAGTTGATTAACAGCTAAAATGGTAGCTGTAAATATCACCAAACACACTATGTCCAGCTACAATCACACTCGTTCTGTGTCAATCCAGCTGTGAGATGATGGATAGAAAGTAAAAATAAAATCACCAACCTCAGAATGCTTTCGCCAAATGTCTATGTTCTTTCGCTGGGCTTTCGAGAAATGGTCCCAAGCTTTTTGTCTGGTAGAAGCGTTGAAAACGGCGACAATCTGCTCAACTTTGGTGAACAAGGAAGTCAAACAAGACAAGCAATTTATGTTGTGATCACTATAGAGAAGCAAAGCAAAGACACTAGGAGTCTATGGATGATGTCATTACTGAAACAACATCATCAATATCCATCCAATGATGTGTCTTTTGTACTTACATTGTATCAATGTTGGAGATGTCTCCCTTCAAGTCTGTCTCCATAACTTTAGTCTACACAACTCTTAACTATGCACCAAGAACCAGGCATGCAGCTGCTTCCCCGTGATGTCTGCTACCACTCCCTGTGCTGGCACATGCCTTTGCAGGTGTGGCAATACGTGTGTGACCACAGAAATGACCCTCGAGACATCCACCTGACACGTGCTCCCCAGCGGCAGCAGCGCACAGAAAAACGGGCTGCACAAATGGGAGCATGGAATCCAGGCAGGCTCTGCTTGGAGGGGCAACTATCTGATGATAGTGGGAACTTGTCAGCAGGTGGGAAGGGCTGAACCATAGATCAGCCCTGCACTCTGTGGCTGCATCTGTCGCTTCTCCTCCATTCAATATCAAAGGGCTCACCTGTGGTAGATCAGTGCTGCCTCCATGGCCTGTGCATAGTTACTTACATGAACAGACACTTCTTTCTTTCATATAAGATGAAGAACAGATGTGAAATGGGCTTCCCTCATTCAGCTCTAATTAATTTGTTCTGAAGCCAAATGTCAATATTTAGATCAGTTATCTAGGAGAATTAAGATCCTCAAGTTTTTAGCTATTTGTTCAACTCAGTTGAGAAAGGTTTCACTCAACACTCTTTTCTTTTCCTTCACTTCAGTTACAAGCAAAATTGTCCTTCCACAACAGTAACCTGCCTAAAAATGATTTGGCCAAGATGTGTGTCTCCTTGATCCCAATACAAGTAACTGAAGAAAACACCAATAAATCCAGATTTTCTACAAACGATCTCGGCTGTGCTCCGGAATGAGCAGCTGTGCCAACCTATGAAGTTGAACTGAAAAATGCTTCAACTCTTTGACAAGGTTCTTTGCTATCTATCTCTTTAGATTCCTGGGTGGAAACAATGTCCTTTCTTTATCAAGTTGCAGCTTGCAGCACTTCTTGCCCTCTCACTGAAAAGTGGTGGCAGGAGTGCTGCAACACCCTCTGCCCTGGTCCCTTATCTTGCTGATCTAGAGCTTCTCTCATTCTCCCCTTAAGTAAGAGATGTAGAGAATATTGCTATATATAGCAACCTATCCTACCTAAAATGGTGAGCTCACCTACTAAAGCAGTATCTTTCACCTCTAGAATGGAACTTTATTCTCTCTCATTTGAGCACATTTCTTCTATTCTCTGTTTTTTTACCACTTTTGAAGGCTGCTTTCAGATTCCAGATTACAACATTTTGAATGGAAGCTTTTCTTTCAGAGATGTTTAATTATCTTCTAAAGTCATAGAAAACAACTGTAGCTCAATTTCTTTTAAAACAAATACGTATAGGTAGTTTACAATAAAGAAAGTTCTTCAGACCAACTGTGATGTTCTTATCCATTTGTAATCCGTTTAACTTTTAAAGGTAGATGTGATAATTTCATCCCATTAGAACTTTCTTAGACAGAAGAGTGGATGTATCAAGGAAATAACACTGTGTATATTTTTTCAATTAATTTGAAAAGAATGAAAAAGGTAAAGCACTCTATTATTATGTGTATAGAAATTGAGACTAGAATTTAATTACTGTCATTCTGTTGATGACCCAGGTGCACCGAAAATTTTGCTTAATTAACAATCTGTTTTCAGTTTGCAAGTGGAAATTCAAGTAGAAAAGATTCACAAAGATACGAGGAAGAGCTGGTTTGCCATTTTCCACTAATAAGTATTAATAAGATCATCTGAATTTTGAAAAACATTTGATCTTTAAAGTGTTTAATTTCCATTACGTGAACAGGTGCTAAGTTTTATCAAAAGTCATTATCTGATCATTTCAGAAACTTTCCTCAATGGAAACACAAGCTAGGAAGATGCCATAACTTCTTCTTGTATAACTGCAGTACACAAAGTGAATATTAAAATTATCTTCTTCACTTACGTAACCTTTTGGAATTAAAAAAGTGACAAGAGGTAGGATAGTATGAGTACAACATGCCAAAAATCAAGGCATTTAAAGAAATTTTATGAAACAGGCAGCAAGGGATAATACAAAGAAAAATGCAGAGGAGAATACTAAATTAGTATGTATCAAGGACCAACATACCAGTGCTCTATTCAAAGAAAGTGTCAATGTATGTACAGCAATTTCAATATTCACAGTGACCTAGGCTATGAAGCTTTGGAAATTCCAACATAGAAGCTCTCCAAGAACTACATTAGAGCTATACAGCAGCCAAGGCCATGGTTTGACAGTACAGGGAAGTGCCTTGACATCTTTTTGTACTGCACCAAAATCCTGCATTCATGTGCTATGAGATGGCAATTCAATGTAAACCTGCTCTGCCACATTTGTTCTTGTTGCACCAAGACTCATTTATTTCCCCATAGATACCTTGGAAGCCTAAAGCTGGCATAAGGCTTGTGCTCTGGGAAATTGGAAGACAAGACATGATGTACCCACTCCTGATCAGAATCAAATTTGTATGGGTAAGTGATCCAGCAGCACACAGCCCACTGGAATGGTAGATTCATTCCTAAGGAGAAGCCATGAAAGGTTTATATTATCTGAGAAACTCCCCAGTTAAGTCATTTTTTGTCTGTGTCTGGGTAAAACTGGGCCAAAGAGAGGCCCCAGATTTTGGGCTGATAACTCCATAATCTGAGTCTCTCTGCTGACCATGGTTTTCAGATTATTTTCTGATCTCCAGGAAGAAATTTCCAAAACTATATAGCAGGTCACATGTATCTCTCTAGGGCACCTTGAACTCCAGAATGCACTGTAGTGTCAACTGTGACTGGTAAGTAGAATTATTAAGTAACATGAAATATTCATTGTCAAACATCTGTTAGTGAGTTCTATGCTATATCAAATTTTCATTGACCATATGCAAAGCTGTTTCCTTACTAAACTAGGGTTTGAAAAAACACATTGTTCTGGAAGGGCCCATAACATGTCATGTTTTTCCCATCAATATAACTTACAGGATATAAGTTACTGCATCTTTCCTAATGACTTATTCTGCGGCTGCTAATTTACGTGGCATGTTTTGGACAAAGGATTATTATCTAATTGTTTTTCTGTTGTATTATAAATAACTAGAAAGACCCAAACAACTGAGCCTAGAGTGATATGCAAGTGCCAATGCTTAACAAATGTAATGCAACTACAATATACTTTATTAGAGGTGCCAGCTTATAGTAAGTATATTAATAGAAAGTCTAAGCCTTGGTTTCTGCTGCCATAAAGAATGCTACCTGGAAAAATTCTTGCTATCAATTATAAATGTAAAAGCAACCAGAAGAACTAGAAAAAACTAGCAAAAATCCCTTAAACAATGCCTGCAGAAGTTGCATAGAAGATTGTATTGAATGGAAAACTAGAATATCTCCAGGGCAAGAAAATATTTGATACAAGATATTTGAAAATTGTACTACCAAAGAAAAACATAAATAAATGAGAACCAAAGTGTAGTCTCATATGCAGATTAAGAGGTAGAGAGAACACTTTTACCCTGCGTTACATTTATCAAGCAGTCTATTTTAAATACACGATTGAGTGAAGTCTGCAATTTATCTCTGGGTTCAGGAGTTAAGAAGTACTCAATTTTTCCTTGGCTTATTACATGATAAGCTGCCATACATATTATTTTATACTATATATTATAATACATATAATTCATAACAGCAAAAAGAAATAAAATGGAAACAAACAAACAAAAAAGTTAGAATAAAAACAAAAGTCTTGGCTGAGACATAAAATAATCAGATTTCATGTAGAATTTTAGTCCAAATTCCACCAATTAAGGACACAGGATGAAAAGGGCTTTGCACTAAATTACTGCAAGTGTCAGAGTAGAATATATGGCAATTTAGCACAGAAAAATTCTGTAAGAGTGCGACAGTTGACATGAAGGGTAAAAGAAAAATTCCACCCTTAAAATTACAGTGTAAAGGAAACTGTTACAGTAAATGTATAACATGCTTTTCAAATATAGAGTCGCAGCACAGGGAGGATATGGAGTTGGCGTGGTTTGGGTCAGAAGCCCTGTTGCTGAATCCTGACTAAGCTGCAGTCTGCCAATTGATTTGGCTCCAAGCCCAGCAAACCAAGGAATTACAGTAGTCAAGGCTAGATGCTGTAGTAAATGAATTAGAGTCTCCAGGTCAATATTGGATAGGGAAGAGAATATTTTTGGCAACAGTCCTGAAAGGCATTTGGTAATGAACCGAACAGAACTTAGCATTAAGTCCAAGGCTAAAATTGTGCATAGGTAAATGACATGTGACATTAGTAAGAGAAATGGTAGCCAGATTGCAGAGTAATGAAACATGTATTATTTTAATTAATTTGAGCCAAACACTCATTCTTTTGGTTAAGGTACTTTTTACTTATAAAAAAGAATTTGCCTTTCTCACTTTTAGAGCTGAAAACCTGCAGCCTCTTCCTGTTACTCAATTCACAGTAGGCCGCAGATGGAGAGACAGATGTGATTGCCTTTGACTAGCAGAGGAAAACATAAAAGTTGGAAATATCACCCTGGGGAAGACGGCAGATAATGCAAGGGATGGGTCCTAAAGTAAAGCATACCACAGCTGGATATATAAGCAAAGGCCATTATAGATTTGTATAATGAAGATACAGGTTTTGACAGCTATGCAAAGTATCTCATCTGCCACAAATAAATGCCATAGCTGTTTCTCTTTGTTTTTGGTTTTGTTGGGGTTTTGTGTTTGGCTGTGTTTTTTTAAAAAAAACTTTTTAAAATACACAGTTATATGCAAACTCCATCAGAGAAATTTGGTCTGCATGCTGCCCAGATGCCTGTAGGTTCCTTAAGATGTAGTGTTAAGACATAACATGATAAAGGAGAAAACCATAGGACTGCACTATTATAACCCCAGATTCTACCTTTTTGGACAGACCAAGAGAATGGTGCTTGCAGTGATTTATCTCTCAAATAGTTTTGCTGTGTGGGCGGTCAGCTTGCAAGGATGCCATTTCTCAACCTGCCCTTCTACCAATAACTACATCAGTACTAGCAATCAAAACCAGCCAAGGACTCTTCTTTTTCCCTGAAACCAATGGGCATAACATGCTGAGTGTCCCTGCTGAAAAAGTGCTTCTCTTTCCCAAAAAGATGCTTTTCTGGGAAATTACTCGGCCTGCATCAAACTCTAAACTGCACCACATTTTGTGGGAAAACACTAGGTCACCCAGAACAACAACTTTCAAACAGCTGAACAGTATGGACCAGCCTGCCCTAGATCAGCTTAATTTAATTTAAAAAGCAGACAGAGTCGGGGGGATCATCCTTTACTAGCAGTCTCACCTTCTCTAAGCCGTCATCCTGGTACAGATGGCTTAGCAGTGCAGAGACCAATTACAAGACTTACCAGAGGAAGAAGGATGCTTTCCTCTTCCACCTACATTGTCACACCTACCTGAATACTAGAAAGAATGTCCTCTCTCTAAATTATTTCTAATTATTCTATAAATTATTTCCCTTTGAATCGGGAAATGTACATTTCCTACAGCATTTGAGACCAGCAGAGTGTGTGTCTGGGCTCATGCTTGGTCCCTCTTCCTGTTCCATCTGACTCAGACAGGTCCTAGTCAATCTGCTTGTGTGGGTTATTAAGAGGCTGAGCGAATGTCAAGGGTCTATACCTGGATGATGCGGGAAGAAATACTTCTTTCTAACACAATAAGGAGATCCTTCCACATAGACAAAGAAGAAAAAAGCACTTACACCACAACAGTTACTACAACACCATGTCTTGTAAGAAGATCAAAGCCCCATGCCAGCAGACATTGTTTTCCTTCCTCCTTCTTTCAGCTAAGTAACCCAGTGGGGAACAGTGACAGAAGGAGCATTATGGGGATACTAAAAGCGCCCAATTTATAGGATTCATACTGAAACCTGTAGCAACTTGTAGGAGTAACTTGTCTGAAGTATGTACATCAACAATTGAAAGTTCTAGAAATAGAATGCTCCCTGCTAAACCTTGAAATTTAAAAAAAAAAAAATTAATTAAAGAGAGCTCAGTTTGCCCTGCAAGGCACTGCTAGAAAATCTATCTACAATTTAAGCTTTGAAAATCTTTTATGTTGTGAAACCATGGTTTAATTTACAACAGAGAAACTGACAGCTTGGTGTAACTGCAAGAGCTGGCACGGTGCCATGTGATAAATCACTCGGACTCAACAAGACCACTTCACCTTCATGTCATTTCTCAACAAACAGGAGCCTGACATCAGACCAGCACAACATAGCAGGGCAAGTACAAATGTACAGTACCTGCTCTTTCAATGCCACCAACTTACATTACTGAATGGACTTTATGGACCTTGTGTTGACAATCAGAATAAAAGCTTAGAAAAACCTCAACTGCCCCCCACCAACTCAAAGGAAGATGAAATGAATGCTGCTTTCTTCATCAGCTTGACAAGATTATTAACCATCCCCAAAGTACTGCAGTTAATTAGCTGTTCTTTCATTCATTTATTGTTAGGCACACCTTTCTTTTCAGTTCTCAGACTTAAAAATAGCAGAACTGGGAACTACCATTTTTGGTAAATCTGTCCAAAAAGAGAACTCCCAGGGAACTCTGTCATGTAGGAACATCATAAATGGGACTAAGCCGCTGCAGGTCCCATTAAGTGAAGTAATAATTAGGCAGGAATCTTGTAGATTAAAATGTTCCTGGGAGGAACAGGAGGGCTATATTTGTTTGGGGCATAATATGGTTTATTTTGCTGAAGAAGAAGTATAAAGGTGTGGATAAGGAGGTTTCAACAGCCATAGTCTCTTCTGGCAATCAAAACAAAAAATTGTCTCACACACTTTAGGTGTGAAATTTACTTCTCCATTTGTTGCCATATCTTATGTTCCCTTGCCTGCCATCACTCCTTCCTTCTCTAATTTTCTTCTTCCGTGTGTGTCCGTCTTTCTCTCCCATATAGTCTATCGCTTTCTAAAACTCTTTTCTTGCTCCATAACATCTCTGTCATCATCACAAACCACACCATTTGTGACAAATCCAGTGATTTGACATGAAGCATGACTAGTGCATACTGAAGGGAGCAAGTATTTCAATCACTCATAGTTGCATAGGATTATTCGTATTTATAAGTTTTATTCAATCATTTATAAAGCAGTCTGAACAGCTTTAGATGTGCAGACCACATGGTACGCACAGCCAACTCATCCTTTTGGGTGAAACCTCCACCTTTCCTTCCTTGCCTAATGTCTCTTCCCTCATCCTTTATTTCCACCGAACATTTACAGCTCAGTTCTGTGATGCATCAGGCCCTTACCCCTGTTTCTACTCAGCAAGGCAAGTCAAAACCAAACACAGATTTTCACGTGATTAAAGCACATGCTTCTTTGCCTTGAACCTTGTGTCATCATCTAGGAGAAATGCAGATTCCAGGCAAGTGGCATGAGTTGTCAAAATAGACTGAAATCTCTTGGAAGGAAGTGCTTTTATTTTTCTGCAAAATACCATGCATATTTAATGGACTACATTAAAAAACAAAACCTCTTAAAAATAACAGAAGAGCTCCTGTTGAAATTCTGGCCATGCTTAAATTGATACCAAGATCTGTATTGACTTTAGGTGGAGTGAAAGCTACAGACAATGGAAGGAAAGCAGAAATTCAAAGAAAATGAAACACAAAAGAATAATAAGCTATGTGAAACACTATGAATTGCAACCACAAAGGGTTATACTGCCAAAAGAAAGGGAGGAACTACAAGAATGCAAGGTAAAATAAAAATAGAGTCTTTCATCTCTATTCTCTGCCACTGCCACAGCATCTTGTATAGAAGTGCTTTGGGGGAACACATGTATATGACACAGAAAATCTCATAGATAGAAGCACAACTGAAAAAAGAATAAAGAGATCCAGCAGAGCTTTACTGGACAAATTATCAGTATAGAAACAAGCCAAGAGCACAGTGACTAAATGAGCTAACAAAAGGAACTGGATAGATTGTAGAGGTTATTTTGTACTTAATTTTTTTTCTATTTTATAAATGCATCAAGGTAGAAAGTAATAGTGGCAACTAATGACATGAATGATTAATGTTTTTATTTGTATTATAGTGGCATTCTATGACACCAACTGGGAACTGGGCTGCACTGTAAAAACACATTATATGACTCAATCTCTTTCACAAAGAGCTTAATGATGACCTAAAAAATTGCACATAAAGTAAGCTCATATTTTTGAATTAGTCAGTGGCAAAGGAAAGAAAGACTGTAAGACTGGACAATTAAAGAGCAGGAAAATCCTTTCAAAAGTTGTTATTAATGTGGAGCAATTCAAAGAATACTCTGGAAAGCATGATTATATATAAAAAGTCTGACTGCTTAGAGAATTTTAACCAGCATGTTTTCAATATCTGTAATGAAACAGGCTTCATTTTTAGTACTATGAGAATACTAAAAAGTGGAAGGATTTTTGGGGAGAAAGTACTGAAGCATGGAATTTAAAGCAAATCAGATGAGACAGTGATTTTAGCAATCACCATTATATCAATGTAAATTCTATCTTTTCTAAAGCAAAAGAGCAACTTCTGAAGTGAACTTGTAAAGAGAAAAACAAAACTGATGCCAATCATTTTTTTAAAGAGAGCTAAAAAAGGATTTTTAACATTTTTCTTACTTTTTTGAATATTAAAAAAAAAATGCAGATTCTATCTGTGAAGGCATTGATAATGTTAAAACAGATTAAATCATATCCAGGCGGACCAGAGAATGAAAATGAAGAAACCTGAAAGGAGGAGGATCTTATTCAGTCTATTGAGATTACTTTTCCCTTCAGAATTATTTAACTACAAATTTTTATTTTTTTTTTTTGGACAGGGGGGTGTAATTCATATCAGATACCAACCAGCTATTTGATAAGAAGTTAATGTAATCTAATATACCACTGGAGTCCTTTAGTAGAAAGGAAAGGAAAACCCAAGGTGACAATTGTGAGATTCCCAAAAAGGGCCACATGATACACAACCTTGTCTGCAAACTTTTGATTCTTCCTAAATGGACAGGGCTACTGAATCAGCTCAAAGTTTAATCTAGCTTCACTTCCTGTTTCACAAGTAAGGGCCGAAGATGCTTAGCAACAGGCAAAGCAGGTAAACTGCACAATCTCTTAATCCATAGAATCATAGAATGGTTTGGCTCGGGATGGATCTTAAAGATTATCTGGTTTCAACCTCCTGCCATGGGCAGGGACACCTTCCACTAGACCAGGTTGCTCAATACTCCATTCAACCTGGCCTTGAACATTTCCAGGAGTGGAGAATCCACAGCTTCTCTGGGAACCTGCTCCAGTGTCTCACCACTCTCACAGTATGTTTCCTCCTGATATCTAATCTAAACCAATCCCCTTTCAGTTTAGAGACATTTCCCCTTGTTCCATGTTCATCCTGGACATCAGAAAGAATTTGTTCACTGAAAGGGTGGTTAACCATTGGAACAGGCTGCCCAGGGAGATGGTGAAGGCACCATCCCTGGAAGTGTTTAAAAAATGACTGGACATGGCACTTACTGCTATGGTTTAGTTGGCATGGTGGTGTTCATTCAAAGGCTGGACTCAAATGATCTTGGAGATCTTTTCCAGCCTTACTGATTCTATGACTATATGTCACGTAATCTGGCCGTGGGCTCTATGACAAAAACCACGCTCCCACTGTTCCCCCAGAGGCACACAAGAGACTGATTCGTAGACCCTGATGAGGACCTGGTGTCAGAGTCCACTAAGTCCATTAATTCATTAGTAAAATGGACAAAAATGATGGAAAGTCATAATCTGCTCAGTAACCAGATATGTGGGACTTCTCTTCATTACAGTATGTGTGCTTAATCTATGAACCTGTATACCAGGACACATTCATCACCTTGTGTGTTTTACTTTTTAGATATCAAATTAATTTTGAATATGGAATTTTTATTCATCTGTAGGTACTTTTGTCAGTGTTGCCAAATTTGTCAGTGTTGCATTAAATAGTCTGAAAACTCAGTAAGAGGTAGGCAAAGTTTACGGTGCATGGAGAAGAGAGTCAGAGGAGGTAATTGCAGCTTTGGTGTAGTCTAAACAAACATCAACAGCCCAACAGGGATATCTCTAGGGCCTCCACTTTCCTTAAACATGAGGATCAACATCTGTAAACCTTAGGCTGAAAAGGTGGTTTGGGAGGAAATGAAACAGAGATGAATGGAAAGTCAGGCGGCAGTGTCACATGTATCTAAGATGTGGAAGTAAAGTAGATATCAAACCACAAAGAGAGACCTATCCAAAATCCTTGAAAACAATCCATACTTTAGGCACAAATTCAAATCTAGAAAAATCAAGTAATTTAATAAAAAGAAGGAAGTAGACATTTTTCTGTCTTTATCCCTTAAATAACTGAAGAAGTGCTATACCAAGGCACCATACTACTCCCTGTAGCACTTAAATCAGGTGCTATAAATTTGTGGTGTGACAGCAGTAATACACTTTATTTCACAGATTATCCTGGCACAAGTACTTTGATCAGGTAATTAATTCACGTGCTGAACAATTGACCCAAATTTTTAGGGGTAATCTGCTCAATAATCTCCTAAATACCTCCAGGCACAAATTTGTAGCAAGGATTTCAATGCCTGTACTGCTTTAGTAGTTGGGCCATAAGATGAAATGTTCTGGTCACAGTAATCCTCATTAATAAGAAAATATTTTCTACTGAGACTCACTAAGACGGAGTGTGTGTGTGTGTGAGTGTGTTCCAGGTGAGTGCACTTGAAGCCAATTCTATTTCTTTTCCCTCCCCATAACATTCATTACTGGCATTTTATCTAACTCCAGGTTTTTCCCTTATGCTACACCTGTCTGTATCAATGCTGTACACAGTAAGTGGGATTAATCTGCTCTGAACAAGGCATGTAAAAAGTGGGACATCTGGTTCAGAGCTAGGCCCCCTGTGAATCCTCTATGGGCAGCAGAGAAAAAAATGGTATATCCAAGAGATGATTCATCTCATTGGAAGAGGACCATGAGGTCAGTTTGATGACTCATTTGGTGGAGATTCTTATTTTTCTCTTCTGACTACAAAAAGTCCCAGAATGGTCAGCTCCGAGTTGACGTCTGACCTAGTTCATGAGAGAAGACTGCCACATGATATTTTTAAAATACTGTAATATTTATGTCAAATGGCCACACAGCTGCAGCATTACACTAGACTTTTGGATCCTTACTGCAGAAGAGCAGAAGTGTGTTTTTGTTACTCTGCAGAATTGAATAGGCCACACACACCTATTTTGGACATCTTGCATTTTCAAATTCTTCATAAAGCAACTGACATATTGTAACCACATATGCAGGACCGTGGAACAACAATGGAAAAAGATGCATGAAAAACATTCCTCAGATCAATTCAAATACAGATCAATTCAAATTTCTTTGAAAAAGGGAAATTCATTTCAGAATATCCATGCTTAGCAATCTTAGGCATATACATGTATAAAGGAAAAACATCATCCGTTTGCAGCAAGTTTGCAAGGAATTTTAACAAGACATATTAGTGCTAATAATGGCCAATGTTTATGATGTTTATAAAATAAACAATGGGGAACATCTGGAAAGCTTGTAAAACTTGTTCTTATGAAATCACAGTGTAATATCTTTCCCTGGGGCTGCTTTTTGCTGACCATGCCCTCCTAGGCCAGATCTGTCAGAAATTTTCTTCTTCCAGACACTGCTGTTACTGTGGCACTAGGAAACTCACATTTTGAAGCCAGAGCTATTTCTGTTTTTGTAAGTTCAGCATTCAGCACATTACAGGAGCAAAACAGATAGTCAAAACTGCAAATTTCCACCTGAAACTACAGGGATCTCTATTTCCAAGTGACAGATGTTCTACAACAGTTGGTGACAAATGGGCTAATTTAGTCTGATTTAACTAAAGTTCAGCCTGCTGACAATGGGGGACTTTTTTTAATGCAGCTGAAGAAGGCATTTTTGAATGCTAGAGCAGGCTGTCACACACAAAACTAGAGAGGCCCTGGTGTGAACTGAACAGCATGCCACGGGTGGTGCCTGCATCTCTGTGCCTCACACTGCCTTTTAGATGCTGAGACAGAAGACAATATTGCCTAGCAAATTACCAAGGGAATTAGCTGGTCTTTTAAGCTTACCCTCTGAACATATGTACACAGAAATCAAATGTCTTTGGCCCAGAATCTTTGTTTCTAAGTTATGGCATCTAAACTCTTAAATTAGGATATATGCCTATGGTGAATTGGTCTTCTGAGATGCTGAGCTCTCCATCACTTATGCAGGAAGCTTTGGTGGCTGCTTTGCTAAGCCAGACAAGTCCATCCAAACTTATGCCTTCAAGCCTAACTCTTAAAGGATGTCAACTGAGTGACCAGAAATAAATTGCACAAAAGCCTTTAGGGCTTTTTTTTTTTTAAATGTAAAGATTAGAGGTATGATTCAGAAATTACAATGTAACAACTTCACTGTCCTCCCTCTGGTAAATTATCTTGGGTTTTGTTCTGAACTGGCACATGAGAGCTGGCTCCAGGCTTCAGCTTTCTGAGTATCATGCCTCTTCCTTGAGGAGCCATTAGTAAACATGTTAAAACCCACCAACAATTAAATCAGTTTTCTTTCTCCTTTTTCCTTGCCTTTTCTCTTTTTCCTCATACTTTTCTCCTTTCTCCTTTCTCCTCTCCTCATCTCCCCTGCCTTTGAAGAAAACTTCTAGGCAAGTATCCTGATCATTGTTTTATGAGGGAACCTCATTAAAGTAAGTTCATAGATTGTATTTCTCTACTAAGGAAATAGCTGCCAGCACTAGATATTTAAGACAGTTTATCTGCCCAATTAATACTGGCATTGTATGCCAACCAGTCCTGATGCCAGCAGCAGTACAGCATAATTTTCTGCTGTGGAGGTGGCCTTTACCTGTGAATATATCCCTGAAAGTTAATGGATTCCATTACCTTTTACCTAAACCCAGGCTAACACAATTACCTATTTGTGCTCTGTTCTGTAATTGACCTAGTTAACTAGCTGCCACACACAGGCTACACATCCCTTCTCTCAAAAAAGCCATGATCTTTTCTCAGAGCAGTGAGGCTTCTGTCTTGTCCATTCTTGAGGCTTTATGTCTACACAGCGGTAGACATCGTGAATAGAGCATGTCTCCATCTATTAATAAAGAAAACTACTGAAACTTTGCTCACCTTGAATAATAAGTTCTTAGGAATGGTCCTTGATCCTCCAAACTGCCATAGAGTATGGAATAGGATGTGAAGTAGAGCATGACTGCATTGCAACTACTTACCCCCAAACAAACAAGCCAAATGATAAAACCACTACCACCACCACCACCATCACTACAACAACACTGACAAAAGGGGAGTTTACTTACATTGGGTGAGGATCCCTGTTAAGGCATTTTTGAAAGTCTCCTTGGCCTGCTCCATCTCCTGCTCGTGAGCCGCCTTCTCGTTCATGAGCCGGCGGACGTGGCTGTTGGCCGACTGCACCATGGAGTAGAACTGGTTTGCGGAGCGGCGGTTCACCTCGCCTCGCTCAATCCAGGTGAGCAGCACCGTGATGGCCTCGGAAAACTTGCTATCGTCTACAACAATCAAAGCACAGGTTTCAAATTGCAGGCATAAATATCCTGCTGAGAACACATTTTCTGCTCCATGTCACATTAAAATCACCATAAATCCTGCTTGCAGTATATCATTTTGGGCAATTTTTGTGTCCTTTGTTCTATCAGATGTAGGAAGCCAATACAGCCATGTGAAACTACATAAATCTTCCTTCAAGACTTATCTTCTCCTCATTTTAATAGCTTTCTCACAATAAAAAGTAGCCTCCCCCCCTTCCCTGCGGCCTGAGTCTTCACTTTCACAATGTCTCCCTTAAGCCATTCAGTGATATGGAATGACCTTACAGCGGGAGTGAGGAGACCTCTGTGGTACTGGACTCACTGAGGAAATGAAATGTGTCTGTCTTAATCTGCTCAGTCAAAAGCTCAGTTTTGGAGCCTGGGCTCAGCCATACTTATGTCAACGGATTTTACTAACATCATGTTGTTAATAAGGAACAGTGTTGAGGCTGAACAATTCCTCCTCAAAACACTGATTAATTACAAGAAACTGCTTTGAACAGATGATGTGCCTGCATTAATTTTGTATTATTTGCTTTGTACTATTTGTTTTATGTTTCACATTATATATATATATTTTTAAAGGATTCCAGATGAATCCAGGAAAACACCTGGATTACAGCTTCATGTTTACCATTCAGGTAACAAAAGTTGTTTTTCTCTGCAGAAAGATTGCCAAAACTGAAGGCTAGATTTTGTACACTCCCTCCCCAGGTAATCTTCTTTCCTCTGACAGTGCTCTCAGCTTCCTCAGAAGACTCTAAGCGCAGCATCCATTACACTTCAGTCTTCATCAGGATTAAGAGGAAACATTTCTTTTTAAGTCCCATTTAGACTGAACTGCAAGAAAATATTATTACAACAGTGTCTTCCTGTGGAACCATTTTTGTGCAACTCAGTATCATTTTTTCACCAGGATTTTATTCTATAAAACTTCAATTTCTCAACAACTCATTTTAAACATCTCACCTAGTCCTTTTTGGTTATATTTCTTTATATATATTTTAGAAGGTATGCATACCCTTCTGCAGGAGAAGGTATACGGTTATGGTGGGAAGATGAAGTGTAGTCATAACCAACAGACACTTAAAAACTGGAAAATACTAAACCCAGCCAACTGTGTTACAGGATACAGAAACATGTGACACAGTTTGTAAGACTGTACTTTCCATGTACAAAGAACAATGAAATACTAATTGTTAAGTGACGATTTTGGCTTTTATTCTGAAACAATAATCACTTCCCTAAAAGGCAAGTAGCCTAAAATACAGAGAGAACTAGTGACATGCTCTGTGCACAAAGCCTCTGAAGAAGAGATTTTTACATTGCCTGATCTTTAACATCTTATTAACTGAAACATGCTTTCAGCTACAGCAATAAGATTTGTTCTCCACAGCTGAATAGGCATGTTCACCCAAGATCCCTCAAGAAAAAATTGCAAAATAACCCATAACACCCTCCCTGTGTACAATGGTGTATCTGTTGTAAAACATCAACATGTGATTCATTATCACCATTCATTAATTTTAGCTAGGCAGGAAGAATCAGATGGGCATCCTTTAATTTAATATTTTCCCCTTGGTTTAGATTCCACTTCTGAGCTTTGCTGGATACATGCAGCAGGAATGTATTAAGTGGCTCTGATGAGTGAGATTGGCTGAATATAGACCCCAGAAAAGCCAAACGTAAACAAGACACATGCAGAACATCTTCACTGCAAGAAAACACAAGGACAAGGCTCTCCAAAAGATTTGGGCAAAATCTTCAGCCTGCTGAATTGCATGGGAACTGGACGTCAAAGATGCAATACAGCCAAGAACTCATCCCTGGAACACAGTGTTTATTATAAATACACCAGTAAATAAGAATAACCTGCATTGTTTTCTGGCAATGTTAGCATGTTTCCATGCATGAGGAAAATCAGCAGCACAGAAATATCCTCCCTTTTCCTTGTTTCAGTCTCTCGCCACTACTCATTTATGTGTTGTTTTATTATAGAGTCTCTGTGAAATAAAAACACCCTCCCCTTGTTTTGTTTTTATCAGGCGCAGTGGGTGTCTGTAACGGATGTTCGTAAACATATCATTCATCTGCCACATAGATTCTACCCATTTAAAAGGACATGCTGAAAACCTGTTTTCATCATACTGTACTTCCAGGGAGCTGCAGAGGTCTGTGGGACTGTTATAGTTAATTCACAGCTCTGTATGAGCAGGAAAAAATCCTTTCATTGGTAAACATCAGCATCTTCATTGATTACATAATTAGAAGTTACATTAAAAAATGCTAGAGGGTAACATATGCACAACAGGAGCACATTAGTTAATAAAATCTTTTCTCTACAGTTTTAAAATTTATTTCACCTTAATTTCTCAGTTTTATATTCTTGAGCTCACTCAGTGACTGGTATAAGGTAACTCACTGTGAATATATTCTTTTCATCCAGAATACAGTGACTCTTTCTGAGCAATGAGAGATTGCCTTAGAAAATCAGATTTTTATATGAGATTGCTCATTTCCTTTTTAGTTAGTAGATAAATAGTAGAAGAAATGCAGCAATGGAATCTAATTTAAACAGAGCATGAACTGCCTTATGATTGCAGCCGTTCATTAAAAAAAATAAAACAAAACTCCTAATTCTGTTCAAAATTATTCCCTCATGGTAGGATGCACATAATTATGCACTGTTTAAAAACACACTCTTCAAATAAATTCCTTTATATAAGACATGTTTCCATATGTAATTGTTCTTTTAAAATAAGCATGTGGCAAATTATTTCTTACTCTTAGAGCTCTTTCCTCCTCCAAGTCACAGCATACTCTAAGCAAATGAGGCAAGCTTTATCAGTCCTGTTTTTGTTGTCTGTTTAACAGTGAGGTGAGCTGTGCTCCAGAAGTGCCTGCTTCTCTCAGCTGGCTGGAAAGGGAGCCTGGGTTGGCCTGCTCTGTATGGACATCTCTGCAACAGGCACAGGTTTGGTGGGAGTAATCCCAACCATTTCACAGGTGCACCTGCTGCAAGCAGCCACCCAGCACCTGCACCCCAGTAAAAGGGCAGTTCTAACACAAGCTCTGGCAACGTTGTGTCTTTGGAGATCACCCATCCATGAGGATAGGTCTCTGTCAATAGAGATTTCCAGGTGCTGCCAGACTCAGTCACAGGGCTCTAGAGATAAGCTATTTCAAACTCATATCAACTGAAGATATTTGACATTTAAATCCTAGCTCACAACTTAGATGAAATGAAACATAAAGAAAAGAAAACGCGTCCCTAGAGCTGACCAGAAAATTGTTAACAGGAATATTTCTATCATAAAAGGGAATAATTGTTGACAAATATTTTGCATTTTTCTGCTGGTAATTTGATCACCTCTAAGCAACCTCAATGGGAATAAACATTTAATTGAAAAAGCTATGACAACAACTGTTACAAATGGTATTCTGGGAAAAGGTGTTGGAAACAGAGGTTTTACTTTCAGTTTATGGAGTTTCCCTCGTGTAACACAGGGCAGAATTCAGCTCAGAGTACCCTCAATTGTGACTATTTATGTCTCAGTGTTAAACACCTCCATAAGGTCCTTTCACAACTTAGGTGATGGTGTCCAAGGTCTTAGTCATTAGAAAGGACATAGACTAATCCATAACTCTGAAGTCAGGCATTCAAACACTATCATTTCTATAATTTTTACATTTATAGATATATTGAAAATACAGCTAACGTGATATTTCTGTGTTTCAAGAGTGACATTGCATGCTGGACTTCTAGCTAGAACAAGATCAAACACTGGGCTACAGATTTAGCCTACTTATTATCTTTTCAACCCTGATCTTTCTCAGATGTTTGAAAAGTATGAGATATTTCACACAACACTTGGAGCCTCTCTAAATCACAGCAAACATTCTACATTTTCCTATGGGCTGTGGCGTTGTCCAGAGTCAGCATACATTATCTCATGTCCCTAATCTTTCCCCCTTAATGCAACCTCCCAGGTTTGCAAGGACATGCTGAAAAGACAGACCTGCTGGTCTTTGCTCCAGTGACTATACCTAGAAAGCTTCTATGCTGTTTGCCTATGTTTTGGGATGCATTAATAATCATTGTTCTCCAGCCCTTCTGTAAGATGGGAAGGGGCAGGTTTATGCCTTTATGCCCTGACCAGCAGAAACCCAATTAACAAACACCCCTTGAAGGTGTTCTTGTGAGCACTGAGCATGACTGTGCTGCAGGGCAGGCAGAGAAAGGACGAGAGTGGTGGGATATGTCCCTCCTATTTTGCCTCTGATTAACAGCCTGTCCTCTCCAGCTGTAGCAGTGCCATGGGAAGATGTGTTCCCTGCCTCATCCTCATGCTCAGCACTACCCCTTTGCTCATGGTTACACTGCTCTCAGTCTGCCTGGAGCTGCTCAGCTGCTCAGACTCCAGCTCCTGTTTGTCAAGCTGGGCCCAGTTCAGTTATAACAGGAAGCTCAGTCCAGGATGCAAACTTTTGCATTACGTAAACCACAGCCAGGGGAGGATGTATGGCCAAGGATATTCTTAGTCTGACTTCTGACTTGATAATTTATTAAACTACAACTAAGATTTCTAAACTGCAAAGACTGAATTCAACACAAAAGAATAAACCTTAGGAGGTGACTGCTGTGGGTGAATCAGGTCAGAGAAAAGGTTCACTAACCTCTCTCAACAGCAAGCTCAGCCCAGCTCCCCTGTGCATCGGGAACAATTTTCTTCCCAGCACACACCATTCCTGGTGCCAAAATGACAACCTATTTTTCTCTTGGCTTAAGAGCTTCTTCTGTACTGAGTGCCTGCCAGTGACCTAGAAACACAACTGTTCAGTCTACTATCCTCACCTTCTTTTTTCTCCTCCTCCAATCCCTTATATAATTGTGCCATGCATCACACACATCAGTCTAGTACTTTTGGGATTAATAACATTTTTAACCCAGTGGCATTGCATAACAAGTGAGAATCAAGAAATACAAATTCTTACTGCCAAAGGGTTCTTTTAAAGAATGATTAATATCCCCCTTACTTTTTTTTAAATAGCCTTAACTGCATGCTATAACAAAGAAACTTTTCCAGTTATGCAACAAATGTCTAGCTGACACTAGATTTGATAAAAATACATGTATATGTTCACAAAAAGATATTAAAAAGTAGTTTCTCCCCCCTACATAATCAAAATCCTTCTTTCTTTCAAATTAAATCACACAATATTCCAGGGGTGGGTGTTTCATGTCAGACACAGAAATCCATTATCTTCTCCTGCTGATGCCATTATTTCCAAAGAAAAGTAATTATGAGGGTATTGAGTTTCCTCCTTATTTCTCAAAATCACACCACAAACTTTCAGATCAGTGAGCTGCCATTTCCCAGTTCTTAGTAATTAACTTGAGTCATTTTGCAGTGTGGTACATTTAATCCAGTGGGTTCATATTAAAACCTCAAAATCTGAATTGATACAATACAGCTGAGGTGAGGGAGGATGCTCTTAGTAATGCACTAAGCAGTCAGTGGGTGTACCTCCTGTAGGCTTTGCGGGGGAGGTGCCCAGGGAATTGGGTTACCAGGCTGGTGATTGTTGAACCCACCTTATGCTCTTCTGTTAGCAGACAAAAGTGCCCTTGCACTGTGCCTGCTCACAGCCCCTGTGCAAGGCTCTCGGAGCCAGATGTATTGTGCCACAGCAGATGTCAGCAGCATATGGAAGAAGGAAGGAGAAAATGATAATCTAAAACCAGGAAGGGTGAGTGAACAGATCTGATGCTAAAGCGTCGCAACATGTCTGTTTTAGGGCTCTGTCCTGATGTACCACTAATAAAAAAAAAAGTGCTAAAAAAAGGTCCAGAGTCTCAGCATTTAAACCTGGCATTCACTGGATTTGTTCATAGAATCTTACTTTGCCTCCCCTTCTGATGTAGCTCTGCACTGAATTAGATCCTTTCTGGCTGAGACTTGCCTCCCTGCATAACTGCACTGTTTCTGCAGTGCTTCACCAGTCTGGCTCCCAAGTGCAGGGTGATGATGAAAGCAGTGTATTTTTCTTCTTAGTGAGATATCCTGTCTCCCAAGCAATTAAATGTTGTTTATATTTCAAACGATGTGCAAGAGTTGAGATTGTCAGGCTTGATGTTACCTGAGTCTTGTGCAAGGCACATCCCTAGTAAGTTCATTCTACTGTAACTGCCATCTATTTATTTAAATTTCCAATCTGTGCTCTCTTCAGGGGATAATACAGTGCCTGGCAAAGAAGCAGCTTCTCAATTTTTAAATTATATTTCTTAAAATGAAAAACCATATGAACAACTTCCCCGTGCTCATAAAGAAACGCTATATTAAAAATGGAGGTAAATTCCAGGGTATTGTATATAACTCTCAGATATTTATGTCTCCTTTGCTCAAAATATTTAAAAACCCAGATATTCAGATATAAAGAGATGCCTTTGTTAGGTGATAGAACTATTTAGCTACCTGCAGCAAGTAAGACAGATGTACATTTTAAAGGATCTTATTTGCAAGAAGTGATTTCTGAAGATGATACCATTAGGTACAGATATGCTTGAATTAAGAAAACCGCAATGTTCAAAATTCTGCTTTGAAACGCAAATGTCATAAGCACAGATTAAAATGTTTTGTTCCAATGCACCTGACACAGCAGCATTCCACTTAAAAGGTTCAGCCTATCTCCAGTTGTGTCATGTTCTGGGCACCACATGACTAAATTGTTTATAATGTACCCAGGAAAACAGATGTCAGAGCATGCAAATTTGAACCTAAATATCTACCGACTCATTTCACTGTGCAGTAATAACACATCTGATTCAACACTGAGGAATTAAAACCTAAAAGACACACACAAATGCTGCAATGAAGTAGAAGAAGCAAAAGTCACTTCTAGTGTAATAGCAGAAGACACAATATTCTGCTGGTTTTGTCAAAACAAGAACTCAGGGTCTATTTTCAAAAGCTATTTAAGGAGGTAAATAACATTTACTTTGAGGTATTTCCCCAAGGAAACACAGATGAGAAGGAGCTCATGTTCTTCATGTTACTCATCTTGTTTGAAGGCTGGAGCTCATTTCATTCTGATAATCGAGACTCTGGCTAATGACATGAATGGTGCAGGAAAAAAATGTCCATACTACCAACAAGGAGAGAGTTAAGAAGGACTTCATTTGCAGGAGTACTGAAGATCTTAATAAATTTAAAAAAAAGGAAAAAGGAAAAAGGGAAAGGGAGGTATATATAAAGCAACACTGTTTGCCACACACTGAATTGGAAAGTGATGAAAAATTGCACTGGTCTGTAGTTTGACGGGTTTCTTTGATTTCTGCACAAATCAAGTTTTCAAACCAAGTTCTTTGCAGATATGAAGGGATTCAAGGAATGTAGGCCACACATGCAATGGATTCCCAGCCCCACTCACCAGGCACTGAAGAACTGGTTCCTTTGTGCTGTGAAGCTCCACACCAGTAGAGACTACCTGGCTGAAAATTTACAATGAACTTCTGTTTCCAGCTGGCACAAAAGTTTCTCTGTACTCTCTCATCCACAGTCACTGCTAACAGATGACTTCAGCACACCAGAGGAATAGGAATATGCTGACACTGGGGCAAGAGTTTCCAGCATAGTCTCTTACACAAAAGCAATGATTTGTTAGTCTTATGCTGCAGTTTGGAGAAAGTGAAAAAAAGATATTGTTCACCTCTGTTACACACTCAGTAAATATCTAGACCACATTAGGGGAGTGGCTGATAAGCCTACTTCATCTCTGCTCACCATAAGATTTCCTTGCTGTCAGGAATTTCCAAGGTCATTTTGACAGCAAAAGTTGCTTTGATTCAGACCAAGTTACCTATATCTGTGGTTGCAAAGCAGTATCTTGGCTTGAGATATGCTTAGCTATTTTGGATTGCTTTTTAGCTAGTGTTCCTATGTGAACTTCTGGAGGCACTGCAGGAGCTGAAACCTGCATTTGGGCACCTGCAGCTCTGTCTCATGAGCTGGCAACAGAGCTCAGGAGTCTCCTGGAGTGGGCACCACAGCAAGGTCATGACTTTCCTTAAGAAAACAGCTGTAGAGAATCTGCTGAAGAACCAATCTTTCAAGTTATATCCTGCCCACTGCAGATATACGGTGATCCTTCTTCCCTTTAGGATGAATTGTCCAGGCTTTTGCAGCAGTTGTGCAAATGTGGTAATAATACAGAGACCTGAGATTTTAACTCCAAGTTTTACATATTTCTGTATGTGTGTATATGTGTATGTCTATGTGTGTATGTGTATATATATATATTCTGCTACTTTCATTGAAGTCCACATTTAAATTGTGAATGTACAATGATGGCTGGACTCAATCTTGGAGGTCTTTTCCAGCCTTAATGGTTATCTGATTCTATTACATGAACTGCACTTTGCCAGAGCTGGAGAATTTTCTTTATTGTTGCTTTACTTCTTTCTTCAGGATGTCACAAAAAGCTAGTGTGGTGATTCCATGTTGCCCAAGGGAGCCCATAAAGTTCAAGGCCACTGTTTTACAGATACATAGGGATGCCATAGGGAAGGTAAAATAGACCAGCATAAGTACTGAAGCCCACCTCTGCTTTCTTTACTACCTAGAATAGGGCAAAACTCATGCCCACTGAGAAGAAAGGGGTCTTCTCCGCATTCTCCACCCTTAACTGGGGTGGAGACACAGGTCTGGTGTCTTTCATCTCACAAGAAGGCAACTATTAATTAGCAGAACTTTTTAAATTGCAAAATATTCTTTCGCTGGATTTTAGTTATTTTCAACCATTATAAAAATAAACTTACATCTTTTTTGGTTGTTGTTATTGTTTTTTTTTTGTTTTTTTTTTTATGACGTATATTGCTGAAAGTTTACTTCTGGAGAAACAGTTATGAAAGTAGTGTTGTATATTGTGCTAAAAAAAAATTATATTAAAGTTGAGCATATATGTCAGGCTCTGGTTAAATTTCCCTTAGGAGAACCAAAGATATAAATGCTTGGAGTAGATTTTAATTAAGTATGGAGACTTCCCATAATGAAAAGAAAAATCCTTCTAAATATAGTCATCTTAAACATCCTGCAAAAACCCACATTCAGTTGCCCCAAGCAATGACTAGCCATATGGAAGAAATTGTCCAGACTTCTTGCATTTTCTGGTTTAGTTCAGGAAACCCGTAGGCCTTACTACATAAAGAAAAACTTCCCTACAAAAGATTAACTCCTAAAATATTCAACTAAAACCAGATGGATCTAAAACTGGTCTGGAAGCTAGGTATGAATTAAAATTTCCTATTCTAGGGCCTCTTTTCTCCTGGTCTGTCAACCCATCTGGGTTATTTTACTGATCTATCAGATGAATTAATGAATTACTTTATGGAGAAGTGTATCTGGTGGGGGTGAGAGTCAACCAAACTAGAAATTGACTGAGGTAGTAATGACAACTAACAGCAACCAATAGTAGTGACAACTAAAACCAAAAGCAGTACTCAGAGAGACAGCAGGGTGCATCTCTGCTCCATGCTCCAAGGATGAAACACTTTGCACTGTCCTTCTTCGGCTCCCAAACGTGTTTCATAGTTAGAACAGAGACCAGTGTGATGACAGCTAGACAGTCTAAGCCTAATCTAGATGATTCTGAAATAGTGGCAAGAATCACAGCTTCTTGTGACCTGGCAAACAGTTAAGCAATGTGCTTGGCCATCATGGGGGAAAGAATGCCAAACACAACTGCTAAACACTTGATGAAAATAAATACAACTCTAAGTGGTGTGAAGAGTTGTTTGCTAGATATTTCTTTTAAATTTTGTTACCATGAATAACTTTATTTCTTCGCTTCTTACTGTTTATGTTAGCCATTAAAATAAAATGAATCCTCAAAGTGCACTCTTGAAAAATATTAACTCAGTAAATGTACCTAGAAAAAAACAAACAAGGAAGCAAACACATACCAAAAGATGACACTATCCTGCACAAGTAATTCTAACCCTAAAGAGGGAGTGAAAGAATGGATGGTGCTTGTCAGAGATAAGTTGTGTCAGCTCATGAGGGCAATGTGAATGCCAGGGACAGTGAAATACATGTGATGGAGTAACCTACATGTTGAGGATTGAAGTAATTTTAAGAAGAAGGCCTTTCATATAAAGGATGCTTGCAACAAATTGTCTTATTGTGAGAGTATTTCCAAGATATATGATGGCAGCAACTTAACAGAAAAAACCCATCTGTAGCATTCTGAAGTCTGTGTTTTAGCTGTTAAAGCACAGGTAGATAGACAGATGTCATGCATTTCCAGCAGGTGGGTGAGTATCATTACCATTGGCACAGAAATGGCAAAGAAAGCCATCTCACTGGGGAAAGCTAACAGGGCAAGTAATGAAACACATCAGAGAGAAACTGGCTTCACTGCTCTGGCCTCTGCATGGCTCCTGCTTTTAAGGAATAATAAATTGAGAAGTAGCAAATGCTGCTTACCTTTCAATTTTTCAGCCAGCAAAGCAGCTTCGTGTTCAGAATAATGCATTATTGCTGGAGGTGAAGGAGGGCGCAGTCTGTCTTCTTCCATTTTGCGTCTGTGGCGTTCTTCTCTGGCCAGCATTCTTTGTTTGCATTCCCATTCATAAAAGTCATCTCTTGCCTGAGCAAAATCAACGTGAAGGCGACCTGAATCCTTTTTGTCTGTGCTAGATCCTAACCTCATGCGGTAACCTGAAATCAACAAGTAGAACTAACTGTTGCAGGATTTATTTCCTTAAATTTCTCTTCTTTTTTTTTCCCCCTTTTCAAGTGCAGCCAGGTAAAAATGTACATTAACAGATTCCCACATACCTATGCAATATCTATCAATCACCACATTTTCACAAGAAGATAAACATCCATCCACTCATTTTTCTTCATGATTTCCTTTTCACAAGAAGATCAACATCCATCCACTCATTTTTCTTCACGATTTCCTGCACCACCTATCACCATAGTAGATGAACTGAAAATTCAAACCCTAAGGTATAGAACCTACATTTCTGTTTAGAAGTCTCTCAAAATATGTAATTTTTCCACGTGATGCTCCCAAGTTTTAAAAGCACGAAAGTTAGATTAAAAAAAACCAATTACTTAAAATGGATCTGTTTAAGTCTGAATGGGGAGTCCTTCTTCCTCTGATCCTGC
This sequence comes from Trochalopteron elliotii, assembly GCA_024734555.1. Taxonomy (NCBI): domain Eukaryota; kingdom Metazoa; phylum Chordata; class Aves; order Passeriformes; family Leiothrichidae; genus Trochalopteron; species Trochalopteron elliotii. The sequence continues at coordinate 2,479,488 of JANPWX010000013.1, read as the reverse complement.
TGAGATCATGTTCAGTCTAGTGTTTTTCATCACCCTGCCAAAGGAATTGGAAGTATTGGGAAAGGCTGAATTTTCTAAAAATGTGACTATAGGTTAACATGAAAATTATGCTGCATAAATTCCTGTGCCACAAAGAGGATGGTTCCATAACTACAGTGATGCTAGATCTCAAATTTTGAGACTTTACAATTGCAACCCCTATTTTCAAACTCCCCAGTGAAAATAATCCAGCAGCAAATATAAATCACCTACAAATTAATTGAGTTCATAGTTCCTTGAAGTAATTTCTAAAGTAGAGACAGATTTATTATGCATTTGCAAGACTCCTTTCAGAACAAACAACAAAACAAAAATATTCTACAGTTAGCACACTGCAAAAGCTTTAATTTAAGAGCTACGCAGCAGTACAAAAGCACCCTGCTCTGAACTAAACCCCTTGACTGCTCTCAGAGGTCAAGAAAATCATGCCAAAGCTATAAGAGGAGCTTTTTGTGGCCATATTTGGGCACCTGTCTTTTTTCCAAGTTTTATTTCTAAGGCACAAATATATACACAGAGCATTTCATCTAACTTTTAAAACACCAACTCAGAGAAAGTGTGAGAAAATGCTATGTAGAAAGATTCAAACAGAGCTTTCAAATGTGGGTAAAATTAATCAGTCTACACAGGATGGCTCTAATTTCTCCATGCCAACATGCAACAGCCCAGCAGAGATTTCTCAAACGATGGGATGCTGCAGAGATGAACTCTGTGCTGAGCTGGCACACAGGAAGCTCTTTAGAAATGCACACTACTGCAACCACTGCATAATAACTCCAGGGAGAGGAAACTTCTGTTCAAAATGTCAGGAAAAATGGTGTTTGCTGTTTCTGATCTGCAATCCGAGAGAACATACTTTCCAATCTTGTGGTTTGCCTGTGGTTTTAAGAGCTTTAGCACCTCACCACCACAGTTAAAACTCAGTTCTGCGCTCCCTCCAGGAACAGTAAAGCTAAGAACTATGTAGCAGATTAAGCACATCTTTCTAGAAATGTGTAACTGGGCATACTCTATTTTACTGCTGGAAAAACATCTTGCTGTATGAATACAAGGGATTGTCTGTACTACAGGACACATGAGACAATACCTTCAAAGACATTAAATATCCATATATGTAGTAATCTTTCAAATAAAAAATAATCTGCCTTTTCATTTGACATTTGCTTTTCAAACATCTTGTGAAGTTCAGCTAAGGAGTCTTCAGGTGAGGAAAAGATATGACTTTCATTGTCCAGCACGGAGTCCAAACCCGGATGGAAAACTTGAGCTAAATGTTTCAGAGGCCCTTCAAAACCAGAAGGCATAAAGAACTGCCTTACCAAGGAATGGTTTTGGTAGGTTGCCACCAATGGAACCTACCAAATCTGGTCCCCAAGATTCAGGAGCTTGGGGCGAAGTAAAACTGGATACTGTAGGAGTGGCAAAGGAGGGGACTGTTTATTATTTTAAATTCCCCTTGCGTTTGGTTTCTCTAGATTAGAGAAGGAAACACCACTCTTTCCTCCAAAAGCTCTTCTATGTAGCTCTACTCCCAAGGTGTTGAAGGGAAGAGTTACAGATACACCCTATTCAGTGTGGCATAACAGAAGAAGAGCGTGGGTGACCTTTCAGAACTGGGCTCTGAACTAATGAGGGTGTAATTATATGGTTTTATCCAGAGAGGTGTAGGCACAAAGGAGTCAGCCAAAAGGCGTCAGTGGTGCAGCTACCCTGATAACTGTGACAAATGTTAGCCCCCTGCTCCCTGCCAGTTTGGCGTGCCAGCTGCATTCCTCACACAGTGCTTGCTCTGTGCCAGAACAGCATTATCAGCAATGTAAAGGACACTGCCAAGGTGCCAGGTCTCGTGAACCTAAAATTAGATTTCCCAGCTGGGCTGCACTTTCCAGGAAGACTCAATCTCTCTTCCTCTCTCCCCACTGTCTTTCACCACCATTGGCGGGAGCACAATAGTTATGGGCAGAGACAGAAATACACCACTGCAGGAGGCAAAACTCTTGTGGACTTCAAGGCCCCTCACATAAGCTGAATAAAGAACTAATGAAAAGGACTGTGCATCTATAGGTTTTGTGTGCACAGGCAAAGCTTAGTTGTAATAAAGTGGCCCTCATTTTTGAAGTAAATGGGAAAAAAACCTGAACAGTGTACATTGCAGTAGCATTGGACAAATGGTCCCCTTTGGGGAACCAGTTTAAATGGCTTCAAATTAACAAATTTTGGAAACTTACCATGAATCACACTAAAAAAAAAGTGACTGCTTGTTTAACTCTAAAGGCTGAAGGTGGTCAGCTAGGCAGGTGATTTCCACCAGCACAGGAACTTAGAAAAACCTAGTTAAGAAGGGACCTTGGACATCACCTAGTTCAGAGCAGGGTTACCTTCCAAGTGAGATCAGAATGCTCATGGTTTAGCACCTTTCCCTTAAGAAAAACAACAAATGCCCTTAGAATGGTTTCTTGCACCCTCATATATTAGGCTTTGCAGACACTACAGGACCAATGGCCTGGTCAGTGAAGAACAGACTCTTTGATGGGTTGATAACCAGAAAGACTCTGCATGCACAACTGGCAGGTTCTATTTTGTGCATGAGATCCTCAGGCACCCATCTGTGCTGGAAATTTTGAGCCCCAAGGCAGCTGGGAGGCTCGTTTCTTTTTCAGTACCATGTATCCCTATTGATGTTTGAGGGTATTTGAATGTATGAGAGAAACACCTGGCACTGCCTCCCCTTCATGCATGGGCAATGAATTTTTTTCCCCATCTCTTTGCTCAGGGCTGCAGCTAGCATTAACTTTGTGCCTGGCTTGTCATTTTTAATTTCAGGTTTGCACACAATGCGAGAGGAAAAGACATTGGGAACTTGCCAATATCCTCACTTTAAAGGAGCAGAAACAGGAAAAGTTAATGAAGGTGCTAAATAAAAATCAAACAGTATTTTCATATCACAGGTCTAGTGCAAACTCCATGGCTTGACTTACCTCTGAGTGTTGCTATACTGAGGACCTGACAATAGCTGAGGGCTAACTGGGGATCTAGATCAGAGTGTTAATGGTGATCAGAGAACTGAAAATAAAAGAAGTAAATGGTACTGAAAGGAAACCCACAGGGGGAAATACCATAACAGGAAAAATGCATACATAGGCTTTGGGGGTATAAACAGGTCTGTCTCCAGACACCTGTTTGTCCCATTTATTTAAGTCTGGGGCAATCAATAGTTGCAGGAGTTACTGAATTATCAGCCAAAAGAGTAAAGTACATGCAGTTTTGAGAAAGTTTTCTCATGGGCTGGTATGATGATTTTAGAAAGTCTTTTCCTTGGGAGATCAAAATACATCTTTAAGGGTTAAATGAAACCTAGTCTTCCTCAAGTCAACATTTTTATCATAGTCTTCTACCCACCTTCCAGTTTCCCTTTTCATAAACGTTTACTTGGGAGTACAAAGGAAAAAATACCCAGTGATTAAACTGCTTGATGGATTTTGTAATCACTTGCTCTATTCTGATGATAAGCATGGGACAAATGTGAAACTTGATGAGATTAGATGGAGCAGACAGATAAAACTGATTAGGTAGACAAAATTATCATTATACCAGAAATATCAAAGGCATGACTTTCCCCTAATATAACACACATACCATATTTGTACATCTCTTTTGTCTCTTACAGAGAAAATAAAATGCCTTAAAAATATGCTTTATTCACACCATTTCAGAATATATTACGTTTGAGAATGGAATAAAGACTGGTAAAATCCCCCCTGATAGTTCAGTACAAGGAAAACATGCCCCTGCCTAGTGCCAGACCTCCCTGGTAGTGGTGGGAGATGGTCAGTGCTCTATGTCATCTCCAGGTTCAGCAGCCTTGGTAAAAAGAAGTGGAACTTTGCTACAGAGTGCTCCTTCATTTCTTTCTCATCCCTGTCAGTTCCATTGGTTCTTTCCCTCGTCTGGTTGGAGACAATAGGAACAACACTTTGGAAGAATGAAAAAGTGTGGAGGAAAAAACAGACGGGAAGGGAGGCTGCGGAGCAGATGTAAGAGGAAGCACAGACAGCAGTGTGACTGTGACAAAAGGAAATAGAAGAAGGAAGGATGGATCAGGAACTTGGAAGTAAATTTGCAGAAAATTCAGAATGAAGAAAGGAAACTTTCACTTCTGTTTCTAATCATGTCCTATAATCTGAGTGAGCACTCTGGTGCATTATGAATGAGGACAGCAGCACACAGAACTTCCTACCTCTATGGTCCTTGAGGATTTAAGGCAAATGAAATTAAAATAAAACTTGACTTGGACTGAAGCAAAGGGTGCAGCCAACTGCTGAGAAGTAGGAAACTGAGCTAGAGGAACACTGGTTCTGGCCTTGGGTGGCAGCCTGAACATTTCTGAGCTTTTCTTTGCTCTCTTTTTTGCCACTGTTTTCTTTACCATAGTAATACCAGTTCCTACTGAATCCAGTGTGCCTCTCTTTTGTTCTGTTACTAGGGTCCCCTAAACAGAAGCTGGAAGCTGGTAAATGTGCTACTGCTTGTGATGTCTCTAATCTGCTGCAATGATCTACAGCATTTTGGAAGTTACCTGAATAAACAAATAAATGAGAAACATGGAAATCAGGAACAGAGGATGGGGGAGGAGGGGCCAGATGAAAAGAAGTGAAAATAAAATATAAATTAAAAAAAAAATAAAAGAAGAAAAATCCAGAGTGGAATAAAGATCTGGAACAAACCTGAGAATATAGCAATATTTCAAAAAAATCTTTACATAGACCTGATAAAACTCATGATTTTCTGTTCAAATTCTGCAAGTTCTTCATAGGATTTAAAGCATGTGCCAAGTTAGAAAAAAAAACCCTAAACAACCTAAAAACCCTAAGGAAAACCTTTGTGAAACAAAGGAGCTAGGTCTTCCTTCCTTCCTTCCTTCCTCTCTCTCTCTCTCTTTCCTTCTATATAGTTGATGGTGATTTGAGAGACAGCTTCTTTTTAGCTGTGTAAGCTACCTATGGACACCTACAGCATGTTGACATTCTGTCCTTATTGCTAAACAGAAGATGGACAGGGCGGGAGCTCAAACAAGAATCCTGGGTTGTTAACTCTCCCCCAGGCTCAAAAGGATGGTCCCAGTGGGTGCTTTGAGGTCACCTGACACAGGGTGGGTCGATGTCAGCTTGTCTTGGCCAAGGAGCAGTCCCTGGACCTTGTTTACTCAAGAATACATTGCATATAGGTTGAAAGTGTTACACTACAATTGTAAGGCAAAACAGTGCTTTTGAGTCTCTCTGGGACCCAGAAAGATGGATGAACCAGCCTGTGGAGTGGAGAAAAATACATACAGAGCATGTGATCCAACTCTATAAGGTGAAAAAGGACTTGCTTAGCAAGTCAATCCTCAAATGAAGGAGATTTTAACCTCAAGAGGACACTGACAGTCACAAGCCAAAAATGTGAAAGCAGACTGGTTTGTCATCTTTTTTCTTATTTTTTTCCCCCTGTGAATTAGAGATTGGGGGAGGAGGGAGTTGTTTCCTTGTTTTTTTGTTTTGTTTTGGGGTTTTTTTGTCTGTTCCTTTGTTGGAAGAAAATAAGGAAATTCTGAAATTTTACACCCTTGTAATTTCTGTAGCACTCATTGTTATGGGAAGCAACAGACATTGCCTACAGATGGGGCTCAGAATCTACCCCATGCAATAGCTGAATACATTCATGCATAAAGACAGACTTTATTCAGGCTGCACCACAAATCTATAAAAATATGCCAGTGAAATTGCCAGCCTATCAGAAAAATTGGCACTGGAAAACAGCAGAGTTCCTGGCCTGGTGCCCTCCTCTTTCCACAACCTGTGAGCAAAACTACATAAACCTGTGTAAAATCGAAAATAAGATTGTTCTGTAGTGAATTTCAGGATCTGCTGCATTGTTGTGGGATGGCAGGAAATTGCTCCTGGGTAAGAAACATACAACACTATGCATGAGTCTTGGCAGACAGAGAGAAATAACAGAATTGCCCCTTGCCACTCCATGCTACAGCCACTGAGTTCAAGAAAGACTTGCTGAGATAAAAGCTAAGAAAATAAGCAAGCATTAGCATCACAAAATACAAATGAGAAGCAAGGAAAATCCATTAAAGAATGTGAAGTACCAGAAAGGTAAATGGCTTTATCAACCATGAACTCCTCTGCAAAACGAATGTGACAAAAATTCTTCTTGCTTTTCCGAATTGCTGTTATATCTCCACACTGCTCAAAGACTTCCTGAATAATTTCCTCCGTTGCGTTTTCTGGTAATCCGCCAACAAACACTGTTTTACACCCAGGAGGTCTCTCTCTTGTTGAAGGTGGTGGAAGATCTAAGTCAAAACAGAAATCACATTGGAACAAAAAATTTGTCTTTTGATCCATTGGCTCTATTCACCCCTTTAATCAGTTCTGAGCAGTAACATTTACTTGACACAGTATAGAGGCAGAAGAGAGGGACAGGCAAAATAATTGAATATTGCAGAGATTATCCAAAATTGATTACTTGAATCTAAACCCTTTCAAGCTTTGGGTGGTACTTCAAACATTAACTCCTGCTGCTGCAGGTTGCCCTCTAGGACAGACAGCATGGTCTTAAAGGGTCTTTCTTTTCCCTGTACAGCCACGAAAAAACAGAAAAATATTCTGTTTCAAAGCAGAGGAGCTTCTGCAACTGCTCTGACCCTGAGCAAAGATCTCAGGCTCTAGTGCAATGCATTCAAAGCCTGAACTGCACTATCTCTGGCTCATACCCATCACTCGCCACACTCACCAAGTGTGTGGGCTGTGAGCAAGCCCATGCTGTGTACACCCTGTGCTCTTAGGCCAGACACCTTTCCCTGGTATTTGCATAATTTCATTTCTGTCTCAGAGTACAGGAGCACAGCAAACAGAAAAACAAAGTGGGAAACACAACAAAGTGACAGCATGATGAAAACACTCTGCCGGTTATCTGTTTTGTCTTGTTGCCAGATAATGGAGCAGACGCCAGCACAGAGGAAGGATAACCTCATTGTTTACAAGTGCTCACGAGGTGGAGTAGCTGGAAATGCTACTTTCATGTATATAGAGAGAGAATGTATACACACTTAAATCGGAAAAACTATTAAATTTTTGAAAGCTGTATAAAAAATAAAAGCTATCATAAGACTTCACCTGGTTATACACAGTGAAAGTAATTCTCTAAGAAGGAATCTCACTAATATGACTTTTTTGGCCCTTTAACATGGTAAAGGAGGTTACAACCTTAAAGTGTACATATACATATGTACATACATACTTACATATATAATCAGTTTGATTAAACTGTGATCTGGGTACACTGCAAATAAAGAGCACCTGAATATTGGCCTAACGTTCTCATTTCTCAGTGATAGTTAAAGTCACTGGTATGATGGTTCTGAAACTCATGGGGCCAACATGCAAAATCAAGGTTTGTGCCTGAGCTGGTATCTCAGTGGGAAGAGTTTTCCATTTGCACAGTCACAGAAGGAACAGGAGGGAACCTGGTCCCTGCTTTCAAAAAGAAGAAGGAACTCATCTGCTATGTTGAACCTCCTGAAAAATGGCTGAAGAAAAGCTGCAGCGCCCTTTCCCTCAATCTGCCTCAAAGAGGGACTGTAGTGAGGCAGTTTGGGGTGCAAGGTATTGTGTTCAGGGACACAAGCCTGGATTGGTCCCCTCTAACTACAGGCACCTGAAGGGGAACACAGAGATGAACAGCACCACATAAGCTTTATGTTTTGTGACATCCTGATCTACAGGAAAGACAGGTATCAACTACGAGCAGTGTAGATCTTTGGGCTGTCTTACTTTTCTTTAAGTATTTTTCTTTTTTGTACAAGCTGCATAGTTTTTTTTATGTGACCTTACAGAGATGAATAAGGATGCTCTTATACCATACCACACTTCTACACACGGAATAGACTTTAGAAGGAAACATATGCCTGTAATTTAAAAGCATAACTGTTATTAGATAAAAAAATTCATGCAATGAATATATTTAGAAAAATAACATTCTTTCCTCAGATCCACTTACTTGGGTTTGGAGGGAAGAGCGTGCAGCTTTTGCAGTGAATTATTTCTTTGACTACAGGCACATCTGTTGGTGGTGGTGGTGGCACTAACCCCATGCCTGGTATCATTGGGTTAATCGGAGTGATTCCAGTCATCATGCTAAGGCTTGGATCAAAGCCTGGTACACAGATTGAATCTGTAAGTATAGAACATAAAATACTGGCTTATAAATCTTCAAACTACCTGTTAAAATTTTATTGCACAGACAGTTTCACTTTAAGTTTGTTTTCCTTGTTTGTTTCCACAAGCATCACTGTGAGAATTAGGAGGAGGGGAAAAACAAAAATGGAAAAAAGAAAAGCCAGAGAAATAGGGAGAAGAGTGGGAGAAGAAGAGAGAAAGGGAAAGGAAGAGGGGGAGGAGGATGAGGAGGAGGGAGCTGCATTCTCAGTGAAAAAAAATAAGCTACGCATAAAGAAGGGAATGTTACATAATCTAAAATATTAACATGACTGAGTAAAACGTAGCACATTAACGTGTAAAACCATACAACATGAATATCTGTTATTATTTGGAATGTAATTTTCTGTTCATAATGCTACTGTGGTGTTTACACTGCTTTCTGCCCAAAGCGTACAAAGAATATAATTTAACATTGATATGTCCTCTCTATCTAATTGTCAGATAGATTTATCACAACACAACCTTCTCACATAAGTGACCTTGATTTACAAACAATACAGAGAAAGATCCGTTTCTGGCTGCTTTATAGAAGTCTAGTTAGCCAAGACTTCTAATCATTTTACCCTGGAATATAAATTTTCAGCTGCAAAGAATGGTGTCTTTTTGAACCTTGGAATTAATTCCTTCTTGTCCTGTTATTTAATCGGATTAGTAGATTCTCCTCAACACATGTACTATTAACATATACCACTACAGCCTCATAAAGTAAAATGAATATTTGGCAAGCATTGCTCTTTCTCCTTCCTGATCTCTTTGCCAAGACTTCCATACGTGTTACTTAAAGCTGAAAGATTTACTGGGAGCACCAGTGCTTTAGCACCAAGAATTGTAATAAGCAGATGTTTCAGAGGAACTGAGAGCCAACTTCTGAAATTCGTTTTCGTTAAAAACAAGGCTTTAGGTTTCCTGAGGCATAATGAATAAAATATTTTGAGAGACCGATCTCTTTGTTGGCATAACACTGCTGCTATTTGGCATCATCAATTATTTAAAAGAAGAGAGTTACTTTGGTGTTCTACAGATTTTCTGCTGAGTTTTCTGGCTAGCAACTGGAAAGTATTTAATGATATGTGTAAACATGGGGTTTGGTAGCTCAGGAGCTTGTTTATTTTGAAGTAGCAAAGAGGGAAGAGGGGAACAACTTCTCAAGCATTTTAGACATATATATATATATATATACACATACATACACAAGGTTTGAGCTAATTTTAAAAAGGCAGCATGATTAATGAAATGTGACCAGAGAGATACCAGTTTCTTCATCCTAAATCTGCTGCTGAGAAGCTTTGTGGCCCCGGGTTAGCCCTCTGACCTTTCTGTATCTTCATTTCTGCATCTACAAAATAGGCACAGCAATACTCACTTACTGGCGAGTATTAGCTCACATTTTTATAGCACTTTGCAGGTGTAAAACACTCTGTGGGGGCTGAAAATTAGCATTATTATTCCTGTGGAACATCCCTAATTGTCTTCTCTGGGAAGGACAACTGAGGACTGAGAACTCCTCTAAGAGAGCTCATACCTGTCTCAACTGCACCCTCCCTGTTCTTCCCACACTGACTGTGAGCCTTCACCACCTTCAGGCAGTCCTGTACAACAAGCGTAGCAAGTGCGCAGTAAGCAAGGATTTGCTTTAGGCTTAGTGAAGACTAGTATTAATGAAAAGTCATGATATTACATTACTTTTTTTAATAAGTGGGCTTATGAAAAAGGATTTGCTCTGGCTGTGATGCCTTTTTTTCAGTATGGATGTATATGCATTGCTTTTCAGATTTAGCTTTGAAACTTGGAGCCTGTCGTTTATTCTGCAAGATGCAGTGGTGGCCATATATTAAATATTCATGGTGAATGCCAGGAGATAAAGTTAGAGGTAAAAGGGCAACATATAATTCAAAGAAGTCCTTAGGCTATGCTAATAATCTTAATCTCATTTTTACAAGTCAGGCTTCTGACAGTGACAGAAGACCATCCTGTGCAGCACTCTCTGGCTGTGGGTGGAACTCCATTGCTACTTGCTGCTAAAACATCCCATAGAGATCAGTGGCATGCAAAGTGGGTCACCACACTAGCACCCAATACATTGTGCCATACTAGTCCTCTCCTGGGATCAGGAGATGCCAAATGAGGCATTTTGTCCATCCCTCTGGACAACAGTAGGGTCCGCTGCAGTCCCAGCCAGATATGAAATTTCATATTGAATCTAATATCCACAGTAGAGCTGCAGCACTCTGAGGCAAGGGTACAAGATGATGGACAGAAGGTCAAGTTCTCCCTGTCCCATAAGTACCTTTCAGGCCCCATGTCACAGCCAAGGAAAAAGATCATCATCTGGCAAGTGCTACCACAAGGTGTATTTAGCTTTTGCTGTTCTGTCCTTAAGATAACCACTAGATACATTTCAGCTTCTCTCCAGGGTAGTGGCATGAAGTAACAGCAAACTCTACCCAAACCACGGGCACATGCTCTCATCCAGAGCAAAGACGGCAGGTTTCAATAAGGTACAGTTTTCTGATTTTTCCTTTGGCAGTCATGCAGACACAGAGAAAAACAAATCCAAGGGAGATGGCCACAGGGAAACTCATGTCCACAAACACTGAATCTGGGCATGGGGAGGGAGAGCTTTTAGGTTGCATGCTAATCAGAACAGGTTTGTGAATTAGGCAGAAGAAAATTATTTGCCACTAATTCCTCGCACATCCAAGGAAATGTGACTTTGTAAGTAACTTTGCCTGTGTTAAGTAAGTACATGGCTTTGTCATCAGTTTCTTTTACAACTAGAATCAATCTGTAAGAGCATGAGCAAAGTGCTGGGGTACAGTCCAACGCTCATGGAATGTCCTTCTAGGAGTGCTGGGACTCTGTGCCTTCAGAAGGTGACTGTGCTGAGGTATGCTGAAGAGGACTCAGTCAAAAATTCTTGAAATCTAATTCCACATCTTGAAGGTACTAATCTAAGCCCTGCTAAGGTCAATAGCAAGACTACTGAAGGCACAAACAGATTTTAACTCTGACCAGTTTTACTTTCTCTGTCCTCTTGCATCAGTTGCTTCATTTTCCCAGTGTGTTAAATTGAGAATGAAATGCTTTCATACATAGCATAAGCACAGAGAGGATGCACAGGTAACAACAGTCGAACATCCTAGGGATGAAAAACATTCTCTGAAAACTAAAGACTATTACTATGCATTGCAGTGTTGGAAAATCCAGACGAATTTCTAAAGAGTGGAGCTCTTGTTTGGACCCCTGAAGGGACTGGTGGTGCTTGCATCTCCAGAGAAGCTGATGCATGCCACCTGGATATTGCTGACAAATCATGACAAGAGACTACAGATGGGGTGTCCAAAGGAAATACTGGTCTGGACTCTGAGGTGCAGAGAAAAAAGAACAATAAACTCACCGGAAAAGAAAGTCAATAAATTTGCCACATCTGTGATAGGATCTAGAAGAATCCCAAGTTTAACTATATTAATGCTATTGAGTGGTGCAATAATAGAAGTTGGATATATAGCTCTTGTCTAGAAACAAGGGATGATCATCCATCAGCACCACCACTGCAGTCTGCTCCACGTCCTGACAAAATGCCTGTCTGGAGCAGGGCCAGGACACCAAACTTAGCACTGGAGGCAACTCTTGTTGAACTAACTGGTAAGATTGTTGGTCTTCACCATGAAATAAAATGATAAGAGTTATGCAAGGATTTCAAAATACAGGAAACAATCCTCCCCATGTATGATTTTTTTTAACAGATCCCCTTAAAGACATGATTATTATGATATTGTAGGCATTAATATGTTACACTAAACAAAAAGTTATATTACATTTATAAGCAACATATCTGAAGAGTTAAAAAAGCAGTATTTTATGCTTTCAGTGATCATGGTATTCTTTTTAAAGGGATATACATATACATATATATATATATGCAGCTAGGTAAGGGTTTATAAATTATAAAAAGCAATCCGTAAGAAGAGACAAAATTTTCATTTAAAAATGTTAATAAAAATTACTAAATGAAACTATTAAAATGGAAAGTAATCAGAGATGATAAAGAACTTTAAGAATGGAAAAGCACATGTTGATCAAGTCAGAGTCCTTGTGGATACTGTACAAAAGGCTTGAAAATTCACGAATTGTATAGGAAAATAAAAATATTTAACATCAATATTTTGAAGTCCATGTTCTGCCTAAATTTGGCAAAATAAATTAATTCCTGTTTCATCTTATAAGAAATTGGCACAGTGGAGAACAACAAAAACCTCTGGAAAGCAAATATTTGGAGCTGGCAGTTGGAGAGGCAATAAGAAAAACCTTGAACATGTGGAGTACTTTTTAAAGATTTTTTTTCTTTCAAGTGGAATAAAAGATGGAAACTACATTCTAACACAGTAAGTAGTGTAAAATAATTGCTTTTATTAGGGTCCATTTTGGAAGGGCAGGAACGACTTTGTCTTCCATAAAAATAACCACACAATCTTGTAGAACCATCCTCCTTTCCTTCTTTGGCAACAGTCGCTGTCTGAATCACCTTATGTTTTTGCCAAATTACAGCTCTGCCCAGGTAACAAGGATGTTTACTCCTGCCAGCTATGCTTTGCTGATTGGAATTGCACTCCATTGCCAATACTAAGTTACCACCACATTTCCACCAGCCCTTGCCACAAAATATTTATCTGCTCAAAATCACTTTTTAAGGATATAATCCCCTTTATGATTCATAGTATTAGCTGTTGGCTGTGGTTTTGTTGTTTTTTTTTCCCTTTTGCCTGCAAACTGCCAATTGTTTCTGTGGAGTTTTATGACAGCTGCCAAGTTGTACTTCTGATGGATGCGTAAGAACATCCACAAAACAGGGGTTTGTTTGTGAGCCCCTGCTTGCACACATGGAAGGTTTCCACCGTGGACATCATCAGCCTTGTGCCTCAGACCTGCTGGTCAAACACACAGAGAAATGGTGAGCAGTGAAAACAATGATCTGAGCACAAAACAACTAACAAAAATAATAAATGTTGAAAAGGTTCCCATGGCCCTGGAGTGATAGTTTTACACCTACAAAAATAGTCTGTTTTCTGCTAAGGAATGCCAACATGAACTGAAAGGACTAGGACAGTCCTGGCAGCAGCTGGTAGTAAATGTATTAAGATGCTTGCTAAACTTTGTTTTCTGTGGAGGAAAAAAAAGATTCTGGAGACCAGATATTCGATTGTGTACTTCAGAAACACCGTTGGCTGAGTATTTTGAGACTGAATATTGAGCTGATTTCTAAAAGTTGAAATTTTCCTGAAAAAGAGCAGATCTAATAGAGAAGCTGCCTCCCTTATAACAAATACACACATATACATACATATATACATACATGTATATATACATATATATACTGTCACTAGAAAATAAACTATTGCTATTTTTTTATTTATAATAATAAAGGAACTAAAGGAACTACCTTATTAGAGTAAGCTAGAATTACTCTAAAATTTTTTTGTATTTTTACCTAAAATTCTCCCTCAAAACTCTGCCAGTGCTTTATTATCATTCACAATCTAATCTTTTTCCTATGAGTGATTAAGAATGCATATTCAGCTGCCAGCTAGAGATCAAGGCTGGATCACTGTTTTCCCTGGACATTCAATTCCTAGCATCTTCTGGGTTTCACAAAGCTTTTGGTGGAAGTGACACATTTCGTCAATATTTAGGACTTCTCTCAATCAGCATCTTTGAATACATTTCCTTGACCAGTTTAGACATCTACATTAAACTTCTACACTTGTCTGTCTCTAAAATAGATGCTGGATTGCCTGGTAAACTAGGCACACAGCAATAAACAAAGGTGGGGTAAAAAACGTCTGACAGCTCCTCCATTTGACCAGCTTAGTTACTATCATCCTGTCTCAGAGCAAGGACCATCTGACTGCAGCCAGTAGTAGATGCCTGGGGTACCAGAATAAGAAATAAGCAGGTAAAGAGCAAAATATTCTCAGCTCATATACACTGAGTTAAGCTCATATACATTACATCTTCAGCGATAGAGATCATAACTGAACAATGCTTTCTAGGAGGCATCTATTCCACATAACTTGATTTATACCTTTTTACTAAATCCTGCAATGTACCTGCTTATATTTTGAATCCATTGGAACCTGTTTGTATCTGTGGCTTTCACAGTGTGCTAGTAAGTAGCAACTGAGTTGGGAACTGTGCTTCCTTTTCTTTGCTGAAACAAGGCATTTGGCAGTTCCAGGTGCACCTTCTAGTTCTTCCATCCTGACAAATCATGAATCCCTTCTTCACCTTACCCACAAGATTCCAGATTTCACTTCTGCTTTTATATTTTGCCATGTGTTTGGCAAAGTGACCTTTGTCTCTGCAGAACTGCTACAAAGGAATATGGATACAGAAACTCTGATTTCGGCCCCTTTTAAAATCATGAGAAGGTAAGTGCAAGGGCAGAGAAGTCTTTGTAGGTGTTCCTATAGTCCTGAATTGTTGAAGAACTGAGTGCTGAAGACGTGGGCAGATGCCCTTATAGAGATGCTGCAGGAACACAACCAATGAAGGATCATGTGAGCACAGGAGTCCTGCAGGAACAGGAGTAAGAGGTGCATGATCAGTGTTTGTGTGTGCATTCCTGTTTGTGTGTGTACATGTAAAGGTGTATATTTGGAGGAGTGGAAAGGAGTGAGCTGAGAAGGGCACCAGGAAATCAGCTCCCTGACCTCTGGCTGTCTCAGTTGTCCTTGGGAGCCCTATTAACACCAATCAGCAAGAGCTACATTCTGTGAAACAGAGCCTGGTCTGTAGCAAATACAAGTCTCTAAGGGAGACTCGGCAAAACAGGGGGTGAGGGAGAACACAGATGAATGCTTCTCATTAATAATCAATGAAGTTATAATTTATGTGAACTCTACAGTGTCTGCCAGACCCACTTCATAAACAAAGCCCTTGTAGCATCATCAAAACACATGCCACTTGAAAATTACCTTCATGAGACATATATCACTGACAAAGCTTTAGGGCTGTATTATTGTACTTGCTTTTTTGATAAAAGCATGGTGCCTGCACAGAGGAATAGCTTACAGCAGACAATCCCAAAACTTCAGATGCTGTTCTTCAGAGCTAGTTATGCTGTAGCTGAAAACACTAAAAGCAAATCTGTCCTCCTCTTGATCCCTGCCCACGAAATCACTTGACAAACACTATATTTAGAGCACTATACATGACAAAGACTAAATTAAAGAAAACCACCTTCTCTTTTTACACGCAAATCATGGGGTGAATCCTGGTTCATCCTTTATTGCTGCAGTGCTTGGCACAACAGGACCTCAATCTTGTTTAGAGCTTCTAATGCAATGCAAATAATAGGAGAGAATAACAAATAATAATAATACAACAAAGCGTCACCACAATGGATGCCACTCTCCTCCAAAGATGCAATTTCAACACTGTTGTGTAAAGAAATCTACAATGTTAATGTTATTTCTAACACTGTTTCTGCTTATGGATAGCCACCAGTGCCATTTTTACCTCAGAGGGGTTTCAGGCACTACCTGCCCATAGTGGGTCTATTTAGTTTCCTCCCAGAACATGCCTGCAAAAAAGTACCTGACAAACAAACCCAAGAGTGATCTGGAAAACTCAGGATTTAATGTTGAGGCAATCTGATGATGGCTTGTCAGTTTTTAATGCCTGACAGCTGCATGTGTAAGAAGCTAAGCCAGAAAAAAATTGACTAATCTTAGTCTTCATCCACAATCAGATGCTCTTCCATGTGGAAAACCCTCTTGCCATTGCAGCAGAAACTTGTGGGGATGAAAATTGAAGTGGTAGAAAACAGAGAAATAGCAAAGAAGGAAAAATGTGACAAGAAAAATCAAAATAAATGCAGGAAAAGAGATGAAGGAGAGGGAAAGAGGAAAAGACAATATTGTCCGGACAGTCTCTGTTCATGCCTTATCTGCAGCCTCTTTTGACCTGTGCCAGGATTTTGAAGGATTCATGAGTTCATAGCACCTTACAACATCCAGAGTACTGACCTTCCCAAAGTCTCTGCTGCTTAAGAACCTTTCCATAGAATAGGAACAATGGGTTTCTTCCACCTTTTCACCAATAAATCACTTCTTTGCATGGGGTCAGTCACAAGTTCATTGTGAAGAAAACAACAAAAATGCAAATTGTGCACAATGCCACCTGGTCCCCAGTTAATGGCTCCTGAGCTGGTTTGCAAAAATATGGGGCTGGCCAGTATGCAAGATGCATTGTAGTACATTGCCTATATGCTGTAAAATGTGCACAGCTGTTATTTCCTGACTTTCAAAAGTCTTTGTGCACTCCCTGTTTGCTGCTTAGGACAATCCTCCCCTATTCTGAGATTTTCCCTTCCATTTCTTATATTTTTAGCTCATCACAATGGGCTATTTAGTAAGGTTAGCCTTAGGCAAACTAAGTAGCCTCTCTAAGCTCCACTGGAAACTGTTCAATCTGTTTGCCAAATGAATCTCTTCCTAAAACAAAACTTTGTCATGTTCCTTGAAAACAAGATCACCTTTCGCTTCAAAGCCCTAGAAAAAGAAAAGAAATAAATAAAACATGATTACACAGCCTAGGAACTGTTAATGGGTTTTTTTCTTGCTTGATATGTAGGAAAGTGCTGTATTTCAGAAATTTGAGAGGCATTTGTACGGGCACAAAAAGAAAAAAAAAGTTTATTGGAAGATATAAGCTCCTAAGATGCAAATGAATACTGAAAAGAAATTGGAGAAACAGGAAAAATTTCAGTTCCCAGGCTATGCTAATATTGAAATATAACCCTTATAAGAAATGAAACATAAAAAGCTTTCAGTGTGTAAGAGATGGTAAAATGCCATCTTCTGGTTAGTAATGTGACCTCAGAGAAAATGGGTGAAAAAAAAAGAAATTCAGACATTCCATTGGACATTTTCCAAATGAAAACAAAAGGGACTAATTTTTCTCATGAATCATGGAAGAAATTCTGGCTATTAAGCTGGAGTTACTGTGTGGATTCTTGAATCTGTGGAATGCATACAAACACTCTCCTTGCCTTTCCAGGGTCACAGGAGTAACAACAGCCTAGCCAAAACTGGAAAGAAGCTGTACAACCCAGAAAGGTGTATCAGCTGCACAGTCAAGTTCTCCCAGAAACACAACAAAAACTGCTCTGACAGACTGAAGGGTCCTTCCAACCCTCTTGCCCAGACACCTGGCTCTAACAGCAGATCCCGAATTTTGTTTACAAATTCTAAAGTGACACTTCCATATAATATTTTTCTAACCTCCAACATTCACTCTGCTGCTCAGGGGCTTCCTAAAGCACAGGAAGTTTTGTGCCTCCCCCAGGTTTATTTTTGGATAAAAATACCAATGAGCTTTATTGTATGGGATGTATTTCTTTCGGTGCCATTACCAGAGATGACAGAAAGTTGTCCTGTGAAATCAGCTGGAAAATCTTGAGTGACGATATTTCAAAATTTTAACCAAGTTATTCTACATGCATGCTTCTCCTTCCAAAGCCTGAGTGAACAGCCAAAAGAGAGACTTAAGCTATAATTTTAAATGATTATTCCTGGTACTATTTTCCTAGTCTCTTTTATGTTAGATCATTTAAATAACAGTGTCAAAACTCTTAAATCTACAGTATCTTTAACCCACTGAGTACTAGAAGAAGATTAAGTATACTAGATATAGTAAAGATTTGCTGTCTGCATATGAATGTAGTAAGAAATCTTGATATTTTGTATTATCCTCCACTAGAACAGTTTGACCTCCATACAGTTTATGGCAGTAACTTGTAGGACAATATTTGAATGCTCTGTGCATGAGCAGAATACATGTTGGATTTGGATTTGATTAACTAACTGCTGAGTAAGTAATAGGGTGCTACTTGGTGAATTAATAAACTGTTTATTGGTTAACAATTAACCAAGAATCCTATCTTGAGAATACTATGCTACATAAAACATGATCTGAGAAGAATCTTGAGTTGAGAGCAGCAAGTAATGCTCCTGAGTGTCTGTAGAAACCTATCTTAAACTCCAATGCACTATGACAAAGCTACTTTGGCTAGATTTTTGCTATAAAAGCCATCTAGCACCTCAGCAACCTGAAAATACTCCTACGTGCTTAGGTCTCACTGCAAACACAGAGTGTTGGTGACTACAGCTCTTCAGGAACATGAGAAACACCATTTAGCTTTACATAACCAGGTGCCTTACTTTACATTCTTTCACCTCACATAAGCAGGTACCTCAGCTAAGGGTCAGCTCAGGCCATGGGCAGCACAGCTCCATCCAGACCAGAAGGATTTGTGAATTCACAGGGGTCACAGCCAGGTACCCCCCAGCACTGGGGAGCCATGTGGGGAGCAAGAGAGTGATCTGTGGTGACAAGGCAGCTTGCACATAGACAGAGAGGGCAGAGGATGTAAAATCAGACATAACGAGCAACTTAAAGAGCAAGCACTTTGCATTGAGGAGGTGGGATGAAAGCTGTATAAGCCAAGAGAATGGAAAGTACTTCCAAAGTATTATTCCTTCCACATTCAAAAGAGGAAGAAGGGCAAAAAAGACCATGGAATTTAGTCACAATTCTCAGTCAACCTTCTTTTCTCCAGCTTTGGATAATCCACAACACCCTCATCTTTGAATGATTTGCAACACCTTCAGTTTTTAGCTAGAGATCTGCCAGAAGGGAAGATAATAAAGTCTGCTAGACAACACCAGAGCATGTTGCTTATAAAACAGGAGAGGGTTTTTTTACCTTTTTCTTTGTTAAACCTGGGATTTCACCTGTGTTCTCAAACACAAATAAATAAGCGAAAAATACTAAAAAAATAAATGCTATAAACTTCCACAGGTTAACATTGCTTGACCTGCAGCTTGTAAGTTCATGAATGTTGTACTGGGCTTGAGCTAAAAATATTTAGACTTGCAGTTTTTGAAACATCTCTTAGTGAAGGCTTCCTTTGGCCATCTCTCCACTTCTCAAATTTCACAGGGTTTGAAAATTTTCTGATGCATTCATTGCAATTCAAGACAATGTTTCAACCTCCTTTCCATCTATGAATTCAGTGATTCAATGATTGTAGATCTTGATGATATAAGCACCAGGGCCCTTTCAGCTCTCTGAAGTGCCTGTTTGAGGCAGCCAAACTCAACGGCCAAGTGGCCAGAAATGGTGGTAACTGGAGTACTCTCCATGGCTGGTAGAGAAATCCCAAATGGGACAACCCTAAATTCATAATACAGCAATTCCTCTTCATGCTATGTGAGTACAGTAATTATCCCACTGACCAGTTTAGAAGAGGCTTGACATTAAAACAGTGTCAGGAGAATGTGCATCATGCTAAGGTAAATAAGGGTAGTCCATATGACTGAAAGCTGTTACCTCAGCCTTTTAGTAGACTTTTACAGAAATTTCTGCACGTTTTGACATCCAGGTCACAACTATAAAGTTTTCCAGCACAAGTACAATAATTACAACCTTATGAATACATTTTTCAGCTCACCTCCATTCCTTCTGTATATCCCACAGAGCAGAAAACCCTTCTTTCCACCATCTGGGCACTTCTCTAGTACAAGGAAGGTCAGCAGCAGCTAGAGATGCCAGAGTAGCCAGCTGCTCTGTAGCCTTCCTCCCCAGGGCCTCAGTATTGGAGCCATTATCAATGGAACCGTGCGGACTAATAAACCTTGATTCTGGCAAATAGCCCAGGGGCAGCCAGCTGGAATGGGTTAAATCATCCTGAAGTTCTTTAAAGGTACTCTGGGACCTGTGCAGGGCAGTGCACAGAACTGGGTTAATGCCTCTGACCCCCAGTGACTCCTTCCATCTCTGCTGTCTCTCACAGCAAGGGGAAATGGATGCCTCAACTAATAATAAACTGGAGCTGAGCATGTGGAGAACACTAGGCCAAATGTAAAACAGCTGGGGCTCTCTGGCCAGCCATTAGCTTAGCTCAATCACAGCATTGCCTGGAGTCTTCTAGAAAGTAGGTAAAAATAAGATGAGTAAATAAGAAACTTCCAAATCAACCAGAAAAAAAAATACATGTTGAAACATTTGTATAAAGCTCTTATGTCTTGTCAAGGAATATAAATTCCTTATAACATAGCTTTTATTTCCTAACAAACCTCTCAGCATGTTCTTCACCAAGAAAGGGACTAAAAATATGAAAAATGCTTACAGGAGGAAGAAGGAATCTCTCCAAGAACACTTGCATCTCTGTACCTCCAAAATAGCTTAACATACAGGCGTTACTCTTGTTGTCTTTCATTGTGGGTAAAAAAAAAGGGCTGTATTTCACTTTAGAAAGTAGCAGGCTTGACAACATTCTTATAATGTCGTATTTCATTACTTAATTTAACAGGGAAAAATCTTGTCTGAAAAGAAATCAGGAACTTTTAAAAATGAACAGCATACTAGAGGAAGCAGACTGAGACAGTGTGCACAGAATTAGCTCAACTTTTATTCAATTAAGGGAGAATCCAGGTTTTGTACCTCCTGTGCATAACACATTTTAATTAAGATTATATTAGTGGTTGTGTGCAAAACTTGTGACTTAAAATTCTTGCTGTTAGAAAATTTCATCTGTAATTTCTGGCAGCCTGCACCAAAGGTACAGCTGCTAATATGCAGAGCAGTGAACTAAGTGCATAGCAATTTCACACTCACACACAATCAACCCCTCCATTCAGAAATGAAATTGCCCTTCTTGGCGTTTACAATTTACCATCAGAACACTCCACACGTGACTGTCTTTAACAATACTGCCAAGCAAGGTTTGCAAACACCAACAGCAAAAGATACATTAATTATTTCAAGAAGTATCTATTTTTTTACAAATTAAAACAAAGCCAAATGATGTCAGACAGACTTTCTTTCAAGTTATAAATATTCTTTATCCTGTTTTTAGTGAAAATGCATTTCTTTGTAACAACTGTGAGCTAGAATATGTTATGCACCTTAAGATGCTTCTTTTGCCTCACCCCATACATTTCCACAGCTACGGTTCTGTCAATAGCTTTATTAAAAATCTTTTTTTTTCCAGAGGTTTGCAAGTCAACTGTAAAAGTAAGTTCCAAGATGAAAATAGGCAGAGTGTTGGTTGTCAGTTCAAGGATATATGATAGTATTGTTCTTTATATATCTTAAGCATATTTTTTTCAAATATGAAAAAGAAAACCCAACCCAAACCTTCTTCACCAGCTTTGTTAAGCCTTGTTTTACAAGGTGTACAGCTACAATCTCTGGTAGTAAAGTAATATAAAAATAACATAAAGACACTTGCAGCATGCAAATGTGTTGGGGATAAAGGTGTAGTTGTATTTGAAATTCTGTGTGCAATAAAGGCAGCATAACTGAGCAATGTGCAGTTGTATTCGAAATGCGATGTACAATAAATGCAGCATAATTGAGCAATGCTCAATAAATAGTGGGTAATTACTTAAGACTGAAAAAAAATCTTTAATAAAGTCTTTCCCAAGAGGCTGTCAAAGAAACTGTGCAGGGATAAAGTGAGAGATAAGGTCTTGTCATGATTGATACAGGTCAGAAGCTGGCCAAAGAGATGGAAATTCAAGTACAGGAATTAACAAACACTTTCCATCTGAGACAAGTGGTGTGATTTGAGGTAATGTTAATAATTGTATTGAAAAGAGAGAGAGTAATGCTACAGCAAAACATCCAACAGACATAGAACTAATTGCCTGAAAAAATACGTATTTATATATAAAAGGCATTTTAGAGGAACAAAAGACAAGAAAGAAAGGAGAGCACAAGGATGTCGGTGCTAGCCAGTCTCAAATGAGTCTCTTTGCAGAAGACAGGCTGAAAGGCTCGTGCAGTAAAGACCTGGCAGTGTGGCACTGTGCATTGAAGGGGTCAGGGAAGCCAATTAAAGGTTATCCCTGGATAAGGGATAAAAGAAAAAGGTATAGGAAAATTACTGCAAGCCTCTTAGAAAACCCAGACTCTCACCTGACATACCATGCTCTGTATTACTCACTCCATCCTCTCCAAGGAATATAAAAGCACAGCAAAAACAGGACAATGAGTATCATCAGGAACATTATAAAATAGCTTAGAGGAACCATGGCTGAAAAAGCCTTGGATTGCTCACTGGGGAGAAAAGGTAGTTGTGTAGGAGCACTACAAAGCCCATGAATTTTATAGAGGAGGGAGCTGGACAGGTACTGTGGACTCTGTTACATGATACAAAACTGAGAGGCATTTAGTGAAATAAATAATAAGGTTATAAATGAAGAACAGGTAGGTGGAAACACTTCCTAATTGCAACAAGAATTACTCCCATGAAGCTCCATGTTACATAAAACATAACTGAATGATGATCTTATCAGAATTAAAATATAAAGAAAGAAAGAAATGCAGACAAAAAAACACACAGAGAAATATATCATACACCTTGGAAAACAAAAGTGTTTAAAGTGACAGAACAGGAGGCAGGGTCATCTATTATTAAAATCGTCTGACACTTCCTATTACAACACCCAGTCGTCAGTTGCTTTTAGCTTTGCCAATCATTAACAGTCTGGACTGAAATTTTACACATTGAAAATCTGCCTGAGGCTGAAATACTCTGGAAAATTTTAGTCTGAACAATTCAACTGCTGCGCAAATGGAGCCAGAGAAAAGTCCTTTTTTAAAAAATTTCATTATTTAAAAAAACCTGATGTTTTGTCTCAGCAGCTGTAGCCCCTCCAGACTTCTGAGGGAGGATGTAATACTTCAGAATTGAAAAGCCTTTGCATTGGAACAGTAACATTTGCCATTCTCTTTAAACTCTACCTGAAAATTCAGGCAAATTATGCCTTTGAATAAAATTATATTCACTCATACTCCGAAAAATAGGTCTATTTTTGGCTTTAATAGCTGAAATCACAAAGAATTACATCTTCCATGAACATCCTGGATTATGTTTGTGCCTCTGTTCAGCAAACAAGGAAAGAGTTAAAGCAGAAAGATCTCAGCTATTGTTAACATTTGACATGATTTGTTTCAGCTTTTTATAACTTGAAACCTAAAGTTGCCTTCTACTTTCTTTGCCTTCAGTCTGCGAGGTTTCCAGCTTAGCTGGTGAGGACAAATCTAACCTTGTGACACTTGCTAAGATCATAGTGGTTAAATCAGAAGATCGTCTGAGCAGCCCAAAAGCCTGTCAGGTCTGGAGCAGCTAATTGGGTCTTGCCTCATATGTTCTGCCTGTGATTTTTTTCCAACAACAGAACACAGAAAACAACAATGCCAGCAAGCAGAATTTTTCCCAAGTCTTGCTATTCTTGTCTCTCTCCTCATTTATGGGAAAAAATATCTTTCATGCTGATCCTAGGAGAGGTTTGAAAAGTTCTGAAAGTTTGGCTTTGTTCAGTTGCTGACCCTTTCATTTGAAACATTTCCACTCTGCAGGAGTTTTGAAGAGAAACCAACTTTTCAGGCTACAGTGGATACATCATGACCAGGTTGTATCCAGTCCACTCTGAACCAGCCGTTAGCTCCCCACCTAACACCAGTTTTACCAGAGAGGCAGGAAACAGCTTTTCAAGCAGTAAATGAGGGCCAGGCAGATGATAGCAGCATTTTGCATCTACTCCAGGGCCAAAGAGAGAAGTGTCAGAGCTGATGACATCACCTTACTCTCCTTCACCCTCCTCTCCATCAGAAGAGGCTCAGCTCTCCCCGTTGTTCTATAGGAAAAGGCACATGGGGAGATAATGTTGGAGGAGAAGGGACAGTGACTGGCCATGCCATCAGCTTGGTTGGCATGGGATGGATGGCTTAAAATCTGTGGGCAGCCCATGTGGTTTGGCTGGTTGAGTCAATAGATTTGCTCGGGTATTTTCACACCAGCTGAACTGATTAGCTCTGCGGGTTGTGTTCTTGGCTGTACTACAGCTGTATTCAGGGGAGCCTAGAGAAGAGGATTTTAGCACTTGGGACTGCCAGTAACTGCTTTGTCCCTTGCTGTGTGCAGAAGTGGCTGCAGGATAGTTTTGAGTTCCGTGGGGCTGTGGTACTTAACAAAGGCTGCTAATGGGCCTTGTGCCCTGTGCTCTGCTCTTCGTAATGCCAGCTCTTAACCACCTTTGCCATGCCAGTGAATTTTTGGCCTTTGACATTTTAGGCAGCTTTATAGCTTATTTGCACTGCTGAAATGGGACAGAAGGATGAGGTTAAGAAAGGTCCTTTCTAAGCCTAGCATAAGGACTTTTAACTCAGCCGATAAATTTGCTGTTCAGAGAGGTTTCCAACTGGCTCCTTTGGTCTCTGGGTTCCAGCACTGAGAGGATTTATGTTTCACACCATGTACTGTAGTTCCAGATATTTAAATCAAGAACATACTTGTCTGAGCTTCACAGGAAAGTATACTACTTCAGATAGAATTATGGCCAGCATCTTTATGTTTTGTTGTCACTTAAACATTAAACAGCTCCATGCTGCCTTGTACAATTCTCAAAACAGTCAGGTTTCTCAGATTAAATGTCAGTCTCACATTATGAAACAAGTTGTGTTCCTGAGAACTAAATCACAAAATAACTGTGGTACCAAGCCAGGAATTCATGTGTAATAATTTTGCCCCCACCTCTTCCAGCATTTCCAGATTATAGGTCTTATGTTGTCATGAACAGTCGTGGTCACGGTACCCCTCCAAACATGAACTGACGTCATTCCAAATCACAGATGAGACATAGCCTATCCATCAACAAAACATCCAATGTGGCAGAAGTAATGGAAAACCCTTCCCACTTCATCTGCCACTTTATAAATCTGACTGCACTTGACTGAATCTTTTTCCCTAGGGC
The DNA here is from genome assembly GCA_024734555.1 of Trochalopteron elliotii. NCBI lineage: Eukaryota > Metazoa > Chordata > Aves > Passeriformes > Leiothrichidae > Trochalopteron > Trochalopteron elliotii. The sequence continues at coordinate 2,454,353 of JANPWX010000013.1, read as the reverse complement.
TTGTTAAACTTCAGCAGAATTCTCTGTCATGTTGTGAACTGAATGTGGAAAAAGTAAAGTGACCAAACTGATACTCAGCAAAGCTAAAATGCATAGTAATACTGATTCTGAAGGTCAGCAAACCACAACTTATTAGAATGATTTTCTAAGAAAAAAAAAGGCAGGGGGGAAAAAGAAAGCCTCTTCAGGAAAAAAAGAAACACACAGATTAAAAAAAAAAAAAAAAAAAAGGTGGGGGGATGAAAAGTAGATGTCTGATACAAGTAAGATAAAAAGGTAAACCACACAGCAACTTCTTCTTTGACATTTTCTTTTGATGGCAATCTACTGCAAAGTAGAATACTCTAAAATAAATATTTTGGACAGCACTTTGCATCCAGTTCCACCACTGTGACTACGCTGTTACTAGCAGGACTGTGCCAGGGTCCCAGGTGGCAAGGATGAAAACAGAAACTCATTATGGAATAAGAAATGTAAGAACTCTTTGGTGAGAGCACATTCCCTGCAGAGTGATATGAAAGTAAAAAGAACATTTAAATAATACTGGCCCTTGATCCCCTCAAAAGCTGAAAGCGCATTTATTCAGCTTGAATTCCAAAATCCCAGCCACAGTTTATAAAATGTGCTTGATCCTTGTGTAAGACCCTTTGGCATTTTCTTTCAGAGAAAAGATCTCCAGATGTTATTTTTACAGTTCATCTTAAGTAAATGTATGTGTTTAGCTAAACAGGCTTAAATGCAAGAGGCACCTAGGAGAACAATGATGAAATGCTTGACTTGATTTATGGACCAACTGTCAAATTGTTGTTTAGAACATCTGGCTGGTAAGGTGATTTGAAAACTTTTTCTGTCAGTGAATATCAGCACAGTAGGCTCTCCTACCTTACTGACAACTCTAAATTGTAAATGCAATTAGTGGAGAAGTGGCATCAGAGTGTATGTCTAAAGTCAAATTCAGCTCATCCATGCTCACAAAACATTCATTCTACAACACTGCTAACTTGTAATGTGCAATCATTTGCAACTTTTTAATTACAAAAATATACAAAGTATCAACTTCAAACCCTGAAAGTTGCTACCTACAAGCTGCACAGCCAAGTGCAGGTCTGTCCTTCATGACAGCCCTTCAAAGCAAGTTCATGGGCTTCCACCACTTCTCCACAGCCGCTGTGGCCTGGATTTGGTAGCCCAGCTTTCTCCTACCTGCCTGTACCCATTCCCTCTGGCTTTGTCACAGAGGTCCAGCAGGAATCCTTGGGAGAGAGGAACCTCATCCACCCTCTGCCCATCTCCATTTGTTTCTTAGCCCAGTTTCTGCAGTTTTCCATGAACACAACAGCTTGCAAGGGCATAAACACCACAGCAACATTCCTAATTCAAAGGCTGATATAACTGAAACTCCACAAAGCAAGGCTGATCCCAGGAAAATTGAATTTTTCTCTGTCTTCCCCTGTTTTGCAACAACCTGACAACTCAGAGATGACACAATCCAGGAACACTTTCTGTAATTCAATTCTAGTTCTGAAGCAAAAATCTACTTTCATCTTGGGTCTAATCTAATATCAGGGAATGATGAGGTTTTTTGTGAGGGATTTCTTTGTTCCCTGAGAAGAAAAGCAGGAGCTTTATAGTAGAAATCACTTTCAGATGAAATGAAGATAACACCAATCTGGGCCCTCTCTATAGATTCAGGAAGATTCATATCACCCACACCAAAACATCTAACCATGGCACCTCAGACAGGAGTCTTTAACCTCCTCATATGGAAAAACTGGAAAAGGTGAAAAAGGTGAAGATTTCATAGAGTGATTTGTCCCACCTGCAGCAATTTCTGCATCCCCTGAAGGAGATTTTTATCTCTTTTCAAAATCTATGCTAGAAACCTACTGCCATCACAAGCCTTTCCTTTTCACTGCTCTTGTGCATCCAGTAACAGGGGGGCAGAACCATGTACTCCCTTGCTACAAAGAAACCACTGAGAAATTACTGCATTACCTTATTAAACACCATCAACAAAAAGGAATTAGAACTTAAACTCAGACTCCGTGGAAAAATTACTGTGAACTAGAGAAGCAACTTAGAACAGTCTCATTTTGGTTAGGCCACGTTCGAAAAGATGCTGTTATGTTCTTGGGTGGTTCTGCATACAGGCAACAGGCAAGACATTTACTGACAAGGATGGGATTTTCAGACATTTAAAACATTGAGGAGCTTCATCACATGAAAATTTCACAAAAGCCATTGAGTAGAAAACTGTTGCAAAAGGAACAAGATGAAAAATGTGTCAGACTGAAATGGAACAGCAGTCCATTTTGAATGAGGCAAAAGGGATTTGGAATATACAGAGCATGGGAAGAGAAGCTGGAGCTTTTTTTAGACATTGTGTTTATAAATGATAAGAAAAATAAGTATGGAAGTAGCATATTTGTTTCAATTTCCAAAAGTATTTGACAAGTTTCCATAGGAGAGATTAATGGCTAAGAGGCACAGGGCAAGAATAAAGAAATAAAGAAGTCTTCTGTGTATAAAATCTAGCTCAAACTGTTGCTTTGCCCTTGGAAGATGACTACACCTTTTACACAAGGGATCTTTTCCTTACAGCCATAAATTGACCATTATCCTGTGGGTCTGGATTTGGAGGGCTACTTTAAAGATAATGTCACACATTTGTAATAGTATTGCTGTAGCTGTAATGGTCTAAAAGCAAAAACAGGACAAGGCTTGTGGGTCAGTAGAGTCAGGAAAAGAAAAAAGAGAAGTCTATGCCCAGGTCTGAGAAGCAGTGAACTTTCAAGAGAAGTACACACAGGGAGCACATCCTTTGAGTTTAATTAGATATGTTAAGTCAGGCAGACAAAAAAGCTGGTTGGCACCTGTAAAATAAAGGGAATATTAAAAGCGAAGTGGTGACACTGATTATTCGGTAAAGGAATAGATAGGGAAGCCTATGGCAGATAAAAAGATTAATAAAGGGGGGAAAATTATAGTGTACTGCAAAAACTACTCCTTCCTTTGAATTCACCTTTTTACTGTCTGCTATAATTAAAGTTTTAGTCCCCAGGTTGCCTCAGACAATCAGACAGCTGGTGCACATTTTTCCAGCTACATTGAGTTGGTCCAAGAAGCAATATAAGCTTTACCCACAAATCTTGGTTTGTGTAAAAGGCAGGCAGAGTGTCTGCTCCTAGAAATGCACACCACTTGCTTCCTTGCTCTGTGAACAAATCTCTGTTGTTGCTGTGACCCTGCCTCTCTCTTCTCATCTTTGCACTCACAAAGGTTGGTTTGTTATTGGCACAGTCTCTGAGGTCAGAGCAGCACAGCCTGTGAGTGGACCTGGGCTTTAAATGAAGGGGTTAACTATATGTGATGGAAAGGACTTTTTTGTTTGCTTTTTTCAAAGGTTTTCTAATCTAAAAGACAGATGAAGCCTGGTCTTTTATGGTAAGATTCATTTTCCTTTATTTTACTAACACAAGGGAGAAAAAATTACAACCTCTTACTCCTGCTGGCTTTGCAAACCTCTACAAATGGAATAGGGAAACTGGGTCCTATTCTGGTCTGTATTATTGATGGAGGGGCTTTCTCCACCTCACCCTGGGATCACTCTCTTCTCTATGTTCATCTCTGAAACTCCAGGGGGAACAATCAAGGCTTGAACAACAATATTTGCCCAACAACATCTTATTACTGTCTTTTACTGATGCCAGAACAAAAACCAGGTTTGTTACCCTTTAAATCCCAAAATGAGTTTGCAGAGCATGAAGAACTTGCAGACCTGTAAACTCTATTTTTATGCAGCCATCAAGTATTGTGTACTTTCCTGATATTTTCAATCTATAACACAACTGTAAAAGAAAACTATCACAGATTGTCATCTTTTGATCATAAAAACATGGTGAGGAATAAAAAAAGTCTGCCAGAGGACATTTTTAGTTCATGCTCACTATATACATATGTGAAAGAGGCAATAGACAGAGTATCTCAAGGCTATAGATGAAACAAATCTTGGAACCACAACAAATAATAGGTCATGTAATCCAGTCTAACAAGATGCAGCTTTCATGCAACACAATCCACAGAGGCCAGATGCTATTGCGCATTGGAAAATGTGAAATAATTGAATGAGAATAAGGCAAACAATCTAGGAAATACCTAAACCTCCAAACTGTCTTTGAATTCCAGCATGAAAATTCTGAAAAAATGCCACTAGATCCACAACCTAATGCCTGTTAACATTCAGAAGGGAGAATTACAGTACCCAGAAAGAGTGGCTAGAACACGCATATGTGTGATGATTCTGTTACATGATCCTGTGAATAACAGAATCCCTCTATTACACTTGAGGAAGCTGAGACCTTCATGCCCATTAGTAGGCATCTGTAGCATAACAGAGATTGCATTCAAATCTATGACACTGCTTTGTTGATGGAAAAACAGAGATTGGGAGAATGAGAAAGCAGGGAGGTATGAACACAACTGTTAACAGAGCTGTGGTAAAAAAGCCCTCCACTGAGAACTCAGGGCCTCAAATCCCTATATGAATAGTTGGGAGGATGGTTAACTCTTGTGTCCCCGATGAGCTCAGTTGCTGAAGTAAAACACTGGAAGAGAGGTAGTCCCTAAGGGACACAAATGGTGTGAATGAGTCATTAGCTATCGTCTGCTTCCTTAGCATCACACCTTCACATTTTGAAGGCTCACACACGTGTAGAGATACACTCCACTCCATCAGGTGGTGCTGAAGTTATAGGGAAGTACGTGCTGGGATCCTTGATGCAGATGTATGTTTGCTTTGAAGGCCCTCTACTAGTAACTTCCATTAATACATAATAGCCCCCTTACCTTCAGCCTTTGCAATGATGGCTATGCGCAGGCCTGCTTCTGCAGAATTGGATGGTTTGGGTTTGTTTTATCTTAATTCCAGTTTAAATTCCACTCAAACACCATCACCAAAAAAAAAACCCCAACAACAGAAATGCAGTCAGTTTTCTCTTTTTGAAGGGAAAACACAGGACACGTGTTCCAAACCACATTTAGATTTTAAAGTTCAGAATTAATGCCCTGAATTGAAGCCAGAAATGATCTTAGTCTTGAGGTTGAAAGTCTTTTGTCTTGGGAGTCGACAAATCAGTCATGACAAGCCTGAGTCAGCTATGGTTTATTATAAAATCAAGCTTGATTATCTACTTGAGGTAATTAGACAGACCAGAACAAAAGGACACAAAGTTAAAAGGCAACATATGTAGGAAGAACGGGAAGAAAAATCTTGCTTTACAGAGGCTGATAAATAGCAAGAACAAACTTGTACTTGATTTTTTTTTTTGTATACTAAATTCTGGCTAATAACATAAAGGGACGCACAATATTTATAATAAGCAGTTCATTAAAATCAGCTAGTCAGCTTCTCAGCTGCAGACTCCTCCCATTCCCTGCTACGTGCACACAGTCCTGAAATCCAGGTGCAGCTTCTGAGCTGTCTCCGTCCACAACCCATGGTCTTTGCCTATGTCCTAGGAGGTTACAAAAGTACCAAAAACACAATGATAAAAGAAAAGGATGCTGTGACATTACATTAAAGGACAGCAGCACTGTGTTTGGGTTTAAACACTTTTAGTGTGAATTAGAAGACAACAAATTTCAGTCACTTTTTCTTGTCCTCTTGTTTTGGTGAATTTATTGCTATTTTAATGAATACTTAATTAATTTTTGGTTCCACCTACTATAGCAGATAAAGTTTAGGGTAATCTGCGATATCCCTAAAATGCTTCAATTAAGCATGCTTAATTAAAGTGCCAAAATTGTTACCAAAATGTGCCATAAAAGAAGGTTTCAGTGACTATTCTTGGAAAGGTCTAAGTCATGCAAGTAAGTCCAATTATAGATCAAGACCTGAAATAGTAGATTTCCAACAGAAGGGTTAAATACATTAGACAGATGTGGCTCAAAATAAGGTAAAACTTTAACACTGCAGTCGGTTATAATATTCCACATTTATTGCTAGGAAAACGAACCAACTGAAATACAATTGTGTCAGAAAGAACAAAAAGTGTTGAAGAAGCACACAACTTGCCCTCTCCCTTCAATGCAGTCTGGACAAGTCTTTTTTGAAACACAGCTCGTGCCACTAGATCTTCAAGAAAAAGGTGACATTAAGCACATCTGCACCTTCTCCCACAGTGCTGTCTTCTCTAAATACTACCAAAGCTCTCTCCTCTGCCTTGTCCAAATCCTTCTCTAAATATCACAGCAGCGTAGTCAAAGAGAAAAAGAAGGTAGGAATTGTATGCCTATGTCTAATGTGCACAATAGTTTTCCTGGTCTTCAGCGCCTGACTCTGAATATCAGATAAAAAGGGTTAAAACTGGTTTTTCACTTAGCACTGTATTACTGCTGTGCCAAGATACCTATAAAAAAACTACGTAATAGGCAGGAAGCTCCATAATCAGTGCTGCTTTTCATGCCAATCAGTATTATCCCATTGTTTCCATACAGCCCCTTACCTACCTGGTTTATCTAAATGAAAGAAAACAGACCATGTGCAATTTGGGCCAGAATTGACTCTAAAGCGTTCAGGCATTGTTTAACTTCCTAGAGCTCTGTATCTCTAAGCCTTTCCTGAATGGAAATAACAAATAATTACTAAATAATGTAGGCATTGTGGTCAGGAGGAGGAGATTACCTATAAAGGAAAATCTGCTAGAGCCAAGAAAATAATTTTTTAGGAAAAGAAAAATTGGAATAAGAAATGTGCAAGACCAGGAAAGACAGATAAAGCTGTTCTTGCTCATGAATAGAGCTATTAAATTTCTGAAGCTACAGTAACAGAATATCTTTTATATTTGGGCAGAATACAATCTAAATCTATACTACAGTATGTTACAGCATATTGTATGTATTAAGCTTAATTATCTTTCACCTCCATGTCCACTAATGGAACTACTCCAGTGGCCAGCTGCTTCCCATTACAGAGACATTACTCAGAGCCGCTGTCACGCACATCATTTGTCATCACCAGAGCACGGGAAGGTGTGGCAAATCCATTGTTTATCTGACCAAAGACAACATTAATGAAGTATTCTGTTACAAACTCCTTCACATGCCCAGGGATTAGGCTAACTGAAACCCTACTTTCTTCTTCAGTGAAGACCATCAAAAGACATTTTTTCCACCCTGATTGGATCTGCTCATATTTCACAGAGAGATTCCTGCCTTGAAGTGAATGTACATCTTCATGCTCTCTGTGAGACCTAGTTCTCATGCTATAAGCAAAGGGAATTTGAAGCACAGGTGGAAGAAAGGAAAGAAAACGATGCTTATGTTCTTCTCCTCAAGCTAAAACATAGAATTTAGGCTTCTGATGCTTCCTCTCCAGGGGCCAAGCTCTAAGCATCAACCTAACCCATACAGGCAAAGAGTGAGCCTGACTAGGGAAAACTAAGGATTTTATGGCCCTGATTTAGGGTTGCTGCCTTGGGATCCATTCATATTCAAGTCTACCCCTCCCAAGAATTTTACTCTGGGACTGCCCCAGGCACTGCCATCTGCCCCAGACACTGCCATCTGCACCCTCCTGAGAACACTCTGCATGGACTGAGCTAACAGTCCTCTTGGGACTGCTGTGTCCATCCCCTGTGGACCACCTACAGCACCTGTAAACAGCTTTGGCATAAGGGTTTCAGGTAGCATTACCTTCCCTTTGCCACCCAGATACCATGACTGTGCTCAGCAGCTCACCTTCGAGCAGCCTGACATTAACGAGCCTTTTTCACCCCTGAATTTATGTAACCCGGTATTCATACATTGCCTTTGATCAGTTAAAATGGTCAATCTGCTTTTTCTATTTACTTCTATCCACAATAACTCAATTTTTCCATCAGCAAACTGTATGTCACCCAGGTTACACTGGCCTCTCTGTGTTGGCCAAGGAACCTGGGATCCTTGGAAGGGAAAGTGCTGCAGAGAAAGCCATACTCCAACAGAAGTGAACAGTCAGTAGCAAATAGCTCCCAACAGCCTCTTGGCTTACTTTATGCAGTGGGATGCTCATAATTACTTGTGGGCTTTCTAGTCTAGAATAAACAAACACATGGAAAATAATAGGAATGGAGGGTTTCCAAAGCAAGATAAAAGATGGGGAAAACTTCTGCAAAAATAAAATATTTCCTTATGTTACTTTACTGTAACATCAAATAAGAACACTCCAAACAGATTGTTGGTGGTATAATTACCAACAGCGAGGATTTTTTTAAAAAAATCCTAAAACAAAATGCCAAAACATCCAAACAATATGGCTTGCATCATAAATTTACTCCAGTATTTTGAGACCATTAAGAAAACTATGCCAAATAGTAATCAGTCTGTTTTCCTAAACTATTAACTGGCTTGGATAGAAGTATAACAGCAGAAAGGGAGATACTATATTCCTTAAAAAAACCTCCACTCCACATTTAACACAAGCTTTGCACTTAGCACTTCCTTCTATGTGGCCCTGCTCACCTCTGAATCTTTTTACTTGGGACATTCAGCCCTTCACACCATGTTAAAAAGTACTATTTATCTTCAAGTACTGAGCAGATTTTAATCATTATCTTCATCCCTGGCCTCAATTAAGGCCTAATATAGAGGAGGTACTTGAATGACCTAAGAGGCACACTTAACCCTGATAGCATGTCAAAAGGCACTCAAGAGTTTCTGCCACATTTCCTCTGGCTGTCAAATCTTTCTCTCCTTTTTCTGTGGTAAACTGACTGTGTTTGTTCGTAGCACTTTAATGTCCCCTGGAGTGAAGTCTCCTTGAGTAACACTCACACGATAGAAAGTGTGATTAACTCTGCAGGCGCTTTTCAGGTCAATGAAAAAAACTACTTGTTACACTAGTATATAATACTTTAGAGATGCTCCCAGTGGCTCTACATACTGGGATTCCCACAGTACTTATTCTCTCTCACCCCTGCTGTCCTCCTCTATCTTGATAATAAAAAATACATAGTTTTATCTAGGTATAAATGCAACACTAATCCTTTAATATGCTTCATACAACTGTTATTATTTCTGATGGGTCATTCAGATAATTTGAATGGTATATCTTTTCCTCTTGACTAAAATGTTTCTATAGTGAAGATGATAAAATAGCAAGGGACTAAAATAAAATTCAGAATTTATTTTTTTCAGAGCACAACTTACTACATTTCTTTTGCATCACAGGCTGACTTGTTAACAAAACACCATGCATAAAACAGGTTGGGAAGCCATACGAGATGAAAAGATGCCTTCTGAAGATACCTTGTAACCTTGAGAGGGTTGTAAAACCTATGGAAAAATGTGGATTTAAGACTTTTGATATCTTTTTTTACTGCCAGATGTCAAGCCAGTGCAGCATTCAGATAAGGGGTAAAGACACTGAATACTACTGTGCCATGGGGCTGCTGAACTCTTCAGCTCTTGTGGTCTGCGGCTTTCACAGGCAGGAGAACCTGAGCTCGTGGAGTGCCTCAAACAGCTGCCTGTGCACACCAAAGCTTACATCTGGAGAGTGCATAAATTCAGTCACAAATTATAGATGCTCAAGCATTTTTTTCCTTGGAAAAGTGGCTATCTTCAGCTCATTATACAAGTGACTCACTTCAAAAATTTTTTCTGGATAAGACTATAATGAGATAGGAGTTAAGTGTTAATTACAGAAAAGGAAGTTGTGTTTTGTTAGGCATTTTCTTGGATGATTTGAGTTATGGACTCATCAGCACATTGGATTAGTGGCTAAGCAATGGAGTGTAGAAAAAGGAAGCTTTAATAGGTAACAGGGTAGCAGAGGTAGACTGAAATGAGACTGCCAGATGGCTACCAGTGGCTCCAAGCCTTCAGTAATGGAGAGGCCACAGAAAAGAGGTATACACATGAGAGTTGGCAGAGTCCTCTGGCCAGCTGACTTCTTAAAATCTTCAGCATTTTACAGTCTTTCTTTGAGGAGCTGCTGAATATAATCAAATATATCTTGATTTTCTACTTTATTTGATTTTTCCTCATTAATGTTACAAAAATGGCACACAAGCAGAACAGAGAGGAATATGTTTACAATTTAGTCAGCATATGATGACCTGCAGTGAACAATAATTATTAAAGCATGCCTGGAATCTGAATATAGTGATTGCCTTTAGTTACAGTCCTCATTCTGAAGGAAACAAGAGTCTGAATATTATGACTCCAAATGCTTGTAGGGCTCGAGCTAATAAACTTCTGGGAAGGACATTTAACCTTGTGTCTTGAGATTTAGGAGTCTCTAGATCAAAATTTCACAAATCATTCTGTTATCAAAAAATACATCTGGGGTTGCAGTTTCAGGTTTGTAACTACTTACTGTAGCAAATATTGCTTTCAAAAGTGAAGTTTTCCTGAGTTACCACTTGATTTGGATAGAGAACTTCTAGTCTGGGGAACTTCATTCTATTTATTAATGATCAAGAGGAAAGCATGTCAGGGAGAGCAGCACTTCAGCACTGATTTGCCTTGTGGATTTCTCTTTGTGAAGTATCTGGTACCCAACACTGTCAAAAGCACAATCCTGAGCGAGGTGACCTGATTGGACCTGACAGCTCCTATGTTGCACTGAAATCAGGTCAAAAGACCAGTGTGTGGGGAAAGCAGAGACAAATGGAAAAACAGAAAGGTCGATGTAAGTGCCTAATATTTCACAACCTCTAGTGTCTCAAAAATATATGCCTGAAGCCACAAAAATGATGTTCTTTTATATGTCTGGTAAGCAAGATGTTAGGCTTCAAAGGTTCCTAGTTTCTGATTTCATTGGCATTTTGTACAAATGGTGAAAGACTAACTTCAGGGAAAAAAAAAATACAAAAACTGGATGTCACTGAAAATTTTAGTATCTTGAAGCTGAGGCGTATTGGCCGGACTCTTATGGAACAAGATGCTTTAATAATTATTCTGGAAATAAGAAGAAGGCATCAGTTTTCAGACATACCCTTGACTTCCAGGCAGACCTGTAACTTTCATCTTGGATATCTGCCCTTGTGGTTTGTTATTTTACTCTGTAAGAGCACAAATATGCGTCACAGGGCATGAGCTTAACATCAAGGCTAAATGAATTACCACTTGTGTACCACTCTTCAGGTTCATTTGTACTGAGGAACTTTTTGACATACAACCATTTTTGACTCACAAATGTTTAGGTCATCTGGAGGAAAGTGCCTCAAAATTGCTTCCTGTTTCTCAGAGCACTGGTTAATTAGTGAAAGGACAACTGAACTGAATCAGAGAAGTAAATAATTTTCTCAGCAGGATATCTTCTTCTAGAAAACACGTGACCTGATGGCATTTGCTGAAATTAATGAAAGTACAAGAACTCTAAATTCAGGAATGTCAAAATTGCCTTTAAAAAGTACCAGTGCAAAAGCAAAATAAAACATTCTTGGTTGGCTTAGGTCACGGAGTATTTCTTCTAGTCCTATAGTCTAAAAAAACAGCAGACTTGAATGTATTTGAAAGATGGGTTGAATCAGAGTTGCTGAGTGCAAAAAGAGGATTTAGTTCTCAAAAAGATGAACTACAAACTAACCTTCTCCTCTTACCTGACCATTTCTCTCAAAGTCTCAAAGCATAGAAAACAGCAATTTCAAGGCCTGGATAATTCAAAAGCAGTTTAACAGACTTCCTCCAACTTTTCCAGATCCTTTTTTTCCTCTGGGCTAAAAGCAACCATGAGAAAATTCAGCCTAAAGGTGCATTTTTTTAAAGAAATTACAACCTGCTGAAAGGGGAAATATAGACTGAAAATACTTTTCAGCCATAACTATTTCACATCAATCTTTAACACTTTAACTAATGTATTATTAAACTACAGTTTATTGTATGAATTATGTATATGTAATGTATAAATGCATATAGTAGTTTACATGTAATGCAGTAGCCAAATACATGAAAAAAGTAAGCTTTCTGCATACATATAAGCAAAATATATGTAGACACATGAGAGATATTATGTAACTATTAACAGGAACCCATCTTTACAAATGAAAGGTTCTGATATTTGCCTAGATCAAAAATCCAATTTTACATCACTGGGAGATAAGGAATTAATTAGAGTGCAGTTATCACCTAAACTGGTATTAAAAGGTTAGCAGTGCTTAAACTTGATTAGTTACCAAGATTATCCCAGGCTGAGAGAGAGTATTGGCCAGATGCTGCAGAAGCTTTAGTTGTGATTTTAGCAAACTCTTGAGCTAGGCAAGAGTTTTTCACAGACTGCAAACTGGGGAGCATAACTGATACAAGGCAGGCACCCCAGTGTGTTACATAGCAGCAAAGTTAAGAACTGCTGGGGGAAGAAAAGTCTTGAGAAACCTCTAAAAAGACTTAGTAGTTCATATGGACTCTAAACATATCAGAACAAAAATGCCCTGCACAGTAATCAGGAACTGGTCAGTTTGGGGAAGGAAAATGCATGAATGCATAAGTCCTTTGAGCACTGACAGACCAGAGGACTAAGAGACATGTCAGGATGCAGGTGAATACCACACACCAAATTTCAGACTACGGCAGGTTACGTAAAGATATCCAGTCAAGATTACAGTCTCTCCAAGATTAATCTAAACTACTCACTACTTGCACTAGCTATCAACAAGGCTGGGGGAAAAAAAATAGAATTTTAAAGATGGACAAATAGTTAGCACTGGGACATGGTTGTGTCATTTTCATCTCAGAGAAATGTAACAGATGACAGTAGCAAAAGCAATATGTGACTGCTGACAAAGCTGACTTCATTACTAGGAATAATAGCAAAAAAAAATGAAAAAGCTGGAAATAACTAAGGACTAGTTAGATATTTGGTCGAATATAATGATGCAAACCCTCACTGAACACAGATACAGTAAATATATTAGAGCAAATAAATCTATAAGTATTTCCATGGCAAACTGAAATTTTGCTATTATGGATCTGTCATAAAGAAAATATGTCAAAAACTTAAGAATCTTAAGGAAATATAATGAAGTGTCAAAGCACCTATTTACCTTGAAAATACAAAGGAATCTAAAACAAAGAAAAACAAAAGGAAGGGAAAGAAAAGAAGTTATTCTGCACCTGTAGAGAAATCAGGCAGCACTTCAATAATTAATATTTATTACTTATGGCACCTTTCATACATTGAAAATGCTGAACAAATATGAACTGACTTGTACAACATCTTTACAATACGTGATACACATAATTATGGAAATTACAGCAGGGGGCTGTCAGTGGTATAAAATCCTGGAGATCCTCCCATGTGGGGAAAAGCACTGCACCTGAGATGAGGCTGCCATGCAGGGATATCACAGTACATCTTAGGACAAAATTTACACCAAAACTGAAGAGACAGAATAGAGCAAGATGAAAAGGCAGGGCAAACTTCCACAGCAAATGCAACTAGGATGCTTACAAATGAAAGCAGCAGAAGCTGACTTTGATATGTGATTATTTTCAGGTTGGAGGTAATCGCATTCAAGTTGACTGCAACACCTGCAGGTAAATCCCCACCAGAAAATGAAAAAAGTAGTTTCCCCATCAACACACAGAATCATTAAATGTTCTGATCTGGAAGGGACTCACAATGATCAAGTCCAGCTCCTGACTCCACATGGTACAAATTATAGCATGTATCCAAGAATGTTGTCCAAACAGTTCTTGAACAACAGGCCATGACTACATCCCTGAGCAGTTTGTTCCAGTGATTGACCACCCTCACAGAGAAGAACTTCTTCCAAATAACAAATCTTAACATCCCCATATGCAGCTTTAAGTCATTCCCTCACATCCTATCAGCAGACACCAGAGAGAAGAGATCAGCATCACCCTCTGCACTCACCTTCATTAGGGTGCTATAGACAGCAACTCCTCAGCCTCCTCTTCTCTAAGCTGAACAAACCTGGTGTCCACAGCTGCTCCTCACAAGCCTTGCCCTCTTGTCCCTTTCATCATCTTTGTTCCCTTCCCTTGAACACACTCATCATTTCCATATTTTTCATATGATCCTTACCACACACAGCCACACACATGGTGAGGCTGCACCAAAGCTGAGTAAAGTGGGATAGAGGCTTCTTTTGTGTAGTTAGTTACATAGTGCCTAATGCAACCCAGGTTGGCCCTTTTGGCCACCAGGACACATTTTTGACTGATACTGAGCTTCCCATCAACAAAACCCACCAGATTCTTTCTGCAGGGCTGCATTCCAGCCTCTTCTCCCCCAGTCCACTCATACAACCAGGATTACATAGTCCCAGGTGCAGAATATGGCATTTGTCCTGATTAAATATCACACAGTTGGTGATTGGCCAACCCTGTAATCTTATCCATGCTCCCTATTAGGCCAATCTACCCTCCAGAGAATCAACAGCTTCTCTTTCATTTAGTATCATCAATAAACTTAGTGGGGACTCAGCTTCTGCATCCAGGTTGTTGACAGAAGCATCGAAGAGACTTGGATCCCAAGGAGTGGATGGCTTTGCTTGTTTCTTTTAATCAGGAGCATGGGGTTAAAGCCAGAGATCACCAATCAGTTCACAGCCTCCACCAGCTCAACTCTCTGCTTGAGACTGATTTGTTATAAATCAGCTTTTGTGCAGCTTAGTGTACCAGCCTGTAAAACAGGTAATTCAAAGCCAGACCCTCAGCTGTGAACTGGCTCAGCTCCACTCAGTCCCCGGTGTCAGGAGGGGGCATATTTGGCCAAAATTAAGCATCAGGCCTCCCTGGTGAGGCAAACATCATGACCTGGCTCACTGGATCCATGTCTACGTGGAAAGGCGCAGACGTGACAGGATGCTGCTCTGAAACAGATATTACACAGCTCTTCCTAAGCTGAACTGGCAGTGCAGCTTCCAAAGGGAATCTGTCATATGCCTAGCATGTGGCTTGTGTGTACAGGGCACCCACCCATATATAAATAATTCTTCTCTACATCACAGGAGCAAAGAAGTTTTAATGTTTTCAACTAATTGGGCCTCTACTGTTGACAAAAAAGCCTGCTATGTCCAGTCTTATTAGTAAAATATTGCTGGTTTCAAAATACTGTTTTTGTGGGTGCTACAGCAAGTGATCCCTTGCAACACTCTCCCAAACTACTACTGGGAAATAAATGACAAAGTGTAACAAAAACAATCTCTTGATATTCAGTTTTATGGAACCAATCAGAAAGTAAACAAGCACACACCTGACAGGAAAGCTTCACTTCACTAATATCAACTGAGCATATGAACTGGACAGGCTTCATGATTTTCTGCCCAATTAACACAACTCCAAAATCTCCAGTCAAGAGTTCTCAGCCCAGGGTATTCCTTGGCAGAACCTCAAGACATCCTGCTTGAACAGAGAAATGAAAACAAATGTTCCTCTTACATGACTTGCCTTCTAGTCTTGACCCAGCATAAAGATTGATGGTTTAGCTGTTCAATTTCCCCTGAGAGTTTTAGTTTTCCACAAGGTTAAAATATAATATGGATTACATACCTACTACAAGAGGAGACTAATACACAATATGCAATATTAATCACAGGTGATGTTTTCAGAACATAAAAATATAATGACCTCAGAAAACATTCCATATATTTTTCAAAGGACACAAAGAATTCATGACCGGTGCAAGTGATGTTTTTAAAAAAAGAAAAATCTTACCTGTCACAAGCTGTTGTCCTGCTAGTCCTACTGGAACCATCCCCAGATTATTCATAGCTGTAGCCCAAGCCGTGGGATCAGTGACTGACATGTTAAGCTGAGTGGTATCTATAGCTATACTTCCCAAACCATCAGCTGCTGCAAGAAAGTAAACATGCTGTAAGTAGAAAAGCCAATGCACCACAATTTTTAACCAAAACTTTTAGTGAAAATGAGGTATCACAACAACTATTTATTGTGGGTTTGTTTTGTTTCTTAATTATGATTCACTTTTAGATCACTGATAATAGTTCTTGGTATTGTATAATACAGCATAAAGATATTGGAAACATTCAACAGATGTAAAATGGTAAAAGGAAAAGAAAAATCTATTTCACTATGAGGATAGTCAAGAAGTAGAACAGGCTCTGCAGTCACTGTCCCTGGCACCTTTCAAGACTCAATTTGATAAAGCCCTGAACAGCTGGTCTGACCCTATCTCTGGCTCTGTTTTAAACAGGAGGTTGGATTGGAGACCTTCTGAGGCCTCTCCCAACCTGAATAAAATGCCCTGCAACCCTCTGATAGAACTTAATGATACATAAATAGTTGTGGAACTTGCCTGAAACGTGTGAGAACCAAACACATCCCAAGGAAAGACCTATTTTCCATAAGGTGTAATTTTTTATTTTGTAGAAGATTTAAGAATACATTATCCCCTAACTAAAAAGAAATCAAACAAAATCCATTCACTATAACAAATATCAAGTTTTTTCTAAAACCAAAAGAGAAATATCATGAATATGGTCAAAATAGACTGACTCCAGGTATGGATCTTCCTTCAAAAGAGTGGGTGGGATAGTTAAGGGATGGCGCCTTTCTGATACTGAAACACCAGACATAAGATGTGATCACACAATTTTGCTTCTCCCCTCCCCAGCCCACCTGAAATCAGCTCTTTCCAGTTATTTTCTTACGGCCTTTGCAACCTGAGATATTTACCGGCAGCCATTGCTTTTCCCTGGATCCTTTTTCTTGTTAGACTTCTTCAGTTAGGAATAATTAGCTACTGTATTAGCAGCATCTTGAGATGGGCTATCACCAAGCACAGGGCCCACACACAGCTCATTAGGCTCTGAAAGAGAAAAGATGGAAATCAACTCTCAGTGCCACAGTCAGAACACAACAACAGACCAACCTCTTTGGGAGGCACTCGGAGCTGCTGCCCACTCCCTCAGCATCACCAGTCGCAGCCTCTCTGCACACATCTCACACCCTCTGTAGAGGCATTCCAGCAAATGCTCATTCTTGCCTGCTGAACAAATAGTACCACGTATGAACCTGTCAGGCCGCTGAAAAGCCCTTCACAAATTAGGTCTTATCAGTAGCTCCACAGCCTCCTTGGCATGAAGGCATCAGCTGAAAGAACACATTAAGGGATGAATATGATTTTTTTTTTTAACTGGTAACAATTAACTGATGTTGCAAGTTTCAAGGAAATAGTTGTCTGTTCTGAGATGGAAAGAGGGAAGAAAATACTATGCAATGACTTAAAGAATGGAGCCTGCAGAGATGTGGCAAAGAAAATCTAACAAAGCTGAGGATGATGCCTGCTCCTGAACTAACAGTGCACCCCTGGCTCACAGAGGTCAGTTAGCTCAAAGCAAAAGTGCAGTATCTGTTTCTAGCTAACACATTGCCCTCATCAGGTGTCTGTCTAGCCATGAATTTTACATAAGGGCAACTTCTTGCTGTTGCTGTCATTTTTTGGGAGGCTCACCATGTTAGTGCACTGCTCGTTGGAAAGGAGACTGAACAGGTGACAAGCAAGAGGTGTGAGCAAAGTTTGTGAGCTCCCAGCACTTCCAGCAGGAGCAGAAAA
Organism: Trochalopteron elliotii; assembly: GCA_024734555.1. Classification (NCBI taxonomy): domain Eukaryota; kingdom Metazoa; phylum Chordata; class Aves; order Passeriformes; family Leiothrichidae; genus Trochalopteron; species Trochalopteron elliotii. The sequence continues at coordinate 2,436,829 of JANPWX010000013.1, read as the reverse complement.
CACTGGGCTGACGATGATCACATGCACAAGCCCAAGTTACTCTGCGCAGCTACATGGGACTGTGGGTGAAGGAAGGCCACGTTAATTTTTTTTGGCTGTCCAGTAGCCTAAGTCTGATCCAGGGTGTTGGGTACCTGGGACCAGCAACTAACCAGAGGCTTACAAATGTTCAGGGAGGTCATTAGCGCTGTGCAGGTGAATCTTGGTGACTTGTACAGCCCTAGAATAACTGTGCTGAATTTAAAAAACTACTTGAAAGACCATAATTAAGAGGTTTCCAACATGCAGACCCTAAGGATTCATCTTTAGAAAAGATACAATTAGCATAATTACACTATATTTTAGGTTAGTACCTCCCACGTTTCTTTTTTTCATTTGATGTGCATAAAGTACGGGCCAGAAAGTTTTATGTTTTAGTTTCATGACACTGTACATACACATCATTTCATAGGAACATGACCAAATCAACGGCTGTAAAATTGAAGAAAGAGTCAGGCTCAGACAATGGTCTACATTTTTTTTTTGTATGTTGTAATTTACAAGTAGCCAGTATACTAGGCTAAAAAGCATTTTGTTCAAATCTACAGTGGGTCTACTTAAAAGTCAATATTTATCAACCCTTAATACTTGAATTTGCAATTCCAATTCTTATTTGATCTCCACTATTCATTATACATAACATAAAATATTTTTATCATAAAATTAGCTTTTAAATAACATCTATAAACACCAAACAAACACTGAATGGAAGTCCTCTGCAGGGAACATGGCTATAACATAAGGCAAGGCAGCAAAGATTCATGTCAAGTTTTTAAAAACTAGGTGTCTCCTGTTCAGCTCTTTAAACTTGTATTTAGCCCTTTCCACTGAGGCTATAAACTTCTGACCACAAGCATCTGTTTTGAGGTTAGAGCTGGCTGAATTATTCCTTGTCAGTAAGTTATTTCTCACACAGTAGAGCCCTCCTTGCCATTTATGAATCACTGCCAAATCAATCCCGATTTACAAATATATGCTGAATAGCCCAGATGAGAGTGGTTCACCACTTCCCCTGACCAGCAGCCTTGTTGCCTTGATGAAGAAAGGAGCATTTAAAAACCAACGGTGATGAAATGCCTCTTCATACCTTGCTGTGTGCTACCTTCTTGTCTCCGTAATGCATCACCACAGCTAATGGGGAGGAAGGGGGTACTGCCCCATGGTTTTGGGGCAAAGGCATCTCAGATAGGCATGGACAGCTGTGAGAAGAGGAGGAAAATGGATGTTGGACTCTCTCTGCCATCCCCTGCCCACGTTTTACTGTTTGGTGAAGTGTGTACCCAGCGACAGGTGTGCTGCTGAACACTACACACTCTTCTGCCCAAGCCCACACTGCAGTTGCACCAGTTGGGCCAGAAATGCAGGATCAAACACTGGGCTAGGCAAACACACCTCAGTCTACTGGGAATGACTTTTTGGTGTTTGCCTTCTGACATGTTGTTCACATATTTCAAATTTTGGTATACTTTCATGAATTATCTACAAGAATTTGTTAAAGTCCTTGCAGAGGAAGAAGAACATAACACCATGAACATGAATGAAAGCAGAATCAGTATGTTAAATTGGTGAAACTCATGGTGTACTATACCACCAGGTCTGCCCAATATGACAAGGAAGTCTTTGCTCGAAACACACTCTTGTAGCCTACCCTGGCTCTGGGCAGGTTTGCTTTCTCTCTGACCATCAGGTCTACTGTTTCATCAAAAGTACCTGGATGCAGTACAGGGTGAACCAGGGGAAAAGCCATAAAAGAGAACGTGAGGAGCCTAAAGTGGAACTAGTTCTATCTAACCAAGAACTGCTGCAGGCTATTTTGTCAGTGGAAGAGAGCTGAATAACAAGCATAAATGAACCTATGAACACTGAATAATTTGCAGTAAGCTGTAGGCAGAACTAATGCTCCATCCTGAAGGACACAGATTGTAGAAACTAACTCTTTTAAAAAGAAAAATACTAATTGTGAACATCCCTTCTAGTAACAACTCAGTGGTTATATTAACACAGAGCAACGTAATATGGCTAAAATAGTCTCACAGGCATTTTGTACCTGATTTAGATTCAAACATTAGCTTTTGTTTAAAAATTTCTGAAAATTTGTATAGAGAAGGTTTCATTAATGCTTAAAATAAAGTCAGCTTTGGGCAAACTTCAGCATTTCTTTGTGTAGCTCAGACACTGCACTATTACACCCTTCAGGACACTGGAAAAAAAACAAGCAAGGAAAACAAACAAACCCATTGTCTAAGTCATATAGAAAGCAAGATCCTAAGTTTAATGAGAAATACATCTACTGGAAAGGATTCTTGCTTTCTTAATAATAAATTGAATCACTGTTACTGGTAAAACAGGCAAGAAAGTGTAAGCTTATGCAGGGATCTTGTGTAACCTGAGCAGACATTAACCAACATCACTTCACTGACATCACACCTTTAGAGAGCATTCCTGATTTACAATTCACTAACGCTCCTTCAGGCATTAATGACCTGAAGATATATGTAAAAGAAATCTGTTTTTATAAACACTTGTGCATGGGAGTAGCTCTCCTCCAGGGGAGTAACTTTAGAAGCAAATAAAGCCATAATCCTGATTTACAGGAGAAAATGTATAAAATATTCTGGGCCCTGCTATTCCTTGATGTTTGGGAGAAGCAGGGACATTAATAAAACCTTTCTGATTTGAGAACTTCTGATTAACAAAATTTTGATGCCAAACATTTTATAAAGTGATTTCATGTTATACTTTTTGGGTGGTCTCCCTTTTTGCAGACACGATGCAAGTACCTTGGATGGTGAATTGCAGGAGACATTTAGACTTCCCTCAGACAGGTTGTCAGGAAGATAAAGCACCCTCAAGTCCATACCAATGAGCACTTCTCAGTCATAGCAGTCATAGCAGATTGTACTTAGTGCACATATTTTATACCAGGCAATTAAATGCAGTTACCCAAATGAATTCAGAAGTCGGTTATATATTGTGCATCAATTATCGCAGGCAATGAATGCCATGAGACAAAGAAATTAACACAACATAAAACTAATTCAATAACAGCAGATTGTGAAGTTAAAATCCTACCCTTCAGATATCCATAACACCACAATGAGTTACAACACAGAGTGAAACTGATTAAATGCACCACTGTAACGAGGCTCTGTGGAGTGCCGGGGTCAGCAGCCAGCCCTGGGATGCAAGGAGGAGGTTCTCTGCCCAGCTCTGACACTGACCTGCTAAGCGACCTTCAGTCATTTCAGCTCTTCGGCTAATTTTTGTGACCACTAAATCCTTCAAGGAAAAGACTGATGGCATCAACCTTTTGAAACCTGGGAGTACAAGTCCCGAAGTCATTAAATGCTATTGGTGCTGATTGTTCACGAAGCACAGATGGGAAGGAGCAATGTGGAATCTTGTGAACTGTTACAACTAGGCGAGTTTTCCAGTTCTTAAAAGAATGGCAATTTCAAAGTGTTTGTTACCATTCACTGTGATTCATAGGACAGTGGTCATTAGGTTGGCCACACTCCACCTGACCTGCCAAAGTACAGGTCATTTATCAGGCTACCTCCAGTTGTCTTCTAAAATACATCAAGCATTTTGTACTGGTTCTTCCCAGTGTTTTTGTTTCTCCAGCTGCATACAGGACTCCCGTAAAGAAGGGAGAAATAGAAAGGAAAGCTAGACAAGGATATGCTGTAAGTCACTGTTCATTTCTTTCTGACCATCATACAATGAAGAAGAAAGATAGGAGCAGCAAAATGAAAATGGTATTTTTGTGCCAAAGCCATCCTACCTGGGCTACATGAAAAAAAGACCATCTCCAATGTGATTCCAAAGATGGCTTTTAAAAATATTTTTATAGTATTGCATATGCAGTGTTACAAGAACCATTGTTTAGCATGGTTAATGGTATGTTAGCACCTAGAAAACGTCACCTAAATTCGGAAGTTCAAAACTAATAGAAGGAAAACATGTTTCTTGAAACAATTTGCAAAAAGGCATTTACTACAGAAAGTAAAAAATTACATCAGGTACCAAAGCTTTTTTGGAGCAAATTTTTTTTTCTGGGAGAGATCCTAACTTACACATCTCCTGTATGCTTCACCTCCCTACAGCTCTACGGCAAAGACCAGTTAGTTTCCAGCATCTCCAGAGTCACCCTGTTTACGTGGATTTTTCTGCCACATCTCCCTCTTACAGGAAGCCTTTGAAAGCAAAGATTAATTCTGCAGGAACCATCACTTTCCTTAAGAAAACAGCTTCAATAGGCTAAAGCTAGGGAAGATGAACTCCCTTAAAGCCTAAATAAGAGCTCCAGTTTTTGTGCTCACTCACATAATCTATCCAATTTTTTGTCTTATGAATGATTTAGAACACCTTTTTTCATTCTGTATTATGCCACTAAAAACCTACATTGTCATATAAACTCATAAAATATGTCCTGGTGCATTAAGACTTTTGACTTTTAACTAGTAGACTGAATATGTAGGTCTTCCCATCACTGCAAGGGATGCTTTCCAACATTTTTCCCAGAAAAAACAACTAAAGAGTAAATTAAACAGTTAATGTTCATACTGATAGGACTAAGACTAAGGCTAAAATTCAGAGAAAAATCACAATATATTTACAGTTTCCCTCTATATTCAACAAAGACAATTTTTACAAAATATATTTGCTGGAAGAACTCATTTGAGATGCTGCATTACTTAAATCTGCTGTCCCAGCACTACTTGAAGATAACACATGGTACACAGAAAGGCCAGAATTCCCTTGAAAAGCAGAACATTGCAAGATTTCAACAGAGACAGAAAAATTAAACAAAGGTCTCCAAGATAAACAGGTATTCTCTGGTGATGCTCCTTGAAAGGTCACTTGGTATAATTTCATGGTAAATCCCAGACTTCACTGGCATCTCAGAGCAAAGCCTTAACAGGTTACAAATGTGCTTTTTGTTTTGCATGTATTTTAGCAGCTGCAGTCTGATTATGCTGAAGTCTATAAATAACAGAATCTGGAGGCACATTAAGCAAAGCATTATAGAAGTCCAGCTTACTTACAGAAAAAGCGTATGCAGTTCCAAAATCATCTGGAACAGGAAAAAAAAAAGCCATGTTGCTGGCTAGCAATGCAGCACAGCCTTGATAAAAACACGTCTGATTATTCCTTGAACACAAAACACTGTTGTGAATTGATGATTGCATCTCTGTTTTTCACCCTGCCAAGATGGCTTGCAGTTGTGACTCACTTGCTTCCCATTTAAAAGAACAGTGACTTACTGACTAAATTAGGACAATCCTTTCTTTAAATGCTGCATTTTAACTTCATTTATATTTAACAACAACAAAATATTCTGAAATGTTTTAATTATTTACAGCAGTATTTTAATAGCAAGCCTGTTATCACACTACTCTCTACTAAAGGCCAGTGATTATTTTAGAAACATGACATCCCACACCACTGTATTTCAGACAAAAGGGGAAGCATCCGAAGCAGATTTTAAACAAAGACACTTCATCAACTTCATTGAAAGGCTGAATACTGAAATGAGAGGTGCTGGAATGCTTTCTTGATGCCATAAAATACCTGGGACAGTCATATGTGCTATCATGTTATTTCATATCTTTTTGAGCTCGAGAGAATACCTATATAAATGCACCACACCTATCAAATATCTTCTCACACTCACTGTACCATACATGATGTTCTTGCTTCATGTTTACTAAACCTACATCAAGTAGCTGAAATACAAAGGGTTGTTTGGTTGAGTTTTGGTTGTTTGGTTGAGAGTTTTTAAAGAAAAACTGAGACAAAAGGGAAAAAAAAAGAGACCAAAGCAAGCTGGACACATTTCAAGAAAGATCATTTTAACTTCCTGGCTAACCTAAAGCGAAATCATTCCTATGTCACCTGAAAAAATGAACACCTTGATGGGTAAGCCCTGTCTGTGGCAGAGTCCCAGGGACTGTATCATGCAGACCATCAGAAGCAGGGGTGCATTGCTATTGAATTTTCAAATGAACACAGACTGCTGCCTCCTAGTCTCAGAAGACCAGGATATAGTTGAGTTTCACATGGTAACGTTATGTATGGAAAGTCTATTTTAAGCAACTTTTTAGAAGTTTCTAAAATGCATTCATTATCATTTTTCTTCTCCTTCAAAGTCTGTATAATTGAACGGGAGTTAAGGCAGCCTGTCTTTTCAGGCAGACATTCATCGGGGGATAAAACCCCAAACCTGTCAGTCAAACTATTTTCATATTTTTAAAACACTCTTTTATCATTGGGTGAAATTATGGCAAGAGGTGACATCTAAGTGTCCTTGGTTAAGTGCAAGGGTGATCTGCAGAGCACTTTTTGCAGAATATTAAAGCAATCTAAAGTCATTTTGATAAAAAATTTTGTGCAATACCATCAAGTATTCTCTCAGTGATGGGTGTTCAGCGAAAATCTGGAAAAAAGATTTAGGCTTGTTTTGTTTGTTTTCATTCAAGGTTTCTGGTGATAAATTTTGCTAAAGAGAAAAACCCACTATCTCTTCTATCAGCTTACATCTGTCCTCACTCTGAAAGCTGCCATCCCCTTTTAGCACATCACACTCAGGATATTTTCTCCAGCTACAAGCTCTAAATTGCCAGTGTTCTCCCTGGGCTTATTTATCTTGCGGTCCTTCCTTCCCTTTTAGTACGCCTCCTGTTCTCCATTTGCATCATAATACTTTTTCTTGCTTTTCTTTGCATTATTTTGTTTCCATCCATTGACTCCACACTCCCCCTACAATGTAGGCACATTTCTTACCTTAATCTGCCGTGGGCCATTCTCTCACCCAAATATCTCTTCACAGCCAAGATGTTACTGTTTGTTACACTGTCCTGTTGAATTAGGGAAGGGAAGGATTCCCCTCACCTAAATTCTGCCAACACAGGCATCTATGCTTGAGCTTTCTTGCTGTTGCCATTGCCAATAGGGAGAACCAGACACTTCCTCCAGCCTGTTTCAGACATCTACATTGCCAAGGCGATGCTCACCTTGGAGGTGCACATTTCACTCCCCTGGCTGGAAGTCTACACTGCAGTTTTGGATATGAACATCTGTTTTGTCAGACACCCATGGGATGAGATGAGCTGGGCTGAGCAAACTGTGCCTTGGGAGCTCAATTGTCAGTCTGCTACCTGCATGCCATATGAATCCCAGCAAGACACTCAGTCCTGAGGGACTTGGCTCCCACTCCTGTCCTTTGCCTGATAACTCTGGCACAGTGAGCTGCAAGAGAACAGAATGCAAGACTCAGTTTGCAATAGCTCATGAGAACGTCCCCAGATAGAGATACATACAAATTAGAGAGAGACATGGTTATCTTTCTGATTATTTTTTCTGCCCATCCCCAGTGAATATGCCAACATATTACTATTAGTGTTTGACAGCAGGAGCTGCCCACTCTAACACATTTCCAACAACTGTGATGCCCTATATCCGCCTTTTCTCTGGAGTGAAAATTCATCCTGGACCTTTTCTTCCTACTTCCAAATGATGAATCCCATCTTCTCAGCCCCATTTCTTTACCAGACACTTAACTTTCTTGCTCCTTGTACTTCCCATTTTAAAGAACAGTGTAAATCACACACACCCTTGGCTACCACAGTCCCCTGTTTCTGCCTACCAGCCAAGGCTGCTCCTGGCTTTCTTCATCATTCCTGCCGTATTTGGGGCAGGACCAGTTTTGAACCAGAAGTGAGGACAGCTACAGGGAGTTTCCCTCTGTCCTTTCTGATTTACAAGGTAGTTTGCCATAGATAAATGAGAGAAGCAATGAATATTTTCCACCTCCCACAGGATGAAGCAGAGCTTCCAGGCTCTTTGTGCTACTACATAGCCATTAGCTTTCCTCGGAGGTTGAATTAAGTTGCTAAGCAGAGCCAGGAATTGTGCCTGTTTTCTAAACAGTTGTTTATGGGATCACTAGCAAGTTACATAAATTTATGATTATCACATACTCTGTGGGCACCGAGGGAGAAGCAATTCCACAGTTAACATGAGGTCAGATCAGGAAAACAGCAGCTACTATGTGTGCATCAACTATGATCAGGCAACAAAAATTATTTTGATGCTTCTGCCTTGTAACTAGCTGTCAGGGGGTCAGGATGGAGGAGGCTAAAGCTGCAGATCAGGGTGAATATAATGATGCTTAAAGCCCTCCTTCCCTCCAGGTGGTCCTGTGGTACCTTTACCAAGACAACAATCCTTCCACTCCCCTTTCCCTGCCTTCTTGTATGCGCATTTCTTTTCTTCAATTTCAGTTACAATTCTTCAGGGCAGGAAATCATGTGGATTTTCCCTCAGGCAGGGCTAAAACCTACTGGAAACATGGCATTCCTTGTGCTGTAATTGGACTGATGCTGGCTTTAGCCAGGTGCCCTCCAGGCAGGGTTATCAGCGAGGCAGCACTGCTCTAAGACACAGAAACAAGGCCACCCCCTTGGCAGGCTTCGGCATAGCCCCTTGTGCAGTCAAGCTTTCATTCCATTTGAGGCTTTTAGGTTGCCACTGTGTTGTAAAACTAAGAATAATGATGGCTGTAGCACCCTTCTCTCTCCTCATGCAGCCCTTCCACCTCTTTCACGTAGTTAATAATCCTCTCATCCACCATTTTCCAAAGTGTTGTACATTTGTTTGTCTTTTCTTATTTGAATTATAAGCTCTTCAGAGCAGAGAATTTGCCTTTATCTGTGTTGGTAAAGTTCAACATCAATTTACTGCACTATATAAATATTTTCTAATAACAAGGGCAATAACAAGAATAATGAATTTACTTTACCATAATGCAGTATTTCTAGCCTTCAAGATACAATCAGAAACAACCCAAAGTCAACAACAAGACCAAAAGATTTGCGGGCCCTTTAACCATGAAGCGGAAGCCATGAAGGCACTTTGTGAAACTTTGGTAAATTAGTTACTTATATTCATAAACAGCACTAAAGATCCTTGCAAATTGACCCTCTGGAAAATATAAAGCAGAACATAACCAGTGTAAACCAGCAGAGCACTGCTCCACATGTGTATTATAAGGGTCACAAATGGCCTCCTAGTTACTTTTTAAACAAATGCAATGTTAATACTTTCACTGCAACATTATGAATAAAGCATTTGGCCTGTAGCTATGAATATGGTATCTCATGGCTTTTGACTTGTTTGTTTATATTGTCATCCAGAAAATTTATGTACCATGCTCTCTTGGAGTCAATCTTGACTCAGCCCTGGAATATGCAGAGGACATGGCCCATGTGGAGGGCTCTGGGGTGCAGCAGTTGCCATCAGCTTCTCCAGTGCAGCTTGATGGCCACCACTCACTGCCCTCCCTACAGCAGCACAGAGCTCTTCTGGCACACAGGAGGAGAATGGGGTGCCAGGGTCAGTGTCCAGCCCTCTCTGGCACCAGCTCTGCTCATGCTGTTAATGGTTTCTTCGTTCTTCAAAGCTCTGAGGGATCAAATTAATCAAAATAATGGTGATGATGCAAGAGATTAAACTGACAAGAGTATGAACTGCCCTTGTTTATCCAGGTGATACTACAGGAAGTGCAAAGCAGATACATGTAGAGGACAAAGCCCTGTCCTTTGAATTTATGGTCCGAATGGAAAATGCTTTGTGAGGCCACTATATTTCTGTCTAAAATATATGGTTTAATTTAGGAGTGCCCAAGTGACACTAGTGGCCTCTGATATATAAGTGGTCAGGTTAAATGACCTCTATGTACTTTCTTGCCCGAAGCTCAGAGCATCAGCAAGTGGAGCATTTTGAATGAGTCCCATTTGTTATTCTTTTAATTACCTACTAATATTTCTTTTGGTGGGAAAGACTTAATAGAGCCCTTCTGCCTCCAAATTTCTTCCAAACTATCCAAATTTCAATTCAGCCAAAACAAATACAGGTCTTCAGTTCTCTAGAAATGAAAAAGAAACTTGACAGGGATCCAGGAGATTACTGCTCCTCACATGGCTCTGCAACACACCTTTGGCAAGTAATTTAAACCATCTATACCTTGATTCCCCCACCCATGAAATGGTGTGATTATACCTTCCTCATCCCAGACTTTATTAATCTTGCCTAGTCAGGCTGTTTTCTGCTTATGGGGTATGTCCAGCATGACAGGACAATGCCCTGGGCCTGCAGATAACACGGGATTGCATTAGGTTGAGGAATATCCTTTCCTGATAAAACTTAAAACTAAAGCTGAGTGGAACAAACAAAACAAACAAAAAATCAATTATCATAATTTCCTATGGCTTCACTGTTTATCTGAATGTGGAGAAAATAGCAAGTTTCCTTTAAAAGCACTTGCAATGAAATTCACACTGTCAGGTGTAAATTACAGCCTGTATCTCATCTGGTGCTATCTACAGCTCCCTTCATAGTCATGCATGCCACCAGAGTACAAAAATATTTCCTGCATGTGATCAAGCAAGTGTGGGCACGTAAGAGGCAAGCAAAATATGAGACTCAAAAAACCCAAAATGTTTACTGGTATCTTAAAAGAAAACTAAAAGTTTGTAATCATACCATTTCTCAATCAGATAAGGTGAATTACAATTGTGCTTGGGAACACAATTCAAATAAATCTAAGAAATATTTTCTTTAAGAAGTTGCAGAGAACTGAGGTAGCTAAAAATAAATGATGGAAAGAAATAACAATCCCAGGAACATGATTATATTGTGCAATCACAAATACAGTAGATCACTTAATTTAAGTCCTGATCATAATAGAGTTGCTCAGTGGAATAGCATGGGGAACAGGCTTTTCATCTTTTTTTGCCCCAGTGTTTTATGCAAGATCTCCTGATTGCATATGCTCTATGACATCTAATAGATTAATTCAGACAAATATCTACACACCCTACGAACTCTGCAGAAACTGGTTTCATCTATACTCATCTTTGAAATAGTGAAGTCCTCCCTGAATCCTGTGGATTGGTGATACTGCGAAGTGCATCACTGGTACACAATGAAGCATCACTGAGTTTGGGAGGAGTCACCAGATGGAGTTGTGGTGCACTGTCATGTTATTTCAGGATCCATATTTCAGGGTACAAACAAGATTTCAGCCTGGGTAGAAATTCAATGTTATGAATCTTCTTCAAGACAACTGTGGCTAGGGGCAAGGAAGCAGTGTATTTAGCAGCTGTAATTACACGGCCAGAAATGCCTGAGCTAGGAAATTCTCTCTCTAAAGTTGGCAATTTCCTTTCACTCAGGAATAGTTAAAACATCTTAATTGTTAAGCTATCTATACAAAGACCTCAGGTTTACTACTGATTAGGTCTCCAAATGCTTATCAGTTGGTGAAGACTGGGTATCTGCCACAGTGCAGAGAGAGAAGCAGTAATTTTCTAGATGATAAAACCTTTGTGGGGCACTAAAATTAAAAATTTGCTTGCTCAAATAGGGCCTGAACAAAGCAGTTTTGTATGACTTCTCAGTGAATGAAAAGAGATGCCGTATCTGCTATTAATGGCTACAGAACTTCTGAAGGCTCTGCAGACAGGCCACCCAACTTTCCTGTCATGTCTGGCACAGGTTTTTGCACTTTACAAGATAAAGCAATCAAGCTTTGACCCTTAGCTTCCTCATAACCAACATTTGTGCTAGTAAATTCAGTTTAATTGGAATTCATTCATGTTTCTAAGGGGAGTTTAATGATGGAAAGATTCATGCTTCATCTCATCTCAGTGGTACTAAGATTCACGTATGCAGATCCATCACTGAGAATGGCCTGGCCTCTGTTATCATTAATTGAAGCATATTAAGAGACTTAGCAGAAAAAAAAATCCAAATATGAAATGTCAAGAGACAGATCCATCTAGTTTCATATCCTGTAGTTATAATATACCTTAATTACAGTTAATTAGGAGATATTATTCCTGGTGGAAGATCATCTGACATAGTTTCTGTTGGCGATTAAACACAGAACAGAATTCAATACATTAGTTGAATGTGGAACCTGTTTATTGTAACTGAACAATTCAATCTAGAGTATCATTCCTGTTACATAGCAAAACAAAAGTCACAGGTCAAAAATATTTCCCTTGACTCGTGCTGCTTTAATATTCCCTGCTGCCTTCTTAAATTTTCTGCCGCTGGCCCTAGGACTCTAGCACATGATGCAGCTCCCACTAAGGAAGGATACAGAGGCTTCTCACTGGGCTTCAGCTGAGCCACATCAGATCCTAAATGAACAGCAGATATAGGAAAAGGCTGAGGGAAGACAAGTGCTACAGGAATTGACCTCTCTGGAAGAACAGTGAAACTGGACAGAGAATCAATGAAGGCTTCAGTGTAATTTGTGAAAGAGTAATCTTTAATTTATTAGAAGAGTGCTATTACCTGGAATCCTCTCCTCATACAGTGTAAAATACAAAAATTAGAAACTCAGGCTGAAGGCATGAGCTCAGCTTCTGCTGGTGTCAATATGGTTTGCTCACACTCATTGATCTGTGGCTATATATGACCCTGAAATGCATTTTTCTGGGCTGCCTGAGATCTTTGCTCATGCTTAGAATAGAAGTTACGGGATTGGTTTTATTACTGAAAAGTAAGCAGTGCATATCTTCTGCCTGAAAAATAACTAAATTAACATTTGTGAAGTAATATTTTTTTTCTCAGTTACAAAAAAAAAAAAAGCAAAACAAGCAGCATAATTGGCTAGATTACTTGTACTAGAAAAAGTCTTGATTGTCACAAACCCCGTGCACACTGGTTTCCTAAATGTGTGTTTACTCTGAACTGCAACAATTGTGATAAATCATTTGCTATTTACTCTTCAGTGCTACTATATGCTTTGGGCAAAGATTTTTTTTTTTCCCTGTTCATTATTTATTTTTAAAAGCAAAACTACTCTTTTAACACATTTTTCCATTCCCAGTGATGGATTTTATCTTTGATATGTGATCCAGTTATTTAACTACCTCTCACTGCATCTCCCATGAATTGTTTATACAGCAACTTGGCAGCATAATTTGCATATCACAGGAAAGATCCCATTACATGTTCCCAGAGGTGCGGTTTCACTAGCTTTATCACTTTCTGCCACCTATGCACATCTCAGAAGCTGAGTGTCTGGTTAATCCAGAAAGGCACTTCTTGGCTGCCAATAGTAATTAAACATTAATGGTGCAGTTACAACATTTCCAGCCACTCAGAACTTATCTTCCTATTGTCTTAGACAAATACAATGCACAAAAAGGTATTAATCTTTTCATACAAATTTTTCTCCCACAGGAAAATCACAGACCTTTACCTTTAATACATTCTGTTCAGCTGTTGCAGACATGACCTAAAATAATTAGACAAGGAACAAATGCACAAAGGAAAAAAAGTTGGAAAGAAGGGAAACATGCTTAGAAGCAGAGGAACTGAACATACCACATAAGAGCCAGAGAAGATATGGAGCTGGACATAGTATTTGTTCTCCAGACTCTTATTTGGTGACTGAATGGGACAATGGCTCTAATCGCAGGTTTCATGGTGATGTAATTCCCATGTTTGGGTGCGTCCCAGATTATTCTTCACCCACTATATGAAACATTAAAAAATGCCAGCAGCGTAACTTTCACTGAGAAGAGCACTTACTCCAAGAGCACTCTAGCAACATTAAAGCATACAATCACTAGGGATCAGGGCACAGGAATTAAAGAGAAGGCAGAACCACAAGTCAAACACCTACAAATTTCCTTGCATAAAGCACTGCTGCCTCCAGATGTTTTCCCAATAAGCAGACTAACAATACTGTGTCCTTAAACAGAGTTTTCCAATGTACATTTGGGGGAAACAAGCATTGCAGGTCCCAAATTTTGTTAATTTTGATTTTCCCTCAGCAAATCCACCTTGCAGTAAAAGACTATTCACACGAAGTTTCAGAAATGCAAATTCTGGGTGAATTTGGAAACTGAGATCTAGAGTAGAACTACTAACAAAAAGCCTTTTCAGAAAGTGCCTTATGCAAACCTAGTAACACCCCTCCAGTTGCATTCAGTGCAATAGCCAACCCAGCATCTTTCTCTCTAGCAGTACAAAAAATTCCACAAACTCCCCAACACCATAGAAGGCTTGAAGAGAGAGAAAGGGTTGATTCACTGACAAAACTAATGCGCTGTTGAGTCAGTAGCCTTTGAGTCACAAAGTCAACCCCAGTGAACATTGATTGAAACTGGTCATATCCCACAGCCCAAGATCACAATTATATAGGGCAACAGCCAGCAGTCACAGTGACAGAGGAAAAGGGAGTTGAAGCACAGCTGTCCTCTCAAGTCCAAGTATAGCCTGGCGGGCAGGAAGGAAAATCAGAGCTGTTCCTGCCTGTTTAAAAGAGAGCATTTAGTTTTTGAGCCTGTCAGCGTGATATTTTTTGAATGCATTATGTTCACTGACATGCCACCCTGACATTTTGTTTAGTAGTACAAAAAACCCAAAACCTAAAGCAAGAGGTAAGGTTATAAAATCAAATACGATGTTTTCTGCATGTTAAAAGAAGTATTGCTTCCACAGAGACCTGGTAGCTCAAACAGCTGCAGCACAGCACCAGTACATGAAAACCAAAAAATGGAACTGACCTGGGTTTCATGGTTCAAGCATGCCGTGGCAGGAATCCCGACACGACTTCCAAATTCAAAGCTTGAATAAACACAGCTGTAGTTTCTTGAAGTGGATGCTTTTAATGCAATCTGAAAAGGGTGAGAGAAAGGGCATGCTCCCGAAACCTATGTTTCTTAGGTAGAAATTCTGCCTGGAGAAGCCCAGCTCGTGACTGTTTGCTATTAAGACTGTACAGGAGAGAGGGAGCGTCTTTGAGTTCACATACTTAATGCTCGGTGGTGTGTCTGCAGAGTGGCAGGAAATAAACAACAGTGAGGAGGGGTTAACCAGAGACCTGCTGGCTAAAATCTATACGCCTGGAAACAAAAGGGAGACAGCTGCAAAGTCAGATATAGTTCAATTGCTTCTAATAGGGGGATCTGCCACAAAGCTACCAGGCAAAGACACCTACCAAAAGCTGTACCCATTTTCCATCTCCCCTAAACCCAAAAGAGCACCTGTGCATCAGGTCGTTTCAGTTTTTCCAAACTGATGTAGAACATCCTCCTAATTCCCAAATACAACATCTCTAGAAAGCTATACAGTAAATAGAAGGAAAGGACAGAGAGATCAAATATGCACCTATGCATGGTTCTCCATCACATCTAAAACTCCTAAATCACACCCTGAGATGTGTTCTCTAACTTATTTCCTAAGACAGCTGTGTGCCTTATGAAATAATGTCCCCATTCTGCCATAACTGCATCAAAGGAGCATCCACACAGATGGTCAGATGCAAGTAGAAATGTCTCTGAGCCTGATAGGAGATGGTAAAGGGGAAATCCCTTTACTTGAAGCCTATCTACCAAAATTTCACCACTGCACCAAGTCACAATTGGCTCAGTAGGCAGGCAAGGGAAGTGCTTTGTGAAACCACCAGCCATGTATGCAGACAGAGGAATAGAGTTGGGCACAGTGCACAGCGTGAGTCAAAGAGTCCAGATGTGGAGATGGCTTGAGAGGAAGAGGTACAGCAGCTGCGCAATATTCATGGAAATGTGCAAAGGAAGAATGAGCTAAGCTATGCTTCCAAGATGCAAGATGCAGCAGACTATGCTTCTGCTGCAAGATGCAAAGGATGCAGCAGACATGTTCCAGAAGATCCATCACAAGCACTAACATTGGCAGAAATCAGATATGGTTGCAGATATTTCGCTTTAGCTTTTTGCTAGCAGCTTTCCTTAGAGAAGGAAACTGTTCTTAGAGAAAGACCTGGGATACTCCCTCCCCCAAAAACACTCCAAAACCAAACCCAACTCTATTAACTGAATTGGTGGACACTGGTATTGAGGAAAAGCCCAGTAGCCATGGAGAAACATACTGTAAAGCATAAAGCAGTACTGTGGTTGCATGCATTTTTTGCGTAAAGCGTATTTGTAGATGCTAACCTGGGCAATTTCATATCTCTAGATATTTACTCTACGCCTGTCAAATGAATGGCATTTTTCATCCCATTTTGACTGGAAGAGAGGATATGTTTGGATTATAAATTGTTTAGAATTACTCGTTAATGCTGTTGGCTTTTCTGTATCTGCTTGTTGGAGGGACAGGAGGGAGAAAACAAACAATACGTTACACATAAAACCACAGTGGAGAAAAACAGAAAGCAAGCTCTGTTTTCAACACATTTAAACTGTTCGGATGAGAAGAATCAGTTGCCGTGGAAGCAGATCTGCAGCTGAATGAAACCTTTCACCTGTCCAACATATGAAATATTTATTATCTGAGGGTGACTAGAGATTAAATAAGCCAGACATACAATGCAGGAGGCAGACCCTGGCTCATCACCTTCATGATTTTCACAGGTCATGTGGCAGCCAGATTAGATTTTGCCACAGAAAAAAGGAAAGTGGGCTCAATTGCAGTATTGGGTGTCAGGAGAAATAAAACCAGAGGAAAGCAACTTCCCAACTTTAATTTAGCCAGGCTGGTGAAGCAAAATGATGATCCTCTGCTGTGTTTAGTAAGGCTGGAAAGTGTTATCATTTCCAATTAGAGAGAAGAGCCCACTCTCTCTTTAGATAATTACTTTTCCAATAAATTATTCTTGGCCACTTGCTTCCCCATAAAAAAGGCCTGGTGTTTTTGTCTTGTGGAAGTTGTTGGGTTGTTTCCCCTTCTTTTTTATTTCCTTACTTTGTGTGGGTCGGACTTAATTTATTATGAGGCTGAAACTTGGCAGAGATCCAGACACAACAATCTGAAAAATGTTCATACTAAAATTCAGTGATGGGATTCCTTGTCCATTTTATCTCAGAGCCTCCCTGGTAATTCAGTCCTGCAAAATTGAGCACAATTGATGCAAAAGTGGGTATGTAATCCAGGTAATTTTTTTTTTTTTTCAGAAAAACACTTCAGACATTTCTTTTGTTGTAGACACAACCCTGACTATGAACAAAAGCCAAAGCCATTATTTAAGAAAGTGATAATTTTGCATAGCTGCTTTCAGCAGTGACTCACACTTGGAAATAACATTTTTGCCCTTTATCACATTCATTTCCCAGAAAATCTGGATTTCCAAGGCCTTTGGCATCCTTACTACAGCTAAACAGCTTTAACATCTGCATTCTAAGATGCTGAAATTGCCCAATTAAGCTAAGGGGTAAAAATAAAGATAAAAGTCCATTGTTACTAAATCATAAATGATACTATTATAAAGTATATTTCTGCTACGTCTGGTGTGTGTGTGTGTGAAGTGACTGAAAAGTTGGAAAGAGTTAACACACAACACCAAAATACGATCACTTCTTTCAGTTTATGCTTGCTCCATTTGGCAATTGCACGAAGGTTTTAGCAGTAAATACTGGATCAGGTAATGTGATTTCAAGTCATATTTACAGGCTCTTGGGTGCCACACAGGACTGATCCTGCCCTAACAATTAAGATGGAAGTGAGGTAAGAACAAGATGGGAAGGGGAGAAAGAGCAGCAGAAGAAAAGAGGCAACACGGTATCTGAGCAGCACCACTGAACAAACTGTGCCATCACAAAACCAGTGCACACACAGCAGAAACATGGGGACTCCTGGCTTCACAGATGACATTTATCTCTAGCCTCTTCCACAACACTATAGACCTTAAAATATTAATCAGTTCTCTCTTCCAGTTATGCTCTCCTGGCACTAGTCCTGTGCCTTAACAGAGCACACCTCTGATGGTGCAGGGCAGGAGCCCTTTCCCATACCTAGCACGTAATACTCAGTTACACACTCTGGCTTTTCCTAGTCTCAGCCTTCATTTTCATTGCTTCTGTGCAAATAACTTCCTCCACATCTGTTACAGTCCCTTTGCCCTCTCACAGAGTGCTGTGCTTATGCTTTCCCAAGTTTTCCAGAAAGAGATTGCTAGGCTCCAAGTGCCCAAATAAAGAACAGAACATGCCTTCTTCCTTGCCTTTCCATCTGCCTGGAATACCCTTCCTTCTTTCCCACCGTGGTACATCAAGTACCTTCCCTTTCTTTGAGAAAACTGAGAATCCATCTGTTCAGCAAGTTGCTCCATCTGCAACAACAGCAAGTCCAGTGATGTGCTGCCAATATTTCAACAAAGGGCTCCTCTAAACCCATTCCCGAGTCAGTAACACAGCCCACATACCCAGGGTGGGGATGCTCACAGACAGGAGGCGTGTGGAACTGGCGGGCTCTATTCATTTGGTTTTCCCATTTCCACAAAATGCTTCCCCATATCCAAGGAAAGAGGCAGCGCCGTTTGGCAAATACATTTCTGTTACATGCCTCCTACCAGAAGTGTTATTACTTGGGTCCTGGGAAGAAAAAAAATAACGAACAAAAGAACCCACTTTGTTGAGACAGTTGCAGAGTGTGCACCTGGACAAAACACAAGGGATGACAATGATAAGGAGGGATCTAAATGCCTTTAAAGGACTCCTCAGGACCACATCTGTGTCAAGGAAATTAGTGAAAAAGTCCCAGTTACAAAGAAGGAAATCATGCCAAGTTTTCCTTTTAGCGTGAGCTAGTGAAGGGTTGAGCTTTGCAAACGTGCCTGGTTAGTCTGAGGACAAGAGTGAGGTAAGAGGGGTAAGCAGTTAAGGCAGACAGTTTTTCAGAAGGGAACTGTGCATCACTTTTGCCATTCATATTTCTGTGTCAGGTGTGAATACATATCATACAGTTTGTAAAAGCATACATGCATGTATGTATAAACACATGTGAATTAGACAGTTGCTTTTACAAACTTTGGCTGCTGCTTTTGCTTGAAAAGCTGTCCTATCTCAGGCATTTTAGAATTCCAGGCTTGATAGTTTTCCATATGTGGTTATACAGAAGTTGACACACGCAGGCCAGGATGCTCTGACTGCATGTACTTTGGATTGACCACTTTTCCTGTTGCTGTTTATTAGATGCACAGTGTTAGATTTATGACAAGTTTCAGAGACATATAAATGGCCAGCTGTTAAATTAAATTAAACTCCCAAACTTTTCAAAGGTGACAGTATAATATACTATTTGCTATTAAAAAAAGAAAAAAATCAGTTTTTTAGGACAGTCTCAGTAAAAAATAGGAGAACACTCTGCATTGGAACATATGATCACACCACCTCAAATCTCTTATCTTGATTGCTTTTTAAATAAGGAAAATTAAACCAAAAAAAATAAAAAACAGCCACAAAAAAAATACAAATCCCAAACCCAAACCAATCAACCAAACAAAACACAATGAAACAACTAAAAATTGGACTCAACAACTCAGTGTTGAGTTCAACAGATGACTTTAGTTGGATTTGAAAAATAAAGAACGCAAGATTAGCAGGAGTGGTTGCCATCATACAGTTTAGTTTCACAGCATTAAAATATTATACACGTGCAGATTATAACACTAAATAATCCCTATTTACATGCCAGGACACAATTTAAAAAGTATGTTTTGCTTTTATCTACTTTGGCTGCCGCATAAATGGCAAAGTGTCAAGCCTCTTTCCTAAAAATGCAGGCAATGCTAGTCTGTCTGTCCTGTAATGAGTTCTTCCAGAAAGAAATCCTGATCCTTATCTAGCAGAGCACATCAGCACATTTTGGAGATCACCCATCTATAGCAAAACACTCTGGAACACGTTCATGTTTAAAGCATTTGCTGAACAGGCAGAGATTAGGCAGGTGCCCAGTCAGTCTGTTGAGCTGTGACCTGGTTTAGGCTCCCACAAGATGCTCTGCCATGCTCAGAGCTGCCCTGCACAGCCACCCTGCTGGCTCCAGCACCATGGGTCCTCCACACAAGAGCTCTAAAGACCATGCCACATGAAAATAACAAAAGGCAAGTACAGCCCAAATCAAAGCATCACTGGGAATTTTCCTTTCAAGACAGGAAAGACAAAAACTTCTTAAGCAGAGGGCTGGTGTGGTCTGAGAGGGCTGGAGCACTGCTGACCCAGGGTACAGACATGCAGAGCCCCAAAAATCCTACCAGCTAAACTGGTAAGGCCTAACAGCATGGATGGAACATAAGGATCACTCTCTTCTTTCTGCAGACAACATGAATAAAATGAGGCGCAGACAAAAACCCCAAAAGTTAAAATCTGCTAAAAATCTCCTAAAGAAGATCTATGACACGAAATTGAAATTAATCCATATCTGCTGAATTTTACTCTGATTCTCCACCCATCAGACCAGCAACCCTCCTGGCTTTGAAAGAAGCATTCAAATCATAAGTAAAGCAATTTATATTTCCATCATGTTAGCAGGGCAAGGAAATAAAAATGTTTTGCAAAGAATTGTCCAAGTTATGTGTCACAGTGGAGATGAGCTGAACCAGTTGAAGTGGGGCAGAGAGTTTGACACTCATAGGAGTATTTTGCTCTTCCAAATAGATGTATGTTAATTGCCTTCTCACTTTTCTCTATTTTCTTCAAATCTCTTATAATCCTGGTAATGTGTCCAGCCCACTTTCACTAAGATTTGATCTTGGCAAAGTATTTTATCAGTCTTCTCCCTAATCCGTGCTCACAGAGAAATTGCACGGAAAGTCAGTTCATTTTCCCAGAGTGAGTGCTTTATAATTCACATAGCTCTCATCTGTTTAAATCATGTGAACAGGGATACAACATCCCATACAAAAAGCTCACTTTACCTTTTGCGAAAAAACGTTCCTGCCTTCACTAGTATATGAGTGAGCAGGAACACAAAGCCACCAGCCCTAACTTGAAACCAGAGGGGTTATGTTAGGCCATAAGGGGCCCACAGTAGGTTTGTGAGTGGGATGGTTTATAATATACCATGACTTTGAAACATTCTGTATTTTCGGGTTTGTAAAATGATATCCATCATACAAGCCAAGTTGGGAACTACACGAGAGAAACTAGGTGGGCTGTGTTTCCTCTAGCCTTCATACTTCATTCTCCTCTTTTACCTGTGTCTGCTACTGTACCACTTTTTGGCCTCAGTGCACCTTGTGTCCACCCTGTGGACCCTTATGGACCTTTCTCTCCACGGATGCCACAGCCCTCTGCAGGAACGAAACCTGATGTTCTAGTCATGAGTTTCTACCGGGCTTCCATAGTGTCATCTTCCTTTGCAAATGCTGCTTGCAAAGAGGAGGGAAGGTACATTGAAATGCATGAGTGGAACTATCTTGTACTAAAATTCTGTGGTGATCACGTTAGTCTGACCCTTTAAGCTGTCCGCAAGCTTCCAAACTGGGAATGTAAGTGCTGCTGACAGGAGCAAGTCAGCGACACAAGAAATATCCCAGTGTGAGCCCTGACAACCAAAGAATGTCAAACTTCTTCTCTCTTACCTTCCCCTCTCTGAGAAAAGACCTATTTCTCAAAGGACAGACTTGTTTCCAAAAACACACATTAGCACTGATGCTGGACAACAACACTGCATGCCATTAAAGCATTGGCTGCAGCACAGTTCCATCTCCAACACACACCTGAAGGACCCGTCCTCTTCATTTTTTTTCTACAGTCCTTGAACATCCCAGTATTCCAATACAGTATGTTTCAGTCAAGCCTACATAAATTGTCTCCTAACAAATATGGGCATGTGTGTGTACACATGCATGTACTAACAGACCAACCAACCAACCAGCAAGCCAACACTGTATATTTATTAGCCTCCAACTTGCTCAGTATCCTAATTTAAATTATCTCTCCTCAAATATTTTCTTCACATTCCCTCAAACTTTTTTACTGCTTCAACTCTGTGTACAGCTGCTTCTTCATGAGGCAATTTTGTTGCTCAGTTAACTATCACATTAATCAGGTGAATGTGTCTCCCTAGTATATCTAACAATTGCTCATTAAATCAGGTCTCCAGTACTGTTGAAACATAATTAAAAACCTGTTTCCAATAAACAAGCTGTAAAGGCATTAAGGACAAAATAGTGCGTAGGAAATGTATTAGAAACACAGGGAAAGAAAATTCTGACCAGGCACAGGCTGGGCAGATTTAGCTGAATATTGCTATAATTGCTCATAGTGTCAGACTAATAATAAAAAGAAAGTTATAAATATTCACCTCAAATTAACAATGAATGTATTGTGGCTGAACAAAAGCTTCTTTTATGTTTGCTTCCTACAAAGAGTCATACAAAGCAAATTCAAAGCTTGTATGTTCCACTGTTTGTTTCCAGAATAGGAGGTATAATTGATATGGGATTTACACAGCTTGAAAAAGCAAGGGAGACCAGGCTCCCCAAATCTTTTGGATCCAGCACACAAATTTAATTAAACAAACCTAAAGGAACTGCACTGCTTTCCTGAAACAACTTCATCTAGCACTGTGCACAAGGATACCTAATTACAGTTTGTCAGCAACTGAGGGGATGAGAGAAACTTGCCATCAGGCAACTCAAACAAATATAAACTAGAGGTAATAATACTTCCATTGAAAGAGCAAGAGACTAAATTTGTCAGGTAAGTGGTTCACTTTGCCTTAATTGCTAGACACAAAGTGAAATGACACGGTAAGATCTCAGTGACCAGATAAAATATGTCATTTTCTCCCCACCCAGTGAACCATGCAGTGCTGATGAGTCACCTTTCCCTTCCTGCATTAAAGGAGAACAATTGGAAAAGATTTAAAATTTGGTTTGTAAATTGAGCCATTTTAAATCAGCTTCATGTCTATCACCCCATCTCCAAGTCAGTCACTGATGGCAGAGGCAACTTATCCAAAATGAGCATTTATACTTTGCAATTCTCCTATATGCGTTTAGTTAGGATTGTGGTGGTTAATCTACTGTTCCACTTAATTAAATACTGTTAAAAGTATGCTTTAAGCTTTGTCTCATATCTTGCTAGGACAATTACCATCTAGAAGTCTCCATTTTACATCAATCACTAATTTGCTCTCCGGCAGTGTAATTTCTTGTTACAAAGCACTCATCTCTAACAAGTCAAGTTGTGCTGAGTGCTCCTAACACCACAGCAGCCACTCACCATGGTGAAACGGTGGCCCCAGAATAAAGAATCAGTAGCTGTCTTCCTCCTGAAAGCCACAGTGTTGGACCCCAGAAGGAATTCCACAGCATGTGACAGAAGTTATATAAATACAGGATATGTATATAGTTTTGGAAGGGTACTCCTGAACCATGGGTGTGCTAAAGGAAGTGTGTGCTGAGGACACACTGCCATCCTGCACTGCAGCTGAAGAACAAGCAGTAGAACCAATTTAACTCTATAGAAAAGCAATGACCAGATAATACAGAGATGACTATCAAACCCACAGAATTAGCAAACAGAAAAAAAGTGGATAAAATCTCACACTCACTATAGCTGAACTTCCCCCATCCTCTAGAAAGCAGATGCTTCTTGTAAAATAGCAGAAAGAAAAGGGAAAGGAGAACAGCCTGACAAGCAAAACAGGGATAGAAGTGAGATATTTATCTTGATTTTGTATCTGAGTGCTCTTCACACATTTCTGCAAGGTTTAGCTCTGCATTGCAAGCTTACTCGACACTTACTTGACAGTAATTTCCCAGCCACACTGTGCAGTAAATTAGATGGTGTTTTCCCAGGTATTGTTTTATGTCTGCACTTCACGTGTAAAGATTCTCTCTGCTGAGTTTTGTACAATGCTTGCCTCTTCAGAAGGCATACACATCTATACAAGCATTACTTAAACTCACATATTTGCTTGTGTGTAACCAAAAGCTTGCATGAGTGCATCTCTTCTGAAGTTTGCTGTTCATTAAAATGGGGCAAAAAAAAAAGCCTTTCAAAGGGAATCTAAATCCACTGCTTTTGGAAATCAATTATGTCTTAATGAATAAGTGTCAATCATCATCTATCCTAACGGCAATATCTTGAGAATATTGTAATTCTCTGCAATGGTTTCTTGGAGATTAAAGCATATAGATACTTAGGGTATTAGATATTTCTAAGCAAAATAATTAATTGTGCCTATTTTTGCTCAACAAGTAGGTAGTGGAAAAACTATTGAAAATGAAATACAATTTAAAGCAGTCCTTGCCTGAGAGTAACCTGTGTGTATAAAACATTGATTTTTTGTCATGAAAATGCTTCAGGAAACGTTCATGGAAGAAGACAAATTGTTTTGGTCTCTCAAAAATTACAGTCTTGGCTGCTTACCATTAAACTATACAATACATTTTGGTTTGTGAAGTCAAAGCTTTATTCCCCAAAAGCTTTATTCAGTAGCCAAGAAACCCAATGTTCAGAAAGTAAGAGTGAAAGTTAACTGATTTGGTGACAACTATTTCATTGTCTTTTATAAGCTTACAATGATCTGTATATTGTACTGATAAGCAGCCCTTGCTGGCTAAGTAAATAATACTGATGAAATCCATCTGGTCTTTACTGCACGTGTTTCTTGCAAGAAATATCAGTTTTCACAGGATTTTTTCCCTTTTCCCAAGAAGGCAGAACTGTGCAAAACCTATCCCAAATGAAAAGGAAAAAAATACTAGTTATAAAGCCAGATGTTTCAACAATAACCACAAAATGATGTGGTAGGCAGAAAACCCCATATACAGTATTTATGTTAAACTATCCTGGTTCTGTGCTAATTTCTACTCTGTTTTTCACAGAAGGACAAAAACATTTACTGAGATATTAGGTTTAGAAAAAAATATAAACTTCCTTTGCAGTTTAAAGTTTTGCACTCTCACTCACTTAGTTTGTTTCATATCGAAAAGCAGTGTCTGTCATGACTGCAACTCAGTCAGATCTATCAAATCAAGGAAGTTTCATCCTTTTCTTATTTTCCTTCATGAGAGAGGTTTGTCCTATTTCCAGACTTTTACTACAGAACACATATATTGAAGTCCATTGCGCTGTTTTTGGCAGGAATAGAGTTAATTTTCTTCACAGTAGCTGGTAGGGGGCTGTCTTGTGAATTTGTGCTGAGAACAGTGTTGATAGCAACACAGGGATGTGTTTGCTACAGCTGAGCAGTGCTGACACTGAGTCAGGGACCTTTCTGCCTCTCACCCCACCAGAGAGTGGCTGGGAGTGTGCAAGAAGCTGGGAGGGGACACAGCCAGGACAGCTGACCCAAACTGACCAAAGGGATATCCCATAACATACGGTGTCATGCTCAGTATATAAAGCTGGGGGAAGGAGAAGGAAGCAGGGAATGTTTGGAGTGATGGCTTTTGTCTCCCCAAGCCACCATTACATGTGATGGAGCCCTGCTTGGGGATGGCTGAACACCTGCCTGCCCATGGGAAGTGGTGAATGGATTCCCTGTTGGGGTTTGCTTGCATGCTCAGCTTTTGCTTTACCTGTTAAACTGCCATTATCTCAGCCCAGGATTTTCCCACTTTAACCCTTCTTATTCTCTCCCCCATCCCACTGGGAGAGGGAGTGAGGGGATGTGTGGGGCTTAGCTGCCAGATGAATTAAAACACAGCATCCATATAAGACTTAGTGTTTGTATTCTATATGTGCATATTCCATAAACATATCCCATCCTTTGCTGAAATATACTATAAAAAATATTGTATGTTAAATAAGAGATCATTCTTCCATGTTATAAGAAATTCTGACATACAAATTCTGTTTAACCACCCTAAATCAAACCAAATTTATTGACCAGAATTTCAGGTCATAATACATTTCACGTTGCAGCTTTTTAAAAGGTTAATAAATTCTCTACTTAAAAATAGAAAAAAAAATATTTCAAGTAGAAATGTGTAACTCCTTAATTTGCAAAAGCACACGGGTTATTTCATTGAAAAATTGCTTAAAACATATTTCAAACAGAACCAGTTTTAATTCTCAGTTTTTGATGAGTTTTTAAAGGTCTTGACTTCAATAACTTCACAAAGAAAATATTCTGGGGCAAAAGTATTGCAAAAGCACACTGTGCAAAAGACATAGATCCACTGAGGTGTGGATTATTAGAAACAGCAAGAAGAGATGCTTATATTTATATGGAAAGGCAGACATATCAGTGGTAATAATTACACTTATTAAACTTACTCTTATTTTCAGTACGAAAGCAGGCATGCTTTAATATTCCAAACAACCACAGAACACTTTTATTTGTTTTGTTTATTAAAAAGAAAAGAGAGGAAAACACTGCAAATAAATCTTATTCATGGATACAGATATCTCAGCTCATAAAATCAGTGAGCTCTCAGCACATGTTTTCTACTGGGTATTATAAACCAAATGTATAAAATGCATGGTTCCAGAGAGAAGTATATGGTTTTGCAGTTCACTGAATCCTTTCTTTAGCAATCTTTCCATTTCTCATTTGTGTAAGTAAATGAGAGCAAACCCAGTAGGTTCTGAAAACAGACAGAACATTTCTCCTTTATTTAAGAGTTAGATGAAAACAACAAATTACATAAAAACAACAGCATTCATAGAAGCACAGAACAACATAGGCTGGGGGGCATCTCTGGCAGTCACTCGGTGCTATCCCCTGCTCTAGGTGTGCCC
The DNA here is from genome assembly GCA_024734555.1 of Trochalopteron elliotii. Lineage (NCBI taxonomy): Eukaryota > Metazoa > Chordata > Aves > Passeriformes > Leiothrichidae > Trochalopteron > Trochalopteron elliotii. Next base: position 2,410,307 of record JANPWX010000013.1, on the reverse strand, counting down.
AAGTCAGATCTGGTTGATCAAGACTGGCAGGTTTGAATATCTCCAAGTGCAACCCACTCTAATGCTTAACTACACTGCTGTGATTTGGTTCTTTGGTTGGGGTTTTTTCCCCCTAATATCCAAGTGGGATTTCCCACACCGCAATTTGTGTCCATTCCCTCTCCTATCACTTTCCCATTAGAAGAAAGATCTGGTAGGGGGCTTCCTTATATCCCCCATTAGATAGCTGAAGACAACATCTAGAACCTGAAGATAACATTTATGTCTTTCCTCGAAATTCTTTTCCTCAAATATCTTTTGTAGAAAAGCTATTGCAAAGGCATGCTGTGCCAGAGACATAGATATGTCTAATGTGCAGAAGATAACGGCTGAAGATAACAAACACCACCAAACAGGCCCAGTTGTCTCAGTTCCATCATGCATATCATAAGCTCTATCAACACTCAAAAAATGTCTGAAGTGTTTGTTACAAAGACAAAACATACAGGTGATGTCCAAGCAGTGCCCAAACCATCTGACAGATTATCATCTACTTCAAAGGGCTTTTGATCAAGTCCTTGTTTTACATGTGTACTTGAATGAACAGTAAGGAAGGCAGCAGGAGGGGAAAGATTAGGTATATCACAGAGCTGTTTAGTTCAGGTATCTCTGCTTTCAGTTTAAAGATTTTTTCATAATTGGAATTTAAGCATCTCAGTCCTTATGATATCAGACATTATACACTGATGCCTTCAGAAATAAGTATCTAAATGTCCTGGTACATAATTTGGTTTAAGATGAAATGGTACATTACATCTATCTGTTCTACAGCAGGAGTGGAAATCTTTAGATTTAATTTGCCAAGTATTTTGTTCTTTCCTGGTTACATCACCCAGTGACCAAAGTATAGTGCGTACAAATAGCTGGTAAGTGGGAGAGAGCACATTGTCACATTGCTGGCAAAATACTGATCATTGAATTCTTATTAAAGTTCTAATGTTTAGATACATCTTAACTTTCAGCTTTCAGCACTGGAATTCATCTATATCTCTGTGTACCTTTATTCTCTGACATTTCATGATTTCCCTTGAGACTACAAGGAAAAAGAAGCTGTTTATACATACATCAGATCCAGAAATTGATTCACTTTCCAAACAGAAACATGAACTAATAGGATGGTGAGATTGTGAATCACATATTATGGGGCTTTAAGGCAAGCTGATAGTCATAAAGTGAAGTTCCCTGGAGACACTGAAACCCAGCAGAGCATATTAGAACATATTTTCTGAATAATTTGGGGTTTTTTGTCCAATGGAATACATATTTTGAGTCAAACTTAGAATAATACGATTATTTCTGTCATCATCACATACTGATTTGACTGCATTTTAAAAAGTCAGCTACCAAATAGAGAATTTGCAAGTATTCCTTCAAAAACAACACAAAGCATCCCACCACTAAGCCAACTCCAAGCTTCCCTGTTCCCATTCCTCTCAAGCAAGAAGTCATTCACTAGCCATTAAATATGAAATGGCTGTAAGTCATTAGTATTTCACTTTTTCAAGGACCTTATTTTTTCCCGTGTTTTTGAGGGCAGTCAGCCAGCAACATTTGCTGTATGTGACAGACATCTGCAAGAAATGCGAACCCATACAAAATTCCAGCTTTCAGACAACTCAAGCTAAATTACTAACTTGAAGTTTCAATATAAGCTTGCTGCTGTATGCAGCAAAGACTCAGCACAAATAAAGGCAATCCTCTGCCCTAGAGATCATATTCGACACAACTAAAGCAAGCCGCTGTTCTTGAAAGAGGAATTTCTCATCTGCTGATTTCTCTATTTCTTTTACTAATTATTCCTAGAGTTTGTTGCACCTTCTGCAACACTGTGATGGAATGAAATTTTGACTAGTAATAGCATCTGAAAATCTCCTGGAAAAAGGAGGAGGTTCCTCTGTCATTTTGATACATTTAGATTGAATGAAGGATAAAAAGTGGATTTATTTGAATTTTAGGAAACAGAGGGTCTGGCACTTCAGACATGGAGATGACAACAGAAAAGGTGCTTTGTGCTCTATAGTACTCTCTCTGGACTATGTGGATGAGAAGATCTCATAAATAGCCAGATCAAAAGGGAGATAACACCTTGAAAGTAAGGTAAGTCTTCATTTGATTTCTCAGGAAGAGAGCTTCCAATCAAAGAGGAAGTTTGCAGAAGGCTGAGAGATGTAATTATAATACTGGCATCTTTATTTAGCTTGAAATGACAGACATATTCTTAGCCCTCTAAAAGCTCTTAAGACCCTCTTTAGTTAAGGCCCCATGAGCCTTGAAATCATTTTGAAATACATGGCTTTATGGCAAAGCTGACCTGGGAACTTGCCTGTAGCAGACTGTTCCTTGTGTAGACAGAAATTAAAAGCTGACACACCAAGAGCATTCCAAGGCAAGTCAAGGAAGGGATTACACTCAGAAAGACTGGCTACCAGAGACAGAATGCAAACCAGAAACATGGCACTGGACAATGCAAGACAAACTAAGCAAGAAATAAATTTGTGAGTTAAAACTGCAGAGATAAAGCAGATGCTTCATAAACAAATGAGGTTATTGATGCTGGAGGTATGGAGGGAGGTTCCCATGACTTGTGGGAGTTCAGCTGAAAGATAGAGTGGGAGGAGGAGAAATCCCAAATGAAATGTGAGAATGATGAGAGAAGAAGGACATAAGCACAAAAGCAGAGGGAGAAGAAAAGGTCAATAAGATTGAAGTAAAATTAAAGTGAGGGGCTTGTGAATATTCTTCCAGTTATTATATAAATTACATACTTTATCCACCACTTAGCTGTTTAAAGAAGAATTGTATTTTTGAAATCAATATAAAACTGTGGAGGTGCTCCACAAAAAACACAAGCTTGGGTAATGTACCTGCCCTGCAACATTTACCATCAATCTGAACTTGGTAAATCTCACCCATTCAGTCATAAACAACTGCCCAAAACCTCTGCCAGATCAGCACTATTTCCAAATTTCAGCTATATTTACACACCCACAGTTAGCAGCTGACAAGTCATATATGAGGGAAATTGCCTCCCTCTAAAAAAGAGCTGCTGTCAGAGCTGTTCTGTTCCACATGGAAATAATTCAAAGGAGTTGTCATGAAAGAGCAGCTAAACCCAGAATAGTTACCACAACAGACATTTTTACTCAACACCTATTGCAGTATTTTTGCACTACTTTTATTCAACTGCTGAGTTAAGTACCAAAGATAAGTTTTCATTTTTAGGTTTTTTTTTTAACTCATAACTTCATGAAGCTAGCAGAAAGAGGGGAGAAAACAAAAAATTGAAATATCCAGGCAGTGTTTTTAAGGTAAAACTTCAAACACAGGCAGGTAGACATTGCCCAGAGATGGGCCCTGGGTACTTTATTAGTTCTTGATAAGCACTGTCAATGCTTGGAAAGGTATGGATAAGATAAGCAGTCTCACCCTATGTCTTGGTGCTGCAAATCTGGCGGAGAAGGGGAGGAAACTCCTCACATTTCAGAAGCTGCTACCTCCACACCTAATTCTGGCAACAACTGCAGCGCCTCCTCTGGGAAGGCCTTTTCCTTTTCTTCCTTCAGAGCACCAAGAAGGTGAGGAGGCATCATTGAACATGAATGGAGAGGGCAGACTGCCTTTTATGAGCTGGAGTGATAATACAATGCTGGATGGTGACAAGTCTGCAAGCTCCAGGAAAAGTGAGCTAAGAGACTCATATCCCAAAGATAGGAAGATGCAAAAGGAGAGGGATTTTCTAGGGCGAAAAGAGCACTCACTAATCATAGAATGGCATGGGTTGGAAGGTACCTTAAAGAACATCCAGTTACCACCCTGCTGCCATGGGCAGGGACACCTTTTCCTAGACCAGGTTGCCCAAAACCCCATTGAACCTGGCCTTGAACGCTTCCTGAGATAGGGCATCCACAGCTTCTCTGGGCAACCTGTTCCAGTGCCTGTTACAGCCTCCTGCACCTTCCCCCCAGCCCCACTGTCTCTGCAGAGCTTCTCCCTCCTTTTCCCCAGCTGTTCTTAGAGAATTGATGGGGCAAGGTAACTTTACACACAGCTGACCTCTTGTCTGTCTAGGACATCTCCAGCAGCTCAGCTATTATTCCAAACCTCTTTCCCTTATTCTCTGCATCCTAAGCCCACCCTGCTACTGCAGAGCCTCAGGCTCTGTCTACAGAGGCAGAAAACCTTGCACTGGTCCCTCATAGAGTTGAACATCTGAATGGCACATGCATCCCTCTTGTGACATGTGTCACCTCTTCAGCTGGGCAAAGAGACACAAGAAGGCAACGTGCCCTCACACCCAGTTTTCAAGCCCTTGCAGTGACATGCCACTGGCCATGGGGGATACTAAAATACAGTTGTACCACCCAAAACAGCACTTCATGCTTTCATCTCTTCAGAGTAAATCCTAAATGGAAATTTCAGTAACTTTTGCTCTGAAAGTAATTTAAATAACTGCTTCATTCCCTAATATAAGAAAAGGGAATACCATAAATGTCACAGTAATTTCAGTTACAAAAACATTTGTAGAGTTTTTAGTATCACCTCCCATATGTGAGCAGTACTGCCCTAAGTAAGTGAATCCATAAAGAATAGGTTTTATTGCAAGGTAATATTAAGCTTGGTGAAATAATCAGTACTCCTGAAATCTCTGCTTTGGTTGACATAGATGCTTGTTCCAAATGAACTTAAGATAAAAAGATGATATGCAGCATACCATCTTTGAAGACAACTTGTGAATTTAGGATAGCTAGTGAATTTTGGATCCACCGAAAACATTATGATGAAATGAAATATAATGCTTTCTTTTGCGCCAAATATTTTGTCAGGTTTTGTTTGGTTCACATAACAACCCAAAATTCAGGTATCCATTCTTTTCAAAGCAGCAACTCACAATTTCAGATAGCAAGCATGAATAACTGATGTTATGCCTACATATATACATAGACGTGCCAGCCTTTGGACTGTGCTGTGCCACAAGTTATCACAGCTGTAAAACAGGCTAGATAAACTTGAAAAGAAAATATGGACAGAAATCCTGCTTTGCTGAACAGCATGCCCAGTAATGATCTCAGCTCTTAACACAGTGACAGAATTCCCAGGATCTGCAAAATTCCCACCCCACTGTATCAAAGTAGGTTTCCTTTTCCCTCTCACAACTTTTTAGACTCGGGGCCATCACTCAATGGGTTTGAGGACTCGCAGTTCATCTTCTTGTTATACAGACAGTTAAGGTAGGAGAAAAGATGGGAGAAAAACTTGGTTAATTTATCCTAGGCTGGCACCCTTCCTTCTGCAAAGCACCCAGTGCCTGCCTTGGCTCACTCTCACCTGTTTCCTAAGCCATGATAGAATGATATGGACGTAATCCCTGGCATTTTGTCACTGCTGTCCAAAATGTTCTCAGCAGCAACAGTGAGTATTGTCCAACAAAATCAGACATTGAGTAATGTGAAGATAAAATAAAACAGAGGGAACCAAACAATAATAGCCAAGGCTCCCCTCCACAAACCGATCCAGATGTACAAACTGCTATCACAACCCGCACCATGCATTTAATCCACATCCTTCTATCCCAGGGCTCTGCTGCACATTTGACAGTCTCTCCCCAAATGTCTAGCTCCCTTCTTCATTTTCTCCTTCAAATGACTGCTAATAATGAGAAGCAAACATGCCCACAATCTGGGGACAGGAGTGTTTTCAGAAGGAAGAGCATATCTTTTTTTAATCTATTTAATGCTCTAAAATATGCATTTCTCTGGCTGTCTTGTTCTGATCAGACTTTACTCTTGGCCAAGAAGTAAGCCAAGTAACACTCTTCATAGGCTGCAATTAAAAAAACAAACCAGAAAACATTGCTAGTACCTGGATAAACAGCAATTAATTATTTAGGTGTGCGTGCCAGTACCAGTCCATCTGATTCTGAAACAGAGCCTGGGCACATATTCCAGGAATGTTTGAGATGGGAAGCACTTGGTATTTTTACAGAAGGGTGACAAGTGCGAGTGCCTTAAATGTCAATATGGAAGGCTACACCAAAGTCTTTGTCAAGCTTTGAACACAGATCTGTTCCATAGCAAGAAAGTTTGATCCAGGTATTTTGGAGGGTAATAGATAAATGCTGTGCATTACCCTACAAGACATCAACCACTGAAAATCATAGAACAGTTTTATCCAAGATAGTTCTCCTCGCTACAAAGTGAATGTGGTGACAAAACCCGAGGTAAAGCCTGAAGTAACTTGCTTGCATGTGGAAAATAGGAATAAACTATACACCCAAGCTCATACCTGCCCACCACCTGATGAGCTGTGAGATGAGATGAGCCACGAGACAGATGTTTTCATCACTGAGGCCACTGCTTCATCTTCTGTAGCATCATGTCCCTGGATTTTTTTTCAGAGACCAAGCACAGGCATGAAGCTACTAACCTAGTCCTATCAAAGTTGAACATTCTTTATAGAGCAGAATAGAAAAGGAATTAATACAAGAAGTGAACAAGCATCTTGTTTTTGAAACCTTTATCACACCTTCTGGGGACTTTTCTATCCCCCAAGCCCACTACATTTGTAACAGGGACTGTTGCACTTACTGAAGTTTTACAGCTGCACTACAAAGGACCTCTGGTTTCTGTGAATTCGAGAACAGCAAGCAAGGAAATAACTACATGTGGTTACCATTTTGTATCTTTATCCAGGGTTTTTTCGCCTTTATTATCTGTACAACATCTTTGTTGGAACTTCTTGATATTAATTTTAAGTCTAGCAAGTATGATAAAGTAGCTGAGATAAGTTGCCTCGCTCGCTTAGACATTACGTCAGTATACCCTCTCCAGAAAGGATAAAATATTTATGATGATTAATACAAAAGACATTACAGACAGAGCATTTCAGGAACATCAGAACAGATTAAAATTTAAAACAATAACATACCTAATAGCTTTCTCTACTTTGGGATCTGAAGGGCTGTACTGAGGGTCTTTTACCACTTCAGAAATAACATTAAAAGACATCCTAGTACAATTTGTATTTAGGTTTGGTGTGGAAGTCAAGTAAAAAGCATGTTAAATTCAGATTATAGTCTTTTTAAACTCACCATGGGCAGGAAAAGCTGATGCCATGTGTAGTATCAGCAAGCACCACCTCTGTAACCTGAAGCGTTGCTTATTTCATTGATGTAATGAGAAGCAATAACCCTTTGGGAATGATCAGCAGCCATTTCAGTCCTGCTTGATCAATGCCAGCTGAATGTGGTGCAGATCAGCTGCAGTGTGGGATGGAGCTGTGAGATGCCTTGTCGGACCCTCTTCCCCCACAGCTCAGCAGCTGTTTGTGCCCAGGCCAGTTCCTCACTCCCTGCCTACACTGCGTTGTAGCTGCGCTGTGTCTGGCCCCTTGTCTCGTCTCCCTGGTCCCAGCACTGGCCAGGAGGGCCACTGCTCCTGCTCCTGCACTGCCATCCTCATAGTTTCCCTGGCCCTTAGAAGCAGCCCTGACACAGGGATGTGTGGAGAGATCCTGTATTTTCCATATTATCCCATATATTCACAATTTCTTAGAACGGTGCTCTACTCTTTTTTAATAGGATCATAGAATCATTTGGGTTGGAGAAGACCTTCCAAATCATTGAGTGCCACCATTAAACACTAACCCAGCACTGCCACCTTGATAAAGGAAAGAGCTTCATCAGCCTAACATTTTCTGTAAGACTGGCACTTCTTGTAAGTCTGAATTGTTCAGCCCAGAGGAGACTGTGGGGAGACCTCATTGTGGTTTTCACTTTCCTCATGAGGGCAAGAGGAGGGGCAGGCATTGAACTCTACTCTTTCATGACCAGTGACAGGGCCCGAGGGAATGGCCTGAAGCTGTGTCAGGGCAGGTTTAGGTTGGATATCAGGAAAAGGTTCTTCATGCACACGGTGGTTGGGCATTGAAACAGGCTCCCCATGGGAGTGGTCACAGCATCAGCCTGACAGAGTTCAAGGAGCATTTGGACAATGCTCTCAGGGACAGGGTGTGACACTTGGGGTGTGCTGCACAGGGCCAGAAGTTGGACTCAATGATCCTTGGCAGTCCCTCCCAACTCAGAAGATTCTATGGTTCTACAAAAAATACCAAATCTCTTGAATTAAGTGGTTTTACACACTGACCACAATCCAGTGGTCCTTTAATTCCCCTGGCCTGGCTGAGCAATAAAGGGGCTGCAGCTGTGGCACTCAGGATGGAGAAGCGTTTGCAGGACAGAAACAACTGAATCTTCCCACTGCCCATCCTGGTGCGGTGGAGGGAGGCATTCAGAGGCTGGAATGCTTTTGAAAGTAAGTCTGTGCAAGAAAAGCAGGGTGATATCTGTTCCAGACCACAAATACACTGAGGAAAATGCTGACGAGGGATTCCTCAAGCATCTGTTTATACTGTGTAGGAGAGAAATCTGAGTTACCACAGAGGACTTAGTAGCACATGCTGGAGGCTTTGTGGTCCCTTGAAATAAATAAAAAGATTTCAAAAATTCTACATAAGGATGTTTTCTGAACTCAATAAGAACTGCATTTAGCTTGTGGGAATTTTATATTATACTTAATCTTGAATGATAACATAAAATTTACCACAAACTAAAAATTAGCAGCTGCTTCTTTATGAATGTCACCTTTTGCTCATTATGTTTCTTAATCACAAACAGGATAACATGAAAACAAATATACCTGATGTGTTAAAAGGATTCATTTTGCAATCCTGAGAACAATTATAAGCAAATTCAGCTGGGAGAAACAGTTTATTTGAGAAAAAGATGAAAGCTGGGACCTGTTTAAGAACATTTTATCAGACACTAAAAAAAGTCATTAACAAAGAAAAAACATGAATACTTGCCTGACTCATCACACTGGCCTAGTGAAGTAAAAATAGATATTAAAAAAGAAATCCACATCAGGGGACATAGGAAAATGGATTGCAATTAATATACATTAGGTGATTAAAAAAAATGAAAGAAAAAAAAATCAATGTTATGTAGACTAAAGGACATCATCAACTTTCTAAATATGACAAGCAAAAGAGGATTCTCAGCAATGACATTAGTGCTTTTCTGGACAGAAATTATAGTAATGCCAATAAAGATGCAGGAAAGTTAAACACGCTCAATAAATAGCTCACTTCTGCTTTTGTTGGTGAGAAGAAGCTTCTCTGAAGTTTACTTTTCCACACTAAGTGTGCCTCTCTGCCAAATCCACTTTTTTATTCTAGTTTCATGCTGGTACATTTGGATTTTCAAGGGTTTAGATGGTCAGTGTTCCCGTTTTTATTGTCTTTTACAGTGCGTCCTTAGACTGAGCTTTTCTTCTCTGTGTCACCACTTGGTAAGTGAACCTGAAACGAGTCTACAAAGAAGTAAACTCTGACATTCTCAGAAGATGCCTGCAATCCCTCCATCACTGTCCTTGACCCCCCCCTGCCATGATACATAGATGCAGTTTACTTAGCTACTTTGATGTTTTAATTCACACTCAGCTATGATAAATACCTTCTTTGCTTGTAGAGTAGCTTGGAAGCATATTAAACAGCAGCTGTATCAGCACTTTTGTATAAAAAGCTAAATTAAGAGGTTTTGAACCACCAGCATTGATTTTTAATTAATCTTAGACAAACAGAGAAATTCCAGGGCAGTGGAAGAATGTAAAAACTATGTCAGTTTTGTAAAAGGCAAATAGGCTGACCAAGGTCTAAACAGGTCTATAAGCCCTTCATCAATCCCAAACAAAAAACCCAGACTGCTTGCTCTCAGATTTCATGCCATAAAGCTATTGTTAATCTTGCCCAAACAAGCTTCACTGATGACAGGGGTTTCCTGAACAAGACCACAAAAAAAAAACCCTAATGGATTTGGTTGAAGCAAAAAGCATCCTGGAACTTTGACTGATTAGAAAAAAAAGGAGAAAACAGTTATCAAAAATTAAAAAAAAAATTAAAACCCACATAGTATCAATCCTTACCAATTGCCTTGTATGTCCCCCGAACTTTACAGGACTGTTTTCATTTAGACTTAAGTAGGCAAAAACAGTAAAGAAGTCAAGCTGAATAATTACATAGCAAAAAGAAAAGTCCCATCTGATGCATTAGGGTACCTTCTAGAACACTATGTTTTTATTTTTAAAACATTTCTGGATCCTTTATGCATCTTTGGGTTGCTTTTTTTTTTCTTTCTTTTCAGATCAAGAAGTAAAATTTAAAAAAGACATGGAAAAAAATGCTTTTTTTTCAATGTTAAGTCTTCATGAAGTACAGAGCCTTTAAGTGTAGGTGCAGAAAATGACATTGATGTTTCCTTGTGGATTGCTTTTATATGTTTTTTGTACATAGTTCGTATTCATCTAAAGAGCTAAAGAATTATCAGTGCAATGAAGGCAAACAGAAGTGGTAAACTTCCAAAAAGTTTTGAGGTTTCAAATGTTTTGAGGTCTATAATGTCATATTTCTTTGGTGATTTTAAGAAAAGGTGAGACAATCATTGTTGCAAGAAAGCAAACTTCTTAAGAGCAAATATTTATCGAGTGTCACTCACAGTTATAATAAGCTTTTGCAACAGACTAAAACACAATTAGCTAAAGTATGAATTAACTTTCGGCTTCCTGTGTTGTTATACCTTGAAGAATATTTTCTTTCCCAGAAGAAACAATCTGGCTTCTATTTATCAGTCATTCAAAAAGGGGACTCTCGACACATCCAAAGGCTGTGTTTAGGAAGCATTATTTGCCCATAAGAGTTACAGATCACTAAGTAGATTTACAGGCTTGTACAAACGTTATCCTCACTAATCTTTGCTTAAGAGTTAAGTTGAGTCTGATACGACAGCCAAGCAGCTTTCAGTATTGTATTGAGTTACGCTTCGCTGCTCATTGTGTCTTCTTTTCCTGCTAAGTGATCAATCTCAATTTAGGCATTGGGGGGAAAAGAAAGATGAAAGAGGATAGAGAGAAGCCAGTCCTAGTCTTCACTTGGCCCTCTGTAAAGCACAACAATTCCTGATCCACTGATGGTTTCTGTGTTGAACTGGGACTGAAGTAATCCAAAAGCCTTGCATGAGGAGTGTTTGAGAGAGTGATTAACTATGTACATCACAGACACTTGCAGGTAATAATGCAATAAATTTATAATTAATACATTCAAAGCATCTGAGAGACTGTCTCATGACTGTGAAAGTCACTAAAAATTTAGATTATTTGTAATCAAATATTTTATCTTCTTTCTTTAATTATTCTTCAGAACTTCTCCCTTACAGATAGGGAATATGAAGCATCAAATCCTATTTTCCTATCCCTAAGTATGTATAATTTGTAGAAGGACAAAAAATGCTTCAGCATTGATTGATCTACAAATTGAATTACTGTGATCCTCTTCGTCAGGTGAAGAAGCTGTCTGCTACTCTAAGCAAGAGATTTTAAAAAAAGGAAAAAGGTGTTAATTTATAATTTTTAAAAGAATCCTGCTCCTTACAAATGAAAACATCAGTAAACTAAATAATTTCTCTACCCATAGCTGCTCAGGCAAGAAGTAGAGGATATAGAAGAAGCCTTCGCACCCAGGGCAAACCTGAGGCTCTCAGGACAATGAAGATGCAACTCTCAAAGCTGAAAATCCTCCCCAGTAACTCCTTGTCTCCAGGCCAGAGAACTAGGACCAGCAAGAGTGCAACTGGCACTTTTGCAGTCTGTGCTAGCATGCAAGGCTAGCTCTAAATTACATATAGCACCACACCTTCAGATCTCTGCGTAACACATTCAACCCTGGATTACACCTGGGAGTTTATACAAAGCATGGGAAGCCAGTGTACCACATACTCTCCATGTGTTACTACATAAACATTTCACCTTGCCAGCAGTCTATAACAGTATCAGTCCTATCTCTGTCTGAGATAGGACTAATACAGACACATCTACTAAAACAGACATGTCTGTCCCTCCAACTCACTGATCAACTACTCTGAGCAAGTAAGAGGAAGAGTCTTGGCAATGCCATCTCAAACCTCGAAACCACCATATCAGATATTTTTATGGAAATACCATTCTTTTTGTAATTATATAACACTGGAAATTTACTCTGCACAGTACAGCCATCAAACATTCTAGCTGCACATGTTCCTGCATCCCCACCATGGCAGTAGGCCTGCCAAAGTCCTGTCCTGCCAGCTAGGATCTGACATGCTGTGAAAAGAGACCTTGAAATCAGAGCTGCACAGCAGCTCTACTTGCTGATAACTGATCTATGAGATAGCATGACAAAATGTGAACAATGATGCTTGACATCCCACTTGTTATCACATGCCAGAAATGTTTGGAGGGTGGAACAGAATGACATAAAAAGAAATTACGTGCAGCATACTTTTCTTTCCATGCTAGTTAAGTGACATTGCTTTGGCAGTTCAGTCTGACACAGTAAGTACAGTACCCTATATATTTTCTATTTTGAAGAGATACACTAATCTGACAGAGAAAAGATTTTACTTCCTTTTATTCCAGTTGAAGTTGCATATTAATGCAACTTTGCATTTAAATGCCAAGTACACATAATTTAGGCAACTGCTTGTAAGTAAAGTCACAGTAAATCCCAGGCCATCACACTTGTTTCTCTAAACAAGGTAGAAGACTTCATTCTCTCCACCTGAATTTTCTGAGCAGACTCAAAATAAACATGTATTAAAGCAAGACTATATATAATTACGTTGTTTTTTTTTTTTTCATAAAAGTAACAGCTGATGAACACAGAGCTTTTTCCAAATCAGCAATTGAGAGCTTTTGTAGCGTCTCAGAGAAACAAGTGGCTAAAGCACAGACACTGCAAAGTTTCATCTGCCAGGGATCTATAGTTCTGGGATACAGCTTGTGCACAGAAAAAGCTTTGTGTCCCTCTCCATTAGGGATCTGGCTACTCTACAAACTAGACCACAGAAAAGAGTGTAGGGGAAACAGGAAACAGTCTGCCTTGTCCCTAGAGAAATAATCTTCAGCTTTCCTTGGCAGAACTTTTTTCCCCCTTACATTTCCCAGGTTTTAATTGTTTGGGGTTTGTTTTGGTTTTGTTTGGGTTTTTTTCCCCCACTTGTTTTCCAGCTGCACCCTCAGTCTGAGAAAAATCTGGAATTCCACCCAAATGGCTACTTTCCTATTTAAACACACTAATGACTACCTTTCTCACTACTTTTTTGTTTAATGTGTTCCTCTCTCTGTTTTCCTGAGGAGTCCCTATTCCTCTTTGCACCTGGTAGGAAACACACACTTCAAGATGCAGAACATCCTGAGGGCTCCTTCTCAGCTGACGCTGTCATTGTATGGATGGTGTGCCATCCCTGGCTGGGCTGTGATTTTATTTATTTTGCTTTTTCTCAGCAGAAACAACAGCCTTTGATCCCCTTGCCATGCACTTGCCTTTTTACCTGTGCAGTCTTACATCAAACACCCTACTAACGATGCTGCAATGGATGAGCTGTGTATGCACTAACTCAGGAAGTGATTTGGTAAAATTAACATTTAGAAGCAGGCACCAGTAGTTATTTCACACATTATTAACTTATATTACAATTCAAATAAGCTTACAGCTGGCAAAAAAAAGTCTCTTCTGTAAAGTGATCTCAAACATAATAGGCTTAATCAGAGATAAATTAAATTAGTCAGTCATGCATACTACAGCATATTAGCACTGAGTAGTTATTAAATACATTTTCTGTTATCAGTTGTGCAGGCAGTATTGTAGCAAACAAACTGCACCGGAAAACAGTAAATAAACTTTATGTTTGGGAGGCTACATGTGTGACATTTCCTAGGTTTCATCAAATGTTACAGGATCTTTACCACTATAACTGCCACCAGGGTAAGTCCCCATAAATGATTTGACTTCACTCCCAGGCAATTAGCCAAAAGCAGAGCAGACAGAACTAATGAATACCTAGACAGCAGATGTTCAGCATGGTTTTGTGTTTTGGAGGCGATTTCTTCCATGTCAGTTTTTGGAAAGAAAAAAGCATGCATGAATGAGTCATATCACACAATTGATAAAGAGGAGAGAGGCAACATTTCTATTTCTTACAAAATTAATCTTTGTGTTTAGGGCTTTTCAAAATTTATTTTCTCCTTCGGTTTCACAACTACAGTTTGAAAAGGGCTTGTAATTGTGTGCAAATATTGAAAGGCATTGCTGTTGCCTTGCTGCTATTGTAACTTCCTTTTCTACTACTGTTATAGGAGCCAGCAGAATCACCTTCATCTCCAGTTGAAAATTTGTGTGAAAATGAATACAACACAAAATCACTCACATGCGCTTTACACGAGGAATCATTACTTTTGTGATAGAATCCCAAACCCATATTTTTGTTCTCTCATCCATCTTTCAGAAACCCATCAGTACAGTACTTGGAAATATCATAACTTGCTGAGCCTGACCCGAAGACTTGGGAGCACATCTGACATTCTCTTACACACTGCACATTTAAAACTCAATGTAAGGTGACAAGAACATTAAGCTGCCCACAGACCAAAATGTGAAACTAATCAGTATCTGTTCTGAGCCACAGGTACGATAATTGGAAAATTAAAGTGCCAGTGAACTGCTAGGGCTGGCTGCATCAAAAAGCAACACCTTGAAATGATTAATGAAGAAAAATGTATGCAACTATTTCTATTGACAACAAATTCAGACAAATGTAGATTAAAAAAACAACACTGTAGTTCTCATTTATTTTCTCTAAAGCTTGCTGCTTCCAAGAATCACTTGCTAGGAAAGGTGTAGGCAGCCACTGGTTAAAAAGTGTTTTAACTGGAAGCTCCTTTAACTCAGATATGGAAAACAAAGGTTGTTTGCTGCACCTCCTGTAACTGTGGTCTGTGACAATTCTGGTACAGAGGACATCAGTGACAACAGAGGCACTCAATATCACACCCTGCACCTGAAAATGTTAACATGAACTGTAAAAGTAAAATGCCTCAACTAATATGTGATGGCAGCTCTCAACAGGCCCCTTAAAATCATTCACGACAGTGTTGTTTCAAAATATACTTTTCTGTTTTACTGCTCCCATCACATCCATCAGTGGCATGGCCAGTCCACTGGATGAACAGGATGTCCTAATGTGCACCATCATGGATGGGGCTACTGCTGTGGCTCTGAACTGCACAAAGCAGGGGCTCCTTTTCTTAGGTATGAAAGGGGGAGTGAGGCTAAATAAGGTCTTCTTGAAAAGTAAATGGTATATACATACACACACATTTATACACACGCATATACACATATATATAAAAATTAATGTGATTTTTTTCAGTTTCCTCCTCCCCTTTAAAGTCCTGACAGTAGATAAAAAAATTCCTTCAGTCCTCTGAGACACTGGAATTGAGTCCCAAGCAGAAAAAAATTAAACAGTATCTATTTTTAAATGGATTTTGATAGAATTTCCTAAGTCAAAGCATGTCACATGATTGGAAGTCACACTGGAATGAAAGGTTAGCACTACAGGCAATGAGTATCCGTTAAGTTTTGAAGAAGAAAGGCTTCACCACTTTGAAGGCAATCTAAAACACAAATGACCAGCCCTGCATTCAAAGTATGTTATGGCTATTCAATTATACATATATTCAGAAGCTTGGAAATGCAACCAACTGTAGGGTTTTTATCGGGCATGAACACGTGTAGTTGTGCTACCCACGGAGCTGTATCCATTTCTGCTTTCTTCCCCCACACACCATTTCTTAGCAAGACAGTGTTCAATCTGTTTCAGACAAGTCTTCTTCAGGCCAGGCTTTTAAGAAAAGCAGTAAGAATGATCTGCAGCAGAGAAGCAGAATTTCCGCATGTCTGTTTATTTCCATTAGAATGGTGTTTTGGATGAAAACACACTTGTGATGATGCAGCTGTCCAAAGGCAGGATGTTCTCATGCATTACGTTTTCTGTCCTTTTCCAGTTACCCATGATGGAAAAATATAAAGTATTATTAAAAATTTATAGATGTATTTAAAGTACAGTTGGGAAAAAGAGACTGTGACAAAGAAAAGTCTCTGTGCAGATACAGGTCTATATTCTAAATCTAGTCAGTAAAGGCAGCAGAGGCAGGAAGTTTTCAACAGCTAAAATATAGGAAATATGGTTTTATTCTGTAACTCTTCCAAGAATTTACTGCATGACCTTGGACAGTCTCTGAGGTAAAATAGACAAACCTCTTTGTGATTTTAGATACCATTTGATATGAGGAGAAACCTTGAGCCTCTGCGAGAAACTTTGCACAGGATTTGCAAGGATGCTGAGAACACAATTTATGAGCATGGGGTGGGCTGAAAATTGGCCAAATGTCCAGGCCTAGAGAGCTGTGATCAGTGGCACAAAGTCCAACTGGGCATTGGTCCCCTGTGATGATCGATACTAGGGTAAGTACTGTTCAGAATCTTCATTAATGACCTGGATGATGGGGCAGGATGTATCCTCAGCATGCTTGCAAGAGATAGAAAAGTGAGAGGAGTGACTGGTACACCAAAAGGTTGGTCTGCCATCCAGGAGGCCTTGGACAGGCTGGAGAAATGAGCTGACAGGAAACTTATGCAGTTCAATTAAGGAAGATGTCAAGTCCTGGCCCTGGGAAGGAATAACCCCAAGTACCAGTGCATGCTGAGCCATAATATCTGGAAAGCAGCTTTACTGAAAAGGACATGGGGAACCTGTAGGACAGGTAATGTCCCCTTGCAACAAAGGCAAACAGCCTCCTGGACTGCATGAGGGAGAAGGTCGCCAACAGGTCAAAGGAGGTCATTCTTTCTCTCTGTTAGCATTGGTGAGGCACAAATGAAGAGCTGGGCCTGCTGCTGGGATCTCCAGTACAAGACAAGACATGGACACAATGGAATGAGTCCAGCAAAAGGCCATAAAGCTGCTGAAGGATCTGGATTATTTTTGAGTTAAGAGGTTGAGCGAGTTGGCACTATTCAGCCTGGAGGAAAGGAGGCCTAGGGAATCTTACTCATATGTATAACTATGTGACGGGGTGGGAAACAAAGAAGATTGAACCAGATTCTTCCCAGTGGCACCCAGTGACAGGACAAGACAAAAGAGACAAACTGAAATACAAAAATACAAAAAATTCCATGTAAACAAAAGATTTTTTTTTTTTTTTTTTTTTTTTTTTTACACTTTAAGCATAGTCAAGGACTAAGGCAGGCCCAGAGAGGTTGTGGTATCTCCACATCTCCACCCTTGCACATATTTAACATTCAAGAGGCCATGGTCCTGCACAACTTGCTGTAGCTGAGCTTATTCTGAGCAAAGGGTTGGACTAGATGACTTCTAGAGATGCCTGCCAGCATTACCCTTTCTGCAATTCTATAAGGATCTGCAGACAGAAAACATTTATGAAAATGAGGCCAAATATTGCAAGTGGAAGTACTAGACCTTTGAGATCATTGATTCCAACTGTTAACCCAGCACTAAGGCCACAACTAAATCATGTCACTAAGCACTACATCTAAGTGTCTTCTGAACACCTCCAGGGCAGGTGACCCAAACACTTCCCTGGGCAGCCTGTTCCAGTACTTGACAACCCCTTCTGTGAAAAAAGTTTTCCCAATACCCAATCTAAACTTCCCCAACTGCTTGTTTCTTGGGAGGACAGACTGACTCCCACCTGGCTACCTCCTTTCAGGCAGCTGTAGAGAGCCATAACATCTCCCTGAGCTCCTCTTCTCCGGGCTGAACAAGCCAACTCCCTCAGTCATTCCTCATTACATTTGTGCTCCAGATCCTTCATCAGCATCACCTCCTCATGCAACTAAGTGGGTCCCTTTGTCACAAAAGGAGATCAGGTCAGCCAAGCAGGACCTGCCCTTCTTATAAAACCATGCTGGCTGGGCCTGGCTCCTAAGTTATCCTGTACCTGCTGGCTGATGGCATTCAAGGTGATCTGTTTCATGACCTTTCCCAGCAACAAGGTCAGGTTCCTTGGATTCTTCTTCCAGCTCTCTTGTAGATGAGCATCACATTTGCCAACCTCCAGTCAACAGGGACCTCCAACATTTAACCAGGACTGCTGGTAAATGGTGGGGAGTGCCTTGGTGAGCACTTCCAGCAGCTCCCTCAGTATCCTTGCGGGGATTCCAATTGGCCTCATACGCCTGTGTGTGTCGAAGTGATGAGGTAGATCACTGACCATCCACCCTCAGATGATGGGGGCTTCATTCTGCTTCCTGCTCCTGTCTTCCACCTCAGAGGCCTGGGTACCCTGAGAACAACTGATCTTATTGCTGAGGCAAAGAAGACATTAAGTACCTCAGCCTTTTCCTCATCCTTTGTCACTGTTTCCCACTGCATCCAATAAAGGATAGCAATTCTCCTTAGCCTTCCTTTAGTTGCTGATGTATTTTCAGAAATATCACCAAGAGGCTACAAGAGATGAGTTTGTACATATAGACCTCCTCCTGCACCCTTGGTTGCTGTCTATACCTTGGCCTACACCATTTCTTTGCAGAAAACTAAACATAGCAGAGGGAGTCTCATCTTTTTTATACTGATCCTCTAGTCCAGAAGAGATGTGAAAGAAGCCCCATCCCCTCTTGTTTTCCCTGAAGTCTTAGGATAGTTGAAGAGGCACCATAGCACTTCTTTTACTTTACATGACAGTAAAAACATCTAGATTCTTCCTTTGCCCTGATGGCATGGGAGTAGGGAAACTCATGGCTTTTCCTGCTTAACTGCTTTATGTCCTGAATCTCTTTGGACTGAGATTATGAAAGAGAAACCACAAGGCTTCTCTGCCCAGTACAGAGGGAAAACACTTAGCAGACATCTCCCTTGCACATTTTGTGCAGATATTTACACAACATTTTATATATATATATATATCAGAAATAATTGAGTCATTTAGAGAAACAAGGAGAAAACTGTATGATGAAAGGGTAAAACACAAAAATGAGGATGTAGTGAAGGTAAGTGTGAAGGGAAAAACAAGAAAAGAGTATACTCAAAAGTAAATCATGCAACCTGACACATCTCTCACTTAAAGAAAACCATAAAATAAGGGGAGACTGGACAGCTTTTATCACACTCTTTCCTGGAGCATTCACATACCAAAGAGTTAGCTATTCTGAGGTGCAATTTCATAAGGTCTGCCAAATGCACCAGATTGCCAAAATTATAATGTACAAAGTTTAAACTACAGGTTGATCCTTTTCAAAGCTCTGTAAAAATGGGCATTTTCACAAGTACACAGTCACAGCCTCCCAGCCATCAATGACATGTGGTTTCCATTAAGTAAAATATGAATAAAAAACTAATGACAGAAAAGGAAAATTTCGTTCCTCAAAATGCATTCTGGAGCTCACATCTCATCAACACTACAACTCTGATGCCCCAGTCAGAGCTGAATAACAAGTAATAGATTAAAAAGCTCTGAATATGCACTTGATATTCTCTTCCATTACTCTGCTGCACTCCCTGCTCTTTTCCTGTTCTTAGTATTGGATAAGACTTATAGGAAGAGATTCTTCTCTGACACAGCTATTGAAAACCCGATAGTCTGATTTCCATTATTCAGTTTGATTTCTGTCAGGTCTCTGAATCCATTCTCATGGAAACATAGATTTCTTAACATTCATTACACAAATGTAACTTCCTCATTATTCACAAGCATAATACCAGCTTCATTTTGCACCTGTTTCTTGTCTCCTAGCTAAAACCTCTTTTAAAGAATATCTTCACTGCTCACCCCTGAAATTTTTTCTTTACCCTAGAGCAGCATTTCTTCTTATTAGCTATGATATATTTTTCAAAATCACCTGAAATACTCCTCAAAACCTACACAATTCCTGTCTTATGTCTGACATGCCTTTACTTTCAGATTCAAGGATTATAGACTACCCCAGGGTCCAGACAAGAAGCATTCAGTGAAGTACTGTATGACCACTGCAGAATAAAAAAATCAACTTTATAAACAGAGCCTGGACAGTTCATCAAAAGTACAATAAACATGCGTTCTCTTGCATAAGCAGTAAGTAAACTGCCTTATGCATACAGATTTTATTGTCTGCTTCCAATGAATTTATCTCATTTTCACTATCAATAAAAAATATGGATTTGGGGAAGCATAAAATGAGTTTAAGGAAGGATTTTTAAAACTCTCACAAAATGACAGATCTACTAAGTAAATACATTGATTTTGAATGCAATGAAATAGTGAACATTACTCGTCTGTGAACAGATAGGCAGAGGTAATGTCAGGATTTCCCCTAACAGCCTTGTTTTTCAGTGGTTTCACAATTTGGCCTGCAGACTTTCACTGCAGACTACATTTGGCAAAGAATGCTTCAGCCTGGGAGTATTTTCTTGCCACAAATAATTTTCAAAACAAATTAAATCTGGGTCATTTTAATGTAGTTAGCAGTGCAAAGGACATTTTTTATGCTTGTTAGTGGTCTTCAAAAAAAGGGCTTTTATTTTTTAAAATTTGAAACTTGGCAAGTAATAAATCCATAGAACTCTGTAGTCAAATCACTTGGGGTATTCTGAAGGCAAACTCAGTTAAAAATAAACAAAGGGTTTGACTAATTAAATAAAATTAAATAAATAATAATAAATAAACCTAAGGGTTTGACTTGTAAATTTTGAACAGTATATTTACAGTTCTTCTTATATGTGAGGCTTTCTAAAGCTATTCCTGTTCTCCAAAAGAGATTTAAAGAATGTTTTAGCACACTCTTTAGCACACAGTCCTTTAGCAATGCAGAGGTTGTAAAGGTGTATTGGAGAGATGACACCAGAGATAAATAGTCCTCATCATCTCAGCCATTGCTTTGCTAATCTGCATTGACAAACCACTCTCAACACATTTTTAATCCTAAGAAAGGGACACTTTAATGTCTATGTTTAGCTCACCCCTGCTGTCCACCAGTGACTTCATGTAAATTGTCTTATGCTAAATGCAGAAAAAATGGTGACAGAATTAATTCCCAGCTCTGACTAATCAGACTGGGATCTAAAAAGGAGATGGACATCCCTCTACCTGTATCATTATTAGCATCAAAAGACTGGCAAACAATGTTAGACCACTGCTTGTACTTCCACCCTGGTGATTTCAAAACCTGTAGTGTCTTCCACAGCTGCACAGACTTTATGTCTACAACAGATTTGCATAGGTGACAATCACTTAAATGTAAAGAATGACTTTGCTGTTATGGCAGTAAAAAGGAAAGAAAATCCAGTTTCCTCACCTGTTGTTGCACGGTCCCATACACTCAGTAAGAACAAAAAGCCTGAATTTACTGCATACACTGAAGTGAAGTGGGTGTGACTCTACAGAAACAAGGAAAGGACCTCTCGAAAGACATGCCATTTCACTGTTTGACATGTAAAAAACAAATAGATATCCATACCTCCAGCTCTTGCATACAAAAGGCTGGTCAATTCCAACCAATATATAACAATATATTAGTGCTGTTAACTGTCCCTTCTTCCTCCCTGGCTCTGTGGCAGAGGTAGCAGAAGGGGACAT